>CM055118.1:720086726-720518598 GCA_029206835.1 Rana muscosa | reverse complement strand
TCTGCACTTTTTTTATTTTTATTTTTTTTACTCAGGGACTTTCTGTCAACAAGTTTGTGGGTAAACAGCAGTAAATGTTGACGCCCGTGTGCAAGGGGCACTATAGACGCAAAAACACACTTATGCACGTAAATTACTGCACTCAAATGAAAAATGCTCTATTTTTGTTTTACGGCACTGTATTAGTGATATTAAAGTGTTACTAAACCCACAACACTAAAATCAGTCTGTATATGCAGTAAAGCATGCTTGTTATACTAACTGTGGAACTTAAGGGATTAATCCTCTGCATTGTGTAAAAAGGCTGTTTTATCCTGTATGCATAGATCCTCCCCCTCCTGCACTGTCTATCTGGGGAAGGCCAGCTAATAGAGGCAGAGTAGCTGACCTGCACATGCTCAGTTGCGTCTTTTATGCTGAAGAGAACAGTTACTTGATCTTAGAGATAGTCAGTCACATGATATTGGCATCACACATGTGGGCATGTATACAGGCTGCAGTGGAAATCTCCTTTGTGAACTCGCAGCACTGGAGAAACTGTGCCGTTGTGGCCATGAGCATATGTCTCTTCCCTGTGACAGGGGATTGTAAGGCCCTGAGCCATCCACTACCTGTTGCATTTGCTGCACTCTAGCGTACTGGAGCCTGGGTTGCCCTGGTTAACTCTTCCTCCCTGTTTTTTGTTTTGTTTTGTTTAATTTTTATTTTGTTTTTTCCAGCCTGTCTTTCCTCCTGAGGGAAATGCAAAATGACTGTCCCAGCACTCTTTTTTTCTTCTATGTTACTGGAGCATTCCATGGTACCATGGGACTCCAGGGAGAGATATCATTTTAACCCTGTTCAAATCATTAGTAAGACCTCATCTGGAATATGCAATTCAGTTTTGGGCACCAGTTCTCAAAAAAGGATATCGGGGAAATGGAGAGTGCAGAGAGAAGGGCAACCAAACTGATAAGAGGCATGGAGCTCAGCTATGAGGAAAGATTAGAGGAACTGAATTTATTTACTCTTGATCAACTGTGGGTATAGAATTGGGTATATGGGATTGTATGATATTTTTAATTTTATTTTTTATTTTAATTTATTTTTTTATGGTTGAACTGGATGGATTTGTCTTTTTTTTTTTTTTTTTTTTTTTTTTTTCAACCCGACTAACTATGTACCGTATTTTTCGCTCCATAAGACGCACCTGACCATAAGACGCACCTAGGTTTTGGAGGAGGAAAACCAGAAAAAAAATATTCTGAACCAAATGCTGTACTAAAATATTTACCAGTGCCCATGAAATGCAGCCTGACCTGTGCCATTATTGCAGCTTGACCATTGCCACTAATGCAGCCTGGATATTGCCATTAATGCACCCTTTACATATAGTTATTAATGCAGCATGACCATTGCCATTAATGAATAAAATGTAATTTAAATTAAAAACACAGTCCACTTTGCTGCAAAGATAGTCACTGGCTGCTTGTAGGAAGAGAAATTATATATTATTGATCAGTGTACTCTGTACAGCTCTGCACAGCACAGGGAAATGCATTGTTTTAAATGATTTCAAGGTAAAACTGTGCTGCTCCTCCTCAGTAATGAAGAGTGGAGGAAAAGGTTGGAAACATGCAAAAAGAAGGAAGGAGAGATTGTCCCTGAATATGTGCTCCTGGAAATGAGAGCCAACTTCGTTATCCCTGTAAAGGGTGATTTTCTAAAAGATGTTCTTTATGCTGAGCTGGGGTTAGGAAGAGAGAGAGGCTAGTGAGAAGTGCACACACTCACTTGGAATACTCCTGGGGGCTCCTCTCTAGCTTATTCAGTAGTAAATCAGTGTGTTTGTCGGCTGCTTCTTTTTAATCTTCCTGCCCACCTCCTCCTTCACAGACAGAACACACAAGCAGATTGCTCCGGTACCTGGTACTTAGAGGTTCAGGGGTTCTAACCCTGGCTTTTGTGGTCCTCCAAGGATGTGTACCTGCATGTCCCTATTTGGGAGAGGCACGGACATCATTGTCTGTGTTTCGTGGTTGGGGGAGATCACCGACACCTTGCTTGTCATACTTCCTCTTTGGCCTTCGCCCCCCCCCCCCCGGGTTTTAACGAAGTGCTGGTCACGCTCCATGATTTTGGCTGAATCCTGAGCTTCAAGAAGTTCTTTCTGATTCCAACTAATCAGTTGGAGTACCTGGGGTCTGATCCTGACGTGTGTGTGTGTGTTTTTTTTGTTTTTTTTTGTCGCCAGAATATTTGAAGGCTCAATCTTCGGTTTGGTGGTTACTGTCCTGCAGGATGTCCACTCTAGGTTTCTGCATGCAGGCTTTGGGCCTCACGCTTTTTCACCTGCAAGGAGGTCCCACATGTGCAGTTCAACACAAGTTCTGCAGAATTCTAGCTCTATGGGACAGGTCTCCTTCATCGTTGGAAAGACCGTATGACGTGAGACAGTCAGTCAAATCCTCCCTTCGCTGGTGGCTTCCCTTACCCCAGCGCTTATACTGCAGGGGTGATGTTGCCCCCCTTTTCCAGGCAAGATCACAGGCATTGCTGATTGCCCTGAATCTAGTGAGAAGGTGCTATAGCACAGCGCAGTTGCATATTCTAGAGGGTTTTGGGGTACTTGGCATTTCCCAGGACATTGCAGGAAGGATGCTCACATCACCCTAACCTCGCCACGGCAAGATCACTCAGTTTAGCCCCCCTCCTTCCGCCGGGCCATTCAGAAAGCGCAGTGTGCTTGGTGTATGCGTAGTGGGGAGACCGGCTGTTAAGCCACAAGGCTTTACTGGCGGTTTCCCTTACAGGCAATGGTGGCGGCAGCACCCAAGAGCCAATGGAGCGTTGCTTTTAGGAGTGTGAGCTTTAGGAAGGCATGGTTTTCAGTATAAGATCAAGAACACGGGCCATGACCTCCAAACTAGCAGGAGGAAAGTTCCAAACTAAAATGCTTGGAACAAACCTCTAGCAGAAGCAGTGAGTCCGCCACCAATAAATACAATTATTTTTTTTATTTTTTTTAACATTCTTGGAGCAAACATGGATCTTTACAAAAATGGGCAGACTCGAAGGACCGGTGTCAGTTTAATTCCTGCATGCAGCAAGGCAATAATCTACTAATGTATTGTAGTCATTTTGTTTGTTTTATACTGCACTACTGTTAAATTTGTTGCCAAATTGTGTTTTCCAGGAATGGACGCTGGAGGTCAGAATGGAAATTTACCATAACACAATCTACTACAAAGGTGGTGGGACTTTTAAAAATTCAGGTATTTCACAAATTCTACCTTTTTGTGGTGGTAAACCATCTTGCATTCATTGAAGTTTTTTTTATCCTTTTTTTTAATTTTTTTTTTTTTATTTATTTTTACTGTGTGCTTCTATGTGAGTAAGAATGTTAGGATGTTGTTTAACCAGTGGGATTGCATTCTCATTTCACTAATCGTTTTAATCCATTTAAAAATTAACCTCGATTTTAATGCAGGTTCTGCAGCATTTCCCTTAATTAAATGTTTCTCACCAGGGCAATATTGCAACATGTAATGAAACATCTAAAAGCGGAGTTCCACTCATTTGTAACTTTATTAAAATTCAGCAGCTACAAAAAGTGAAGCTTTAGGCCCCATGCACACGAGACGCCGGTGCAAACTCTGCTGAACACATGTTTTTAAAGGCTAAAACCGGCGTTTAAAAACGCCCGTTTTGCCGCAATTTTAAGCGCTGTTTTACCGCGTTTGCGTCTATAGGCGTTTAGTTAAGAAACATCATAAGACCCTCCCTAAGCTCAAAAAAACAGTATTATTTAACCATTTCAGCCATTTTGGGAGACCAGCAGCTGAGAGAGCAGCAGTGTACTTATATTTAGCGTATCACTTGCCACATCATCTGCCACAAGCTGTGGATTGTCCACCTGGGCACGTCACCTGCCACAAGTTGTGGAATGTTCACTTGCCACGTCACCTGGCCACGTCACCTGCCACAAGTTGTGGATTGCCCACCTGGCCACGTCACCTGCCACAAGTTGTGGATTGCCCACCTGGCCACGTCACCTGCCACAAGTTGTGGATTGCCCACCTGGCCACGTCACCTGCCACAAGTTGTGGATTGCCCATCTGGCCACGTCACCTGCCACAAGTTGTGGATTGCCCACCTGGCCACGTCACCTGGCCACGTCGCATGCCACAAGTTGTGGATTGTCCACCTGCCACGTCACCTGCCACAAGTTGTGGATGGTCACCTGCCACAAGTTGTGGATTGTCCACTTGCCACGTCACCTGGCCACATCACCTGCCACAATTTTTGGATTGTCCACTTGCCACGTCACCTGCCACAAGTTGTGGATTGTCCACTTGCCACGTCACCTGCCACAAGTTGTGGATTGTCCACCTGCCACGTCACCTGGCCACGTCACCTGCCACAATTTGTGGATTGTCCACCTGCCACGTCACCTGGCCACGTCATTGCCACAATTTGTGGATTGTCCACCTGCCACGTCACCTGCCACAAGTTGTGGATTGTCTACAGTGCAATGCAAGCAATTAGTTTTTTTTTTGTTTTTTTTAATGGTTTTTCATCATTTGCCATGATTTTTGAGATTTCTAATGTAAAAAAATAGGTCACCTTTAAAAACGCTTATAAACGCAAACACGGCAAAACGCCGGTACCGCGTTTAGCGTCTGAAACATGGAAAACTTTTGCGTCTGAACCCATTTTTTTTGCTTCTGGAAAAACTAGGTTAAACGCAACTGCTTGTAAACGCTAAAAAACGAGAGTGTGTGCATGGACACATAGGATAACATTGAATGGGTTCAGGGGCAGTTGAAAAAAGCGTCCAACTGCCTCTGAACGCGCGTTCAACAGCAAATAACAGCGTCTCGTGTGCATGGGGCCTTAAGGGTAAAAGTTTGTCGTCATTCCACGAGTGGGCGCATCTTTTAAGCGAGACATGTTTGGTATTAATTTACTTGGCATAACATTATCTTTCACAATATACAAATAAAAATTGGGCTAACTTTACTGTTTTTTATTTTTTAATTCAAAAAAGTGTATTTTGACAAAGCATTGCAACGACCGCTAGGGTGTTAGAAAAAAAATATATGTTTGGGGGTTCAAAGTAATTTTCTAGCAAAAGAAACTTTGTAAACATCAAATCTCAGAGGCTCAGGGCTTAAGTGGTTAAACAAGTGTCAGAAATAGGCTTGGTCCTTAAGTGCTTAAATCATTTCACATGGTAGTATTTTCTGCAGCGTAACAATCTTGTATATTT
This sequence comes from Rana muscosa, assembly GCA_029206835.1. NCBI lineage: Eukaryota > Metazoa > Chordata > Amphibia > Anura > Ranidae > Rana > Rana muscosa. Next base: position 720,513,347 of record CM055118.1, on the reverse strand, counting down.
TACATAGGTCCATTATTATGAAGATGGAAATGTACAGTTGGTGAGCCATAAAGATGTTGAAGAATCACTAACGGTGACTGTAAGTATGTTTTTCACCCATTCAGAGCACATGGCATAAAGTTCTGTGTTTTTTATTAATATAGTGAGAATATCCCTCCAACTTGGATCCTTGTATGGTAGCAAGCTGACTAAAATGCTATTCACCATTTTCCCGAGTCTAAATATAGCCACGTAGTTGCACAAATTGATTGTACAACATACAAAGTTGGGTTAAAATCAAAATCTTTTAAAATGTATTGATAAACAATTTATTCGACTTTACAGGCCGCTCAGTAGTGTCTTGGACTGTAGTTTTAAGTTGGCTACAACCAATATTTTCCTTTTAATGAAATGAGCCCTTTACTTAAATGAGTAATGAATTATAATGTCACCAAAAAGATCAATAACATTGTAGGGTACTATAGATACGCTTTCCAGATGATATGGTAACCCCGGTTAAGTCACAGCTTTGATAAAACTTAGAACAGTGATAGTAAAATGTTTAAAAAAAACTTTGGTCACTTTGGGTTAAATACAAATCTCAGTTAATTTTGTATAATATAGTAATGTATTTATAAGGGTGGTTTAGTGTTTTTTTTCCCCCACACACTCAGAATAGAAAATGTCTGAGAATGGCACTGGAGGATTGTCGGTAAACCTTTTAGAGAAACCCACTGAAATGACAACAGCATAGAGCTCAGTGTAATCTGACACCTGAGTGGAAAACTAACAGAAGTGACACATGCAGATGGAGAGCAGCCAGGATCCACACTAGGTGCCATGGATTGAGGAACGTATACTTTATACAAGATATTTGCTTTTTGTTTTTTAATTTCAAAGGTTTACAACCACTTTAAAACATTGCACCTAGAACATTTGTTCAGAATTTACTTGAGTAAAATCAAACGCATAAAAAAAAATAAAAAAAAAAATATTTAGTTGCTATGGATCGCTGTTCATGTTGCTTTCCTGAATTATCCAATCCAGGGCTGCAAGATAAAAATTGGTCTTGCATACATGCAGGATTGTTGCAACATACAGGCATACCCCACTTTTAAGTACTCAATGGGACCAGAGCATGTATGTAAAACGAAAATGTACTTAAAGTAAAGCAATACCTTTTTTTTTTTTTTTTTTTTTTTTTTCCCATTTCTCAATGCATGTAAATACACTAGCTCTATGGCAAATATTGTTCAGATTGACATTGCACTGCTCCCGGTTTCTAACATTCAACATTGGCTTTTATGGGAAATCTTGGTCAAATTGACATGGCACTGCTCCCGAACCATAAGTGACAGGGACACCAAACTTGGGGTACACGTTAAGGGGACCCAGGATTACGACACGGTAGATTACCTAGGCAAGCTGTCTGAACCCAAAATCGGATATGTTGTAGTCCTGTGTGCCTTCTTGGTGCTCCCCAAGTTTGGTGTCCCTGTCGCTTATGGTTCGGGAGCAGTACCATACCAAGATTTCCATAGACGCCAATGTTAAAAACCAAGAGCAGTGCCATGTCAAGATGACCAAGTTTTCCCATAGATGCCAATGTGTCCGTACTCGTAAGGGTACGTAAAGCAGGGTATGCCTGTATTATTCTATATTGAAATAGACTATGATCACATACTATAGTGCTTTGTAATTTTGAGTCTTAATGTCAACACTTCCCTTTTTGTATTTCATGGATGCTTGGCTGTTGTAATAAAGTGTTGCTCCAAGAAAATTGGACCATGGGATGATGATGATTGTGATATTTTGATATATTGTATCTTTCAGAATGAAATTCAGACTGCAAAGGAGTTTGTAAAATTTATAGAGGATGCTGAAAATGAATACCAGGTATGTCTCAATTATGGCTTCAAGATTTTGGTACTTGAAAAAATTCTAAATACAACCATATTTCTTCATAGTACATTGTCAGTGTACAGTATTTATCGCTGATCACTGTATTGGTGTCACAAGCGACGTCAGATAGCGTCAGAGTCAGCCAGTGTCAGTAATTGCCACCACACAATTGCAGTCACACTATAAGTCTCTGATCCCTGCAATTGCTTGTATAGTGTCTGTACAGATCAGTATCTTGATCATGATCAAACTTATACTAGTGTCCCCAATAGTATAGTGTCCCTAGAAGCGTGAGCGGGATCAGCCCCCTTCACTACCAGCACTTGCTAGAAACGCATAATTATTCTCCTATGCAGCAGGGTACGCAAGTACTAGCGCTACACTACTTTATGGTGATCTAGCAAGCACCAGTGGCATAGTACGTCCTAGCCTTTTAGACACCAGCACTGCAGTATTTCATGGTGGCCTCTTTATAATAAAGTCCTGCCTCCTATGACGGACAGAACAGTCGTTCAATGGCAGCGCTGGAGATGGGACTTCCTATTACAGAGGCCGCTGTGCAAACAGGAAATTCACCTGTATGTACGACACTCGTCCCGCCCCCTCCCTGTCACCTCCGAGGCAGCTAGCATGTATATCTTTGGGGGCCACAAAAGATATACATGTCCAAATTACCAGGCGGGCCAAACTTTGGACATGCCTGGCCTAGGCTATAAGAAGGTTGCCAAGACCCTGAAACTGAGCTGCAGCACAGTGGCCATGACCATACAACGGTTTAACAGGACAGGTTCCACTCAGAACAGGCTTTGCCATGGTCGACCAAAGAAGTTGACTGCACGTGCTCAGCATCATATCCAGAGGTTGTCTTTGGGAAATGGATGTAGGCGTGCTGCCAGCATTGCTGCAGAGGTTGAAGGGGGGGAGGGGGAGGGGTCAGCCTGTCAGTGCTCAGACATACGCTGAACACTGCATCAAATTTGGTCTGGATGGCTGTCATTCCATCTTCTAAAGATGATGCACAGGAGAGCCTGCAAACGGTTTGCTGAAGACAAGCAGACTAGGAACATGGATTACTGAAAAAACCATGTCCTGTGGTCTGATGAGACCAAGATAAACTTATTTGGTTCAGATGGTGTCAAGCGTGTGGGGCGGCAACCAGGTGAGGAGTACAAAGACAAGTGTGTCTTGCCTACAGTCAAGCATGGTGGTGGGAGTGTCATGGTCTGGGGCTGCATGAGTGCTGCCAGGACTGGGGAGCTACAGTTCATTGAGGGAACCATGAATGCCAACATGTACTGTGACATACTGAAGCAGAGTATGATCCCCTCCCTTCGGAGACTGGGCCGCAGGGCAGTATTCCAACATAACGACCCCAAACACACCTCCAAGACAACCACTGCCTTACTAAAGAAGCTGAGGGTAAAGGAGATGGACTGGCCAAGCATGTCTTCAGACCTAAACCCTATTGAGCATCTGTGGGGCATCCTCAATCGGAAGGTGGAAAAGCGCAAGGTCTCTAACATCCACTAGCTCTGTGATGTCATCATGAAGGAGTGCAAGAGAACTCCAGTGGCAACCTGTGAAGCTCTGGTGAACTCTATGCCCAAGAGGGTTAAGGCAGTGCTGGAAACTAATTATGGCCACATGAAATATTATTACTTTGGGCCCAATTTGGACATTTTCACCTGGTGTACTCACTTTTGTTGCAATGCTTAGACATTAATGTCTGTGTGTTGAGTTATGCAAGCTGTACACTCACTACTTTACATTGTAGCAAAATCATTTCTTCAGTTTTGTCACATGAAAAGATATAATAAAATTACAAAAATGTGAGGGGTGTACTCACTTTTGTGAGATACTGTATATGTGCGAACATTTCAGTTTGTTAGCTCCTAGACTCTGTAGAAGCACTAGTGAGACAAGATAATTGCTAAACAGAATAGGCTTTGTGCGTGAATAAAATTTAGTATTCTCTGGGGGGTAAAAAATAAAGCTTATTTTTTTATCTTGACTGCTACACACTACCATGAATAAATGTATACAGCCCCTTTGCAAACATGATTTTAACTCTTGTGTTTCTTTCCATCTTAGACTGCAATCAGTGAGAATTACCAGACTATGTCTGACACTACTTTCAAAGCCTTACGTCGTCAGCTGCCAGTGACACGCACAAAGATTGACTGGAGCAAGATTCTTAGTTACAAAATTGGGAAAGAAATGCAAAATGCCTAACAGGAATGGTGTGTGAATGGATTTTAGTGTCTGTATACATACAAATAAATATGGTTGAAGTTTTTCAAGCTGCCAGCTAGCTTGGTTAGGATGGCTCTTTGCTTTAATAATTAAAATACTGTAATTAAATTCAGCTACAGCACAAGATTCACATTATGAATTCATTTTTATTTCAAGGGTTGGTACATGTACTACATTTTTGCGCATTAAGGCATTATCCCTATGTTCAACCTGTTAGAAGGACAAAATGCTTTTTTCTTTTCCGTTTTTTTTTTTTTTTTTTTTTTTATGGCTTTTCTAAAATGAACTTGCATTTCTAAAATTCGGTTGAAACTGCAGTTCTAAAAAAAAAAAATCATTCTTGTGCCAGTGTGGAACAAAAGTGCTCATTATGGCTTCAGTATTCATTGATATAGTGTGGCCATATGTAATGTGCTAAGAAGCCTATTGGCTTCCATCTCTTCACTAGGTGGAAAACACAGCTTCATAGATTTATTCTATTCTTCTGTTAAACTAATACCTTGCTTTAAAAAAAACACAAACCATGCAAGGCCAAGTTCTTATGTTTGTTATTTCAGAATTTTTTGGCAGTGTTCAAGTATATTAAATGATTTTGTTTTTGTGATGGTGCTTTAAATTGGTTTGAAATTCATCTACCAGGCTAAAACTTCCTACTCTCTACTGTATAGCATCCAATGTATTATAACAAAACAAATTGTAATATATTTAATCCAGTACTTGTATGTCTGTCAGTTTATTTTATTTTTTTCTATTCTCTGCCCTTGAATTGTATTCCAACTCAATGTGACATTAAAATGCAGATTTTTCTATTTGTAAGAGTAGAACTTGCTTGCAACAAACCTTTTTATATGCTTTGGTCCTTGAAAATGATGTATAAGAAACAGTATTGAAATATTCTGATGCAAAAATATGCATCTACATTGAAATTGTCCAGTGAAATCACTAAAGGCTGTTGACAAATATGCCTTTGAAACTAGGAGAAAAGTGCACATGGACAGGGCAATATATAAAACAATACAAATGGGTTTCCAGCTAGCCAGCCTTGTTGTGGCTTCAATGTGTATTTGCAAACGTATTCAACAAAAACCTGCTTTGTTACCTAAAGCGTACACACTACCTTTTTTTTTTTTTTTTTTTTTTTTTTCCTTTCCTCCTTCAACCCAGCGGGTCGGAGCCACTGTACTAACAATCTGATGTTAACACAGTGATCTCCCTTGCTGTGCTGATGGGGACAGCCCCAACGCCAGAACACTCTGGGCCAGTGCTCTCAGCTATTGGCTGAGCACGCTGATTGGGAGTCGATCGGCTGAACTATTTTGGTCATGTCCCTTCGACAGAAGCCGGCCTAATGGGTGTTTTTATACTCGATTCACAGAAGGAAATAAATCAATTAAATGCATGCACACCTGTTCATTCAGTATTTTCTGATTTCAGCGTTTTGCAGTAAATACCGCCGAACGGTATAGAGAATTGACCGTTTCAGGATCACATGCAATATTTATGGAAATTCCTTCCACTGTATGGATGTAGTAGTGAACACTGTTCAAGGCTATCTCACAACTACTTTTCAGTGAACCTCTTCCCTTTTTTTTTTTTTTTTTCCTTTAACCATTTCTGAGGGTCCAGCGATTGTCATTCCTGCAACGTGGTGGTGCTGGCTTTTGGGGGTAAAACAGCTGGTGAGGTGGTGACATTTTGCCTTATCACTGCCGATCAACCACCCTGTGAAAAGAGATCCATCACAAATTACTTTTCTGAGGGCTGAGGCATGTATAAATGGAGCCCTTTTTAAGCAGCAATGTAATGCAAGAACAGTGGGAATTGTCATGGCTCTCAGCTGTTGAGCTTAATTTTTAAACCTTCCTGTCCCATTTTCAGCATTCATTTATTCAGCTTGTGAGACCTCCAATGTTGACTTCTTCTCTTACAGCATAGAGCACCACATGCACGCACTTTTCATCCTCTTTCCCATCCCCCTTCTCCAAGACTTCTGCTGATGCTGTTACTATGTAGAAGCATCATACGGATTCTTCAGTCTCTAGTCTGATCCACTGCCTGCCTTCAGTGAGGTTGCTCCCTCTGGCCGCCTATACCTTTCTCCATCTCAATCCCCCCCTGGTTTGTGAGTATGCAAGACTTTGCCACTGTTTGAACCAAGTTGTTTACCGCAACAGGTGCATTATGTCCTAAAAGATGTTTAAAGGACAGTCCTTTTACATCAGATGACTTTCTTATGTTCGCCTACTATTTATGAGGGCAATTCACATATCTATCTTGTAGGAACCAATGTCTTTAGTCAAAATGATTATATGTAGTGTTACTGGTTATAACAGGTCCTCTGTTCCTTGACCTCAAGAACTTCAGCCCCTCTTACACATTAGGTTTTATACACAAAGTATACAATGTTACAAAAAATCCACTAAAGGCAATGCCTGATGCCCAGCGGTGGTAATATATAAAAAATGAACTGGCACTAAACTTACTAAAGGCAAGTCTGCATATATTGTCACACAATATGAATGTTACAAAGGAAAGCTTAAAGATAGATTGGCAATAAAAATAATGCAATTTGACACAAAACATTTGTATCAAGCACTAGGCATGTGATGACACTGCGCGTCAGAGCAGTGTAAACAATAAGATCCCCGAAGAGCAGTAATGTGACTTAATTAACTACTTTCAGGAGACTATACTGCCAAGGTGCCTTACAGGTGACTATGCTAGACCTAGGCTCACTGGGTAAATGTACTAGTTAAATGTGTAATGAGTAGAGCAGGGTTTCTCCAGAGGTTGCTAGGGGTTCCTTGAGCAATGAGTAATTTCTGCCTCTCAGATAAGTTCCCTCTGACACCATTGATCATTTTAGCCATCTGTAAGAGGGTAATTATTTCCAATGACCACAAGTATAAGGAGCATTCTCCCCACTGACCATCACACAAAGGTATCATGAGTTATGGATATAGTCATTTTTAGCAGGGGTTCCCTGAAACCAGAAAGTTATTTCAAGGGTTCCTCTGTGTTTGAAAAGGTTGAGAAACCCTGGAGTAGAGGCTAGTAGAATAGCTGGGTGGGGGCATTGCTTTATGATCTTCTGCGTTGATGCACTTGTACAGCGTGCTGATTTATCAAGACTATGATTAAGTGCAGTCTAATGTGTCCTGCTTCTAGCGGCTGTCCCTGCTAGTCAGTGTGTGAAAATGGGCAGTCCACCCTTTCACCAGCTCTTGTGATGCAGCTGTAAATTCCCCGAAGCCAGGAGTGCATGAGGTAAGAAGCTCTTATCTCCCTGCAGCAAAAGGAGTATTGATGCGATCACTGTGGTCCCCACTGCACTTACTCTGGTGTTACTGCCCTCAGGCTCTGGCCCCCCACTGGCTTGGTCTCCTGTGTGGGGGCGGGCATGCAGGCAGATGGACTCGCTTGGACTCCTGTGGCACCAGAAGGAAGTTCTTAGAGTGGTCACTACCTCTCGGCCTCAGGGTACTCTGGCAATTGTAGTTCTGAGTCCCTTCCCATGCGCCACTGGGGTCCAGAAGTCCACAGGCTTTCCGTGCTATAGCTTTCCCCCCTGCTGACTGGAGGGGATAGTGCAGCACAACCTTAAAAGTGAAAGCAAAGCTGACTGTAAAGAGAGCAAATGTCTCCATGTTTCTGTAGTCCAGCAATATGGCTACTAGAGTTGGGCCCCCGATACTACCCTGGGGGACATGTGTTTTACAGGAGCAGTGATTTTAACCCTTTTCGCTGCCAGGCCCTGTGCTCCATTTTGTGTACACTCAGGTGGCCAGACCATTTTTTAACTTTTTGCTTTTTTTTATTCTTCGCTTTCAGAATTTGTAAAAGACCCCCAAACCATATATTTTCTGAAAGCACATGATTGGTAGAATAAAAAGAAGGTACTACTGATTTTTTTTTTTTTTTTTTTTATATACCCTGCGGTATTTGTAGCAAGTGTTTTATCAAAGCAATATATTTGCAAAAAATACACTAAAACCATTATTGGCAGATAAAAACGCAGCAAATTTTACAAAATTTCTACTAAATATAAAAGCTTAACCTGTATGGAGTTAACAAATATTTGTAAATTTTAAATTTCTCAAAAAATCAGGAGGTTTTAATTTTTCACTTACAGCTTTCAGAATTTGAAAAGATCCCTTAAACTAGACATTTTCTAAAAGCACATGACCTATAGAATAAAAAAAAGTGCTACAGATTTTTTGGGCCCCCGCAATAATTGCGCAAATGTTCATCATATTGCTATTTTCAATGTAAATACACTAAAATCATTTAATATTGCACATAAACACAAGGTAACTTACAAAATCCCTGCTAAATTAGTACTAAAACATCGTTCACATGTGGCATACTAAAGTGTACGCCCATCGAGGGCCATGTTTACCCGGACAGGGATGCACAGGTGTTCCGTGCATCTCCCGTACAGGCAGTCCTATTTATGTCAATTAGGATGCAATGGCGGCGCAGGCATAGCTGCTGTTGCCAATCTGACATCCGTGTGGGCACACGACCCTGAACGCAGACAATGTGAGCTCAGGGACATGCATGCGGACCTACATGGATGTAAAATTGGGATCAATGGCTCTGTTCGTGCAGTTGCTACATCCCAAATGACGTCAATGGAACTGCCTGCACAGAGATGCACGGAACACCTGTGCATCCCTGTGAAGGTACACATTGTATGCCCTGTGTGAACAAGGCCTTGGGCCCCTTTCACACAAGCACACCGATTTGGGTCTGCCTGTCTGTTTTTCAGGTGGGCCCAATTGGACCACCCCTTCTTCTCTATGGAGAAACTGATGTAAATGGACATGTGTCCGTTTACACCTGCCTGCATCCGATCCAGTCCGCTAAAAACAGACGGATGGGGATTCCATTCCCCATCCATCTAGCAGATTGGATGGCATCCAATGGAAATGAACAGGCGGTCCGTTTCCATCTGACCGCCCCATAGAAAACAGCGGGCTGTGCCCATGTCCGCTCTGCATCAGCGGAGCGGACACGGACCTGTCATCTGCCTGCTTAGCGGGGATCAGCAGACGGATCCCCCGCTGAGGAGGCGGATCTGCTTGCCAGAGTCTGATCCATGTCCAGGAGCAGCTGGTCCATTGGGGGTGCAGGGGCGCCACTCCCCTGCAGGGGGCCAGACTCATTAGTTTTTGTATGAGTTTTTTTTTTTTTTCAAAGCCACATGATTAGAGCCTGAGGCTCTAATTGGCTTGAAAAAATGTTGGGCTCAGGGCGCAGAGCATTGCACCCCGAACCCACCCACTTGTAACAATAGCGAATTAATATTCGCTATCGTATTCTGGCTTCTCCTCCTGGCCAATCAGGACGAATCCAGTTGGCCTGGAGGAGAAGCGGAGGTATCCGTGGAGGGATGAGTGCAGGCGGACCTGAGGGTCTTGCTGTGTTTGTTTTGTTATTTTATAATTTATTTATTTGGGGGGGGGTTTGGTGAGATATTGGAGGTCTAAACAGACCCCCATATCTCTTTTTTGAGACAGAGAAAGGGACTGAAGATAGTCTTTTTCTCTGTATCACTTTACATGAATGAATAAGGAATCTGTATAGAGATTCTTCACTCATTCAGAAATTGGCAGTCTGATACATAGTAACACTTGCGGTTACTATTATCAGATGTCAGTGGGCACATAGGAGCGATCACAGTGATCGCTGCATGCGGCCAGGGTGCCACACTTAGGGAGTGGTAAACACATGTTTACCAAGCCCCCTAAGCCCAAACATCACCCACATCGCTCCCCCCGCCGCGATCCCCAGCCTGTCCGCTTACCCGAGCAGAAGCTGCGGGAGGGGAGGGAGAAATGCCGCCAGAGCAGGTATGCGGGACTGGTATTGGGGGAGGGGGGCTTATCTGAGTGATATGGGGGGGGGGTGCACATCTGGATTCCCCCCAAGCCCCCGGCAGCACCTGCAGTCGGCTGGCGCGTCAGAGGAGGGATGCTGGCTTATATGAGAGAGAGAGAGAATGAAAATAAATATATATATATATATATATATTTATTTATTTATGAATGGTTACTAACTCTGATCAGCGGTTTGTAATCTGCTGATCAGAGTTATAGACTTGTTCAGCAGAGTCTGCTGAACAATTCTGATATAAGCTTATGGTCATTGAAGTGACCAATAAGCTTATAGGAGAGGGAGAAAGGAGGTCGTACTGACTTGGCCACCTGTGGGCACTCTGTAGGTCTGTACTGCTTTGGTAGTGAAAGGGTTAATGATGCTTAAAGTAAAACCATAAAAGTGAAAAAATTCCTTTTAACCCCGTTGTGCTGACGGTACGCAAATTTGTGTTCTCAGCTTGAAGGGGTTATACCGGGATGATGCCTAAAGGAGCGGGGGGGGGCGACACCCCCATAGCACCTTCCGCCGCTCTGCCTGGGCCTCCCCCCCCCATATTCCACTGGGAGATTCGAGCCACCAGCTGGCACATCTACAGGCTAGGCTGAGACCTGCCGAACAAAGCCGGATTCGGCACTGTAAGGGTCGCCGATGTAGAATCCCGGAAGCAATGTCACTTCCGGTGCCAAAAGTCTGTAAACCAGAGAGGGGCGAATAGACACGTCATGGCTGCCACGATTATGTGTTTTGGAGGCGAGACCTCCTTTTGTCAAGTCACACCCACCATGCAAACACCACATATTATAAATATATATATATATTAGGGCTGTGGAAATTAACTATTAATTCCTCGATTAATCGATCAAAATTCTTTTGATCGATCAAAAGTCTTCAGGGAGATCCGGTGACGTCACGGACACCGACGGGGCTTGCCGTGTCCATCTGAAGGGCTCCTTTGCTGTGCCCTTATATCTGCATGCCGGCGGGACCTTACTATCTGCCACACGCAAGGGCTGTTACACTTCCCTCTATCAACCTGGGATTCTACAGCCATCCAGTGGGAGTTGTGATAGTTCCCTTCACGGGACATCTACATGCCGACGGACTGATGTTAGCCCCTTCTCATCTGGATTAAGCAGTGGTATCGTTGTACACATTTTTATACCAGTATCATACTTAGCTACATGTTTTTATGACTGCTTTTGCTACCGTTTGGAATTACTCGCAGCATTTTAACAGTTTATGTAGCTACATCGATTTTATCTCCAGTGCAATATTTCTTTTGTTACCTACTTGAAGACTATAAAAGTTTTAATGCTATTCCCATCGAGCGCTGCCCTTGTGTGTTTTTTGTATCCTGCTATCCATTTTTCCAGTGGTTGGTCGCTGCACTGGGAATCGGCCTGCAAGGAGATCAGCTAAAAGTAGTTGGATCTATGTGCGTTATAATTAATCGAAATGAGTCGATTAATCGATAAAAAAAAAAAAAAACGATTAATCGAACAGGAAAATTTTAATCAGTAACAGCCCTAATATATATATATATATATATATATATATATATATATATATATAGAACAAACCAACTTCTCCCCCAACTCCTGAATAAATTATCGCTTTCTGTGCAGCCACAATTGAATTAAATTCATTATAAAATGTATATATATTTTATTATATATATATGACTTTCTGACCCAACTGATGAATTACATCTCATCTGGCCCATGATCTTGGCTGACAGATCATGCCCTAAACATGTATATCACCAACTGCTGTCCAAAATAATATTCTTAAATCTGTTATATTAGTGTGCTAATTTCCAGCTTCTCATTTAACCCCTCAGGGGACATGGTATTTAAAGTAAATATCCAGAAGGTCTCCCATGCACACAGTCTGGAGAACCTCTCCCTTTCTGGAAGGGACATCGGCATAGCCTCGATCCCAAAAGAGCTGTAAACCCTCTGTACTGGATTCATGTACCTGAGCAAAATGTCGGGGAACACTGTTTGTCTAGTTTCTTCTCTATGAACCGCCTGTGATTCCCAAATCTTGTGCCCAAAGTACGCACTGTCCGCCTTACATAATATAACCCACAAGGGCACCTGAAACCATAAACAACAAATTGTGTGCTACAACAAACTGTTTGATCGGAAATTCCCGTCCTTCTCTTATTGTTAAGGTTTTCTTGATATGAGACAGGCCTTATATTTCTTCAACTTACACTTGAATGATTCGATCATATTGAAAAATGTGGGAATATCTTTAATTCTACATGGTTCATCTTTTAGGTGACTAGCGGCAACAATAATTTTAACATTCTTCGCCTGCCTGAAGACCATTTTAGGCATATCCAGGAGTACCCCACCAAGAGCTGTCTTGTTTTATAATGGGCCAGTGTTTCTGGATTGTCCCTTTTAATAGCCCAATGTTGGTCATTAAACTTGGTGATAAAAAGTATATCCTTAGCCTGGTTTGGTGTTTTAGTCTTGTTATGAATATCCAGACCATTTAGATAGCGGTTAACTGCCTTTTGGATATGGTGTCTTTTGTACCCCTTTTCCAATAGATATATAGTCAAAGCTTCAGCTTGGGATAAATAATCCAAGGTCGTAAAGCAATTCCTACGGAGCTGACAAAACTGGCTGTAAGGAATATTCTCTTTCCACCTTGGATGATGGCAGCTATTTCTATGTAAATAGAAGTTACCTGCCGTTCCCTTAAAATGTTTTTTTTTTAAACAATCCTATCATCCTCATCCCAAGTCAACTCCAAATTCAAGAAAACAAGGGCGTAGGCATCAACTACGTGTGTAAAAACTGGAAATAGAAGTAATTGACAGCGCTCAGAGGCTGGACTGAAAACCAATCACCAATGGCTACAATAAACCCACAAATACTTTCAAATTGGCTTGCTTGCAATTTATTCAGATAGATGAAGAGAAAGTTAAAAACAGTACATGACTCATGGATTATGAGATTGCAACGTTACCACATTTGCTGTAAGGCTGGCTCGGGCTCTGACGGATTACTGAGGCAGACTGAGTAAATCTACGGAAGGACGCCGACCCTTGTAGCCGCAAACTGAAGCAGACTCCAGGGTATTCTGTGCTGGACCCGCCGGCGTGAATAGATGACTTCACTGGAGATCGACTACAATGCCCAAAGGGAAAAGTGGCATGGAGGAAGGCGTCACTGAATCCTCTCCTATGACAGCTGCAGTAGGCTGAGGATCCCCCACTGACATCATTCAGGAGGGGAGAGGCGGCCCCACTCGCTGCAGATGTCATGCGAGAGAGGAGATAGATGGCAGGTCACGTGATTGCTGATCTGCGCTCTGTAAACAAGGTATATAGCTTCATTTTTATAAAGCACCGTCACAGGGGGAGATTAGATTCATCAACCAAGAGGATAATGTCAATTATACCCTAATTTGAGCAGCAGAAGGGGAGGGGGTGTGCACGGACCAGGAGCTCACAGACAGGCAGGGGAGGGGGGATGAGGACAGAGGAGACAGAGCAGGGCTGTGGGTGATGGATGCACATAAACTGTCCACGGTGTCAGGGCTCAGCAGCCATGATGATCCGTGGTCAGTTTACAGGGGGGAGGGCAGAAACTGGCAGGATCAGCCAGGTTTTTTAGGTGTTACAGGGGGCCAAATGACACAGCACAAGCACTGTGCTGTATAACATGCTTTAACCACTTAAGGACCGCCTCACGCCGATATATGTCGGCAGAATGGCACGGCTGGGCACATCCACGTACAGATACGTTGCCCTTTAAGAGCCCAGCTGTGGGTCGCGCCGGCGGCGGACCGCTCGCGACCCGGTCCTGAGCTCCGTGACCGCGCCTGCGGGACCCGCGGTCCCGATCGCCGCCGGTGCCAAGCGATCGGGTCACAGAGCTGAAGAACGGGGAGAGGTAAGTGTAAGCAAACCTCTCCCCGTGCTTCCTAGTGAGCCTGTCACTGATCGTCTGTTCCCTGTCATAGGGAACGGCGATCAGTGATGTCATATGCCAAGCCACGCCCCCCTACAGTAAGAAACACACATTAGGTCACACTTAACCCCTTCAGCGCCCCCTACAGGTTAACCCCTTCACTGCCAGTGTAATTTTCACAGTAATCAGTGCATTTTTATAGCACTGATCGCTGTAAAAATTACAATGGTCCCAAAATAGTGTCAAAAGTGTCCGCCATAGGGTCGCAGTCATGATAGAAAACGCTGATCACCGCCATTACTAGTAAAAAAAAAATATTAATAAAAATGCCATAAAACTATCCCCTATTTTGTAGACGCTATAATTTTTGTGCAAACCAATGAATAAACGCTTATTGCAATTTTTTTTACTAACAATATGTAGAAGAATACATATCGGCCTAAACTGAGGAAAAAAAATGTTTTTTTTATGTATTTTTGGGGGATATTTATTATAGCAAAAAGTAAAAAATATTTAATTTTTTTTCAAAATTGTCGCTTTATTTTTGTTTATAGCGCAAAAAATAAAAACCGCAGAGGTGATCAAAGGACGCCAATTTTGTTTGGGAGCCACGTCGCACGACCGCGCAATTGTCAGTTAAAGCAACGCAGTGCCGAATCGCAAAAAGGGGCCTGGTCTGCAGAATGGTCCGGGGCTGAAGTGGTTAAAGGAACAGGGTCTTTCTTTTTTTTGGGTTAACAAACACTTTAAGATTTAACCTGGGGGAGGAGTTGGGTTGTTCTATATATAATACGTGGTGTTTGCTTGGTGGGCGTGACTTGACAAAGGAGGCCACGCTTCCAAAATGCGTTGTCGTGGCAAACCTGACATGTCTTCTGGTCTCTCCGCCCCTCTCTGTGTTATGGTCTTCTGTCTACGAAGCACGGCACAGGCTGGACTGCTTCTGTGGCTTATAACTCTCAGCAGGGTCTTTTGGGATTGTTCAGTCTACCTGGACCTTGCAGCGGTCATCAAGCAGAGTTGTGGTTGACGGAGACATGTTTTTTTTTTATCTGGAACCATGTGAGTGCATTCTTATAAGGGTTTTAACATTGCTTCTAATAAATTGGATTACACTAGGGCGGTTGTGTGCGCTCTTATAATAAGGCTTACCTGTAGGTAAAAAGAATATCTCCTAAACCTGTAGGGTTTAGGAGATATTCCCCTCGCAATGAGCCGCTGACTGCAGCGGTGCATGCGCAGCGGGGATTCTCGGCTAAAGCCTGGCAGCCGCTGGACCTTGCCGACGTGCAGGAGTGACGACATCGCCGCTCCAGCCACTCACAGCGCTGGAGCGGCGATACCCGGAAGATACGCCGAGGCAAGATGACATCTCCCTCGGCGTGGACCATGTAAGTTCCCGACGCCTCGTTCTAAGGTAAGTATTTCATAATGAGCTAGTATGCGGTGCATACTAGCTCATTATGCCTTTCAGGTATGAAAAAAAAGCAGCAGCGGGTATACAACCACTTTAAGGCCACTTTCACACTGGGGCGGGAGGTGCGGTGGTGGTAAATCGCCGCTATTTTTAGCGGCGCTTTACCGTCGGAATTGCGGCGTATTCGGCTGCTAGCGTGCGGTTTTACCCCCCACTAGCAGCCGAAAAAGGGTTAATACCGCCGGCAATGTGCTTCTGTAGAGGCGCATTGCCGGCGGTATAGCCGCGGTTTCCACACCACTCCTTCACCGCTCCAAAGATGTGGCTAGCAGGACTTTTGGAACGGTCCTGCTAGCGCACCGCTCCAGTGTCAAAAGCCCTTGGGCTTTCACACTGGAGAAACAGCAGCCGCTGTTTCAGGTCGGTTTGAAGGCGCCTGCAAACCGCCCCAGAGTGAAAGGGGTGAAAGGGGTCTTAGTGAAAGCGTCACACCTGCAAGGGAAACATGTCACACACCACCTGGCCCCTGCAGCAATCAGCCTGAATGTGTAAAGTAATATTACACCATAATAAGCTGGCCATTAGAGGCGGCTGGTACTATATTTTTTTTTGGGGGGGAGCGGCAAACAATCTTACACCCGCCACCCCCACTCCCTGGTCAGTCGGATCAGCTGCACACAATCCCCCTCTCCCCTCTGTCGGTCGGTCACCAGCCCCACACTTACCCCATCTAGGTCACAGGCAACGGCTTCACCCGGCGTCTCCTCCTCCTCTGCTATTTTACAGCAACTTCCCCTGCGTCTCCTCCTACTCTACCTCTCTCCCTCCAATATGAGCGCTTCTCCTCTCGGCCAATCGGGTCTCAGGACCCGCTTCCTGATTGGCTGGGAGGAGAATCAGGAAGACAGTCCACCCTTTTTTGAAGCCAATTAAAGCCTCATTGGAATCTATGCGTCTGGCACCCTGCATGGAGATTAGGGGTCGGACGCATGGATTAGGGTAGCGGCGCCCCTGCGCCCCATATGGACAGGCCTCCACTGCTGGCCAAACATGTGTAGTGCTACACCTGCTGGTCATTTTGGGTCCTTTGCTCTTGTCTAGCCCTGTGTGTCTAACCTTGTCTGTAAGTCCTCAGCAGACACATAAGAATTGTATACACCAACTTTTAAATGATAAGAAGTCTTTATTGGCAGCTTAGAGTTATAAAGTATAACAGAAGGAGATAGCACATGAATGTCAATACACATAAACACAACAGTGACTGTATAACTCACTCCACAGCGGTGCCTATCAAAAGTCAAATTTCAGCTTACACTGTGACCTCATAAACAGTAGCTCTCAATATGAGAGGATACACCTCAAGTGACCCAGAAGGAATAAACAAAAAGCAGGGCAAATTATGTCACTTGAGAGGTCTAAAACAAAGGGGCTAAGTTTAGACCTTCAAATTTAAACTTTATTAGTTAAACCCAGTTCTGCCCTCAGAATAGGGTAACTTGGGAAAGTCTTTGTGATGAATCTTCTGCAAGCTACGTTGGGGCCCTTTAAAACTGTTGGCATACAAGGTGATGAGTATAAGTCAATAGGTGGAGTACAGTAGCAGTATATTATGAATGTTGGATACAAAAAAGGGAAAAGGAACCCCCAAGGGACTTTATAGGCAGAGTCAACCATACAGGTGAAACTCGAAAAATTAGAATATTGTGCAAAAGTTAATTTATTTCTCTAATGCAACTTAAAAGGTGAAACTAATATATGAGATAGACTCATTACATGCAAAGCAAGATAGTTTATGCCGTGATTTGTCATAATTATGATGATTATGGCTTACAGCTCATGAAAACCTCAAATCCACAATCTCAGAAAATTATAATATTACATGCAATCAATAAAGGATTGTACATAGAACAATATCGGACCTCTGAAAAGTATAAGCATGCATATGTACTCAGTACTTGGTTTGGGCCCCTTTTGCAGCAATTACTGCCTCAATGCGGCGTGGCATGGAAGCGATCAGCCTGTGGCACTGCTGAGGTGTTATGGAAGACCAGGATGCTTCAATAGCGGCCTTCAGCTCTTCTGCATTGTTCGGTCTCATGTCTCTCATCTTTCTCATGGCAATTCCCCATAGATTCTCTATGGGGTTCAGGTCAGGCGAGTTTGCTGGCCAATCAAGCACAGTAATCACATGGTCAGTGAACCAGGTTTTGGTGCTTTTGGCAGTGTGGGCAGGTGCCAAGTCCTGCTGGAAAATTAAGTCAGCAACCCCATAGAGCTCGTCTGCGGAAGGAAGCATGAAGTGCTCCAAAATCTCCTGGTAGACGGCTGCGTTGACCCCGGACTTAATGAAGCACAGTGGACCAACACCAGCAGATGACATGGCTCCCCAAATCAACACAGACTGTGGAAACTTCCCACTGGACTTCAAGCATCTTGCAGTGTGTGCCTCTCCATTCTTCCTCCATACTCTAGGTCCTTGGTTTCCAAATGAGATGCAAAATTTGCTCTCATCAGAAAAGAGGACTTTGGACCACTGAGCAACAGACCAGGTCTGTTTTTCTTTAGCCCAGGTAAGACGCTTCTGAAGTTGTTTGTTGTTCAGGGGTGGCTTGACAAGAGGAATATGACATTTGAAGCCCATGTCCAGGATCTGTCTGTGTGTGGTGGCTCTTGATGCACTGACTCCAGCCTCAGTCCCCTCCTTGTGAAAGTCCCCAACACTTTTGAATGGCATTTTCCTGACAATCCTCTCCAGGCTTTGGTCATCCCTGCTGCTTGTGCACCTTTTTCTTCCACACTTTTCCCTTCCACATAACTTTCTATTAATGTGCTTTGATACAGCACTTTGGGAACATCCAACTTCTTTTGCAATTACCTTTGAGGCTTTCCCTCCTTATAGAGGGTGTCAATGATGGTTTTCTGCACAACTGTCAGGTCAGCAGTCTTTCCCATGATTGTGATTCCTACTGAACCAGACTGAGAGACAATTTTAACCACTTCCATACTGGGCACTTATACACCTTCCTGCCCAGACCAATTTTCAGCTTTCTGCGCTGTTGCACTTTGAATGACAATTGCGCGGTCATGCTACACTGTACCTAAACTAAATTTTTATAATTTTGTTCCCACAAATAGAGCTTTCTTTTGGTGGTATTTGATCACCTCTGTGATTTTTATTTTCTGCTAAAAAAATAAAATAAAGACCGAAAATGTAAAAAAAAAAAATGTTTTATTTTGTTTCAGTTACAAAACTTTGTAAATAAGTATGTTTTCTCCTTCACTGATGGGCACTGATGGGGCTGCACTGACGGGCACGGATAAGGCGGCACTGACGGGCACGGATAAGGCGGCACGGATGGGCACCGATGAAGTGGTACGGATGGGCAGCGATAGGCGGCACGGATGGGCAACGATAGGCGGCACGGATGGGCACAGATAGGCCGCACGGATGGGCACAGATAGGCGGCACGGATGGGCACAGATAGGCGGCACGGATGGGCACAGATAGGCAGCACAGATGGGCACTGATAGGCGGCATGGATGGGCACTGATAGGTGGCACGGATGGGCATGGATGGGCACTGATAGCTGGCATGGATGGGTGCCAAACTATAATGCCTGCCAATCAGTGGTGCCCATTGTGGGCACTGATTGGCATCCATTACTTGTATATAATTAGCATCCCTGGTGGTCTAGTGTGGAATACCTATAGGTGGCATCCCTGGTGGTCTAGTGGCATCCCTGGTGGTCCAGTGTGGGCATCCTCGGGGGGGCTGCGATGATAATGGATCAGCACAAACCCCCCCTGTCAGAGGAGCAGCCGATCGGCTCTCCTCTACTCGCGTCTGACAGACGCGATGTCCGGCTTTTCCTGTTTACATCGTGATCAGCCGTGATTGGACACAGCTGATCACGTGGTAAAGAGTCTCCGTCGGAGACTCTTTACCTAGATCGGTGTTGCGGGGTGTCAGACTGACATCCCGCAGCAACGATCGCCGCGATGCGCGCCCCCGGGGGCGCGCAGCGGCTCAAAATCCTGAGGACGTCATATGACGTCCAGTCAGGATTTTGAAACCACTTTGCCGCCGTCAATCTGTTATAGGGCGGGCGGCAAGTGATTAAGGCTCAGGAACCCTTTGCAGGTTTTATGGCTTAAGTAGCTGATTAGAGTGGGACACTTTGAGCCTAGAATATTGCACCTTTTCACAATATTCTAATTCTCTGAGATTGTGGATTTGAGGTTTTCATGAGCTACAAGCTATAATCATCACAATTATGACAAATCACGGCTTGAACTATCTTGCTTTGCATGTAATGAGTCTATCTCATATATTAGTTTCACCTTTTAAGATGCATTTGTGAAATAAATGAACTTTTGCACGATATTCAAATTTTTTGAGTTTCACCTGTATATGTATAAAAGGCAGATGCCTTATTAATAGTATAATGATTTCACAAAAAAATTGCATAAAAGTACATCATTACAGTAATGCATATACCCTGCTGATCTGAGATACACCAAAAGAAATGCCAACAATCATGTAGCTTGGTGAGTCTGGGTATAATCATCAGGCAGACCCAATGCATTTCGGAAAATAATTTCCTTCTTCAGGGAGAGGTGGGGTATATCAATTCTATAACATAATTATAGCAGTAGGTAATATACAAACATCAAATACATACAGTATCTCACAAAAGTGAGTACACCCCTCACATTTTTGTATACCGTATATTTTATTATATCTTTTCATGTGACAACACTGAAGAAATTACACTTTGAGTGTACAGCTTGTATAACAGTGTACACAGCCATTAATGTATAAACCACTGGCAACAAAAGTGAGTACACCCCTAAATGAAAATGTCCAAATTGGGCCCAAAGTGTAAATATTTTGTGCGGCCACCATTATTTTCCAGCACTGCTTTAACCCTCTTGGGCATGAAGTTCACCAGAGCTTCACAGATTGCCACTGGAGTCCTCTTCCACTCCTCCATGACGACATCACAGAGCTGGTGGATGTTAGAGACCTTGCACTCCTCCACCTTTCCTTTGAGGATGCCCCACAGATGCTCAATAGGGTTTAGGTCTGGAGACATGCTTGGCTAGTCCATCACCTTTACCCTCAGCTTCTTTAGTAAGGCAGTGGTTGTCTTGGAGATGTGTTTGGAGTCGTTATCATGTTGGAATACTGCCCTGCAACCCAGTCTCCCAAGGGAGGGGATCATGCTTTGCTTCAGTATGTCACAATACATGTTGGCATTCATGGTTCCCTCAATGAACTGTAGCTCCCCAGTGACTGCAGCACTTATGCAGCCCCAGACCATGACACTCCCACCACCATGCTTGACTGTAGCCAAGACACACTTGTCTTTGTACTCCACACCTAGTTGCCGTGACACACGCTTGACACCATCTGAACCAAATAAGTTTATCTTTGTCTCATCACAACCCAGGACAGTAATCCATGTCCTTAGTCTGCTTGTCTTCAGCAAACTGCTTGCGGGCTTTCTTGTGCATCATCTTTAGAAGAGGCTTCCTTCTGGGATGACAGCCATACAGACTAATTTGATGCAGTGTGCGGCGTATGGTCTGAGCACTGACAGGCTGACCCCCCACCCCTTCATCCTCTGCAGCAATGCTGGCAGAACTCATACGTCTATATTTCCCAAAGACAACCTCTGGATATGACTCTGACCATGTGCACTCAACTTCTTTGGTCGACCATGGCGAGGCCTGTTCTGAGTGGAACCTGTCCTGTTAAACCGCTGTATGGCCACTGTGCTGCAGCTCAGTTTCAGGGTCTTGGCAATCTTCTTATAGTCTAGGCCATCTTTATGTAGAGCAACAATTATTTTTTTTCATTATGTTGTCATTATGATTTAAAAAGAGTAAACACAGTTGATTGATAAAAAATGGCTTCAGCCAAACACTATCAATGAGTGAAAGAAATGTTCTTGTGTTATTATTCATATTCTTTGAAAAATGGCCAAGAAATCATAAATTTTGCCAGGGTATGTAAACTTATGAGCACAACTGTATGTATGCAAAACTGTTAGAACAAATGGCAGCACTTGGCAGCAGTAACGAATGTATGGAGCATATCTGCCATGTGTGGTCAGTCAGAGAGAGGACTGCCCCAGTTAAAGACCAAGTATAAATACTAGTGGGCACCACCTCAACCAAAAGATGTCGATGGTTGACCAACATGACAATGACCCAAAGCCAGTAATGTATTTAGGTTTTGTGCTGCCCTAGGCCTGACTAAACTTGTGCACCCCTAATTTAAATATGACTCACCCCTTCCTGTCAAGGCCACACCCCTTTCTATTTAAGACCCGCCCTGACATTTTTGAGTGGGACACTAGTTCTGAGGGCCTAGGGGGGGAATGGATTCCCTTAATTTGCATAGATTTCCTCTCACTTCCTGTTTGGCTATGGGGCAGGATGTGAAGGGAAATCTCTGCAATGGGACAGGGATGGTAAAAAATAAACTGATAGGGGCTATAACCCTCCCTTACTCTATCCAAAATGGAAAAAAAAAGTGTTGCGTATAGTTCTGTTTTTAAGCACAAATTTCTGATAATTTTATAGAGAGGACTAAGAAGATATAACTATGCCAATGGTGCAGCAGAAAACATATATCACGGTGAGGAAGGTTTGTGATCCAGGATGATAGAACAGTCAAAATTATAAGCAGCGCCCCCCCCCCCACACACAGTTGCGGAATGCTGGCCGCCCGCATACTAGAAGCAGTGTGGCCGCTTTATGGGGGCGCTAGACTAATTTGCCTCTCAGCCCAGTCCGCCCCATATGACTGGCGCTACACTAACAGTGTAGCGCAACCCGGCGGGGACTCTTTCTGTGCTCCCCCTGCAAAGTGCTGCCCTAGGCCTGGGCCTTGTTGGCCTAGGCCAGGATACAGCGTTGGTCAGTGTAATGTTTACTATCTTTACTCACTCCAAACACTCCACACAGTTACTCTGCCCACTCCATAAAGTTACTCTGCCCAGTCCAAACTTTCCACAGTTACTCAAGCCACTCCACCCAGTTACTCCGCCCACTCCACTTGTAGACTACTGGTAGAGGCAAGAACACTTCACACAATTTCCCCAGAAATTGTAGCTTTTCTAGTAATTAAGTGTTCTTGCATAGCTTATTATAGCCAAATTTACCACCCTAACTCCTCCCACAGCTTTTACACTACATAGACAAGTAATATACCGAAACATGCGGATTGTTCCCGATTGGTGTGCTATTACTATTTACTGTGGAACGTTTCGCAGAATGGTTCACAAAATATCATCGTTTTTGCTGCAAAATTTGTCCCATAGGAATGAATGGCGAAATGCTACAAAACTTGAGTGGGAGCTGACAAAAGCTGACAACCCCATGATCAGCCAAAACATTATGACCCCCCATGATCAGCATAAACATTATGACCCCCCATGATCAGCCAAAACATTATGACCCCCCATGATCAGCATAAACATTATGACCCCCCATGATCAGCATAAACATTATGACCCCCCATGATCAACCAAAATATTATGACCCCCCATGATCAGCATAAACATTATGACCACCCCATGATCAGCATAAACATTATGACCCCCCATGATCAGCCAAAACATTATGACCCCCCATGATCAGCATAAACATTATGACCCCCCATGATCAGCCAAAACATTATGACCCCCCATGATCAGCATAAACATTATGACCCCCCATGATCAGCATAAACATTATGACCCCCCATGATCAGCCAAAACATTATGACCCCCCCATGATCAGCCAAAACATTATGACCCCCCATGATCAGCCAAAACATTATGACCAGCCAAAACATTATTACCACCCCATGATCAGCCAAATAATTTATGACCACCCCATTACCAGCCAAAACATTATGACCACAACATGATCAGCCAAAATATTATGACCACCCCATGATCAGCCAAAACATTATGACCACCCCATGATCAGCCAAAACATTATGACCACCCCATGATCAGCAAAAACATTATGACCACGCCATACTCAGCCAAAACATTATGTCCACACCATAATCAGCCAAAAAAATTATGTCCACACCGTAATCAGCCAAATCATTATGTCCACAACATGATCAGCCAAAACAGTATGACCACCCCATGATCAGCCAAATAAATTATGACCACCCCATGATCAGCCAAAACATTATGACCACCCCATGATCAGCCAAAACACTATGACCACCCCATGATCAGCCAAAACATTATGACCACCCCATGATCAGCCAAATACTCCAGTTGAAGACTACTGGTGGAGGCAAGAACACTTCACACGATTTCCCCAGAAATTGTAGCTTTTCTAGTTTTATGTTATTCTATTGCGCTTGTAATATATATAAATAGACTGCCGACATTTTCCAAAAATGATTTTTTTTCTCAAAAAATATATATATTTTTTAATGATTTTATTTAATTTTTTTCCAATTTTTTTTCAAAAAATAACTTTATACAGGACAGTCAATGGAAGTGTAGAACTCTTGTCATTTGGAAGCTCAGCCAGCCAATAGTTAAAGGCGGATCCAAAAACTGAGCACATTGCCTGAAACTAGACAAAAATACCTACGTTTTGATGTATAAATTGTGTATGACAAGTAGATCTTGTGGGCGTGAGAGCAATTTATAGAGAAGGAACTAAGCTAATTTTTTTAAGGCTCTGTGCTCTAGCTGTGACATCATCTAAGCAGCACAATAGACACTGTTTAATTGATAACATTTCCTGAAATGATCACTAAACTTAAACAGCTTTTTCACAAAAACTGTAAAAGATATCAAACTGAAAAGATATAGCCAGATAGCTGAATATTTTGTCAACATTTTAAAGTTTGTTTGGCATCTGTAGGTGAAAGTATGAAGGAGCTAAAACTTTTGGTAGCGGAAGAAGATTTTAAGGATTTGAAGCATGCTCTCATTGACTACAATGTTAAAAAAAGTGTTAAAAATCGTAATATTTTGGGCAAAAAGTGTGATTTGGGGTAAAATTTTGGGCAAAAAGTGTGATTTGGGGTATTTTTGGGCAAAATGTGCAATTTTGGGTAATTTTGGGCACAAAGTGCAATTTTGGGCAAAAGGTGTGATTTTGGGCAAACTGTGGGATTTGGACTAAATTTGGGCAAAAGGTGCAATTTTGGGTAATTTTGGGCAAAAAGTGTGATTTTGAGTAATTTTGGGGGAAATGTGCAATTTTGGGTACTTTTGGGCAAAAATAGTGATTTGGGGTATTTTTTGGGCAAAAGGTGCAATTTTGGGTAATTTGGGCACAAAGTGCAATCTTGGGTAATTTTGGGCAATACGTGTGATTTTGGGAAAGATGTGTGATTTTGGCTAAATTTGGGCAAAAGCTGCAATTTTCGATAATTTTGGGCAAAAAGTGCGATTTTGGATAATTTTGGGCAAAAAGTGTGATTTTGGGTAATTATGTCAAAAAGTGCGATTTTGGGTAAAAAGTGCTTTTTGGGTAATTTTGGGTAAAAAGTGTGATTTTGGACAAAATGTGTGATTTTGGGCAAAAAGTGTGATTTTGGGTAAAGGTGTTTTTTTTGGGTAATTTTGGGTAAAAACTGTGATTTTGGACAAAATGTGTGATTCTGGGCAAAAAGTGCGATTTGGGGTAATCTGGGCGAAAAAGTGAAATTTTGGGGTAATTATGGGCAAAAAGTGCGATTTTGGGTAATTTTGGACAAAAGGTGCGATTTGGGGTAATTTTGGGCAAAAGATGAGATTTTGGGCAAAATATGTGATTTGGGCTAAATTTGGGCAAAAAGTGCAAATTTGGGTAATTTTGGACAAAAGGTGTGATTTTGGGGTAATTATGGGCAAAAGGTGCGATTTTGGTCAAAAAGTGCAATTTTGGGGAAAATGTGCAATTTTGGGTAAATTTGGGCAAAATGTGATTATGGGTCTTTTGGGCAAAATGTGTAATTTTGGGCAAAAGGAGTGATTTGGGATATTTTTTGGGCAAAAAGTGAAATTTTGGGTAATTTGGGGTAAAAAGTGTGATTTTGGGCAAAGCACCGTACTAACAATCCGAAAATCAGCAGATCGTTCGTCGGAATAAATTTTACTTCTGATTTTCATATTGTGTGACCAGTTATAGGAGTGCACACAGGAGGAATGGGAGCGCACACAGAGAGAGGAGAAGCCTTCCTAAATTCACAGCTTTAGCCGTTGTGATACATAACATCTTTATAAATAAAACCAAGTTTCATAAACAAACAAAAATATTGCTTTTAGTGCAACTTTAAAATAAATAAATAAATAAATAACTGTAAACTATATTGGCTGTAATGCACATTGCACATATTACCTGAATATATTACCAATATTGAATATTAAGGAAAGCATTTTTTTCATATTTTTTTTTCTTTCAGCAGCTTAGTAGATGCCCCTTCTTATTCTTATGTGGTTGTGCAATAGTGTAATACAAAGGTGCTATTTTTATAGACTGGGGATAGAATTGTGTTGCTGATATAGAAAAGGGGCGCCAAAGAGATAGTGTAAATGAGTAATGTGTGGAACAGGGATGAGCTCCGGCGTGTTAGTACAGTCCACGTGCAGATCCCACCAGGAAGTCGGTACGGTGCTGCGCTAATCACAGACAGGGAGACATGTCCCGATCTCTGTAGCTGCGCATCGGGACATGTCTCCTTGCCTGTTATTAGTGCAGCGCCGTGCCGACTTCCTGGAGGGATCTGCATGTGGACTGTGCGAACACGCCGGAGCTCATCCCTAGTGTGGAACTGCATAGGAAATAGAAAGGATTGATGAGAGATTGCATACAGCTTGCCAATAGAGTCAGGGGGCTGGGGCTTTAACCACTTGCCGCCCGCCCTATTACAGAATGACGGCGGCAAAGTGGTTTCAAAATCCTGACCGGACGTCATATGACGTCGACCAGGATTCGCCGTTATTGCACGCCCCCGGGGGCGCGCATTGCAACGATCGGTAATGTCGCTTGTCCCCCAGACACAGCGCATACCCGATCAGGGTAAACAGCCAATTTCATTGGCTGTTTACCACGTGATCGGCTGTGTCCAATCACAGCCGGTCACATGTCAAAACAAATCGGAGGTGCGCCTAATGCGCGCCGCCGGGGGTGCGCAGCGCACCGATCTGGGATGGCGCGTGTCCCTCGGACATAGCCCATCCTCGATCAGGGTAAATTGCCAATGAAATTGGTTGTTTACCCTCGTGATCGGCTGTGTCCAATCACAGCCGGTCACAAGTATAAACATTGTAGCGGTTTCCAGGGATCTCTCCTTCTCTCTCTCACACACCGATTGTGTGAGGAGAGAGAAGGAGGGATCTGAGATCTGTGAGTGAACTTTTTCCTATATTACTGTCTGCACAACACGCCCCCCCCAATAAAGAGAACCTGTCACAGCCCATCTGGATCTGTCACAGCCCATCTGGATCTGTCACAGCCCACCATCAGTACCGCCATCAACACTGCCATCAGTACCGCCATCGGTACCATCTGGATCTGACAGCCCATCAAATTTTTCCCAATTGGACTATTTTTATTTGTTTTTCCCCGAAGATTTGTTGCAGTACATGGTGGACCAAACAAATCTCTATGCAGAGCAATTTATTGCTGCCAACCCCAATTCGTCCTACGCCCGTATGTTTAATTGGCGATGTCTCACACTAGAGGAATTCGAATTGTTTTTGGGCCTTACTTTTAATATGGGGCTTACAAAGAAATGTGAACTGCATGCCTACTGGTCCACCCGCCCCATCCACCACATGCCCATATTTTCTGCTGTCATGTCCAGGACGATATGATAATACGTTTTCTACAATGACAATTCGCAGTGCCCTCCCGAGATCATCCCAACCATGACAAATTATATAAGCTTCGCCCCCTAAAAAATTATTTTACCAAACGATTTTCTGAAGTGTTTATCCCGACCAAAATATTTGTGTAGACGAATCCCTTATCCACTTTACAGGCCGGCTGCAGTTCAGGCAGTATATCCCAAGTAATTGTGTAATCGAGCCACTGGATACGTGCACACATTTCCTATTTACAAAGGCAAAGATTTCCAGCTCCAGCCCCGTGATTGCCCCACATATATAGGAACCAGTGGTAAAATTGTCTGGGACCTTGCATACCCCTTGTTCAAAAAAGGATACCACTTATATGTAGATAATTACTACAGCAGCTTGCCCCTTTTCCGTCACCTGTATCGTGAACAAACCCTGGCCTGCGGTACCTTCCGAAAAAATAGGAAGGGGTTCCCACAGAGTTTGCTATCAAAACAGCTACAAAAGGGGGAAGCCTCATTCACGAGGAATGAGGAGGTGTTGGCCATGAAGTGGCGGGACAAGAAGGATGTTCACATGATGACTACAATCCACAATGACAACTTGGTGGAGGTTCAGAGAAGACGTGGCCCCGTAGTAAAGCCTGAATGTGTTCATGACTACAATATGTACATGGGGGGGGGGGGGTGGATTTAAACAATCAGATGCTACAACCCTATTTATCAACCCGAAAGTCGGTATAAGAAAGTAGCATTTCATCTGTTCCACATGTCCCTGTTCAATTCATTTGTCTGCTATCAAAAATCACCCGAAAACCAACCCACCACCTACCTCAAATATTTTGAAGACATTGTCACTGCCCTGATTTACCAGCAAGGACCCGCCCCCAGTGGTGTATTTAGGTTATGTGCTGCCCTAGGCCTGACTAAACTCGTGCACCCCCTAATTTAAATACAACCCGTACCATGCTCCGTCCCTAAACACTCCCTTGTAAATTTTCTCATGAAATGACACTGTTAAATGTTTTATGCAAAATTAAGTTAAAAAAATAAATATTAACAACTTTTGAACAATATTAACATAAAGCTTATCAGTGCCCATCAGTGCGTCCTATCAGTGCAGCTTAGGAGTGCTGCTTCATCAGTGCCCATCAGTACAGTCCCATCAGTGCAGCCCCACTCTGCCGGGAACAGAGAGGGATGCAGTGCAATGAGGACAGAGAGGGACACAGGGGACAGACAGAGAGGGACGCCGGGGACAGAGAGGGACTCTGGGGACAGATAGAGAGGGATGCAGAGTGATGAGGACAAAGAGGGACGCAGGACAGAGAGGGATGCCAGGGACAGATGGAGAGGGATGCAGTGCAATGAGGACAGAGAGCGATGCAGTGGGGACACTGTGGGGGGGGAGAGAACACAGGGGGACAATGTGGGGGGGGGAGAGGGAAGGACACAGGGGAACACTGTGGGGGGGAGAGGGAAGGACACTGTGGGGGGGAGAACACAGGGGGACACTGTGGGGGGGGGGAAATGACACAGGGGGACACTGTGGGGGGGGGGAGAGGGAAGGACACAGGGGGACACTCTGGTGGGGGACACTCTGGGGGAGCACAGGGGGACACTGTGGGGGGGGAGAGGGAAGGACACAGGGGGACACTGTGGGGGGGACACTGTGGGGGGAGGAACACAGGGGGACACAGGGAGACACTGTGGGGGAGGATACAGGGGGAGAGGGGAGGACACAGGGGGACACTGTGGGAGAGGGGAGGACATAGGGGGACACTGTGGGGGGGGGAGAGGGAAGGACACAGGGGGACACTGTGGGAGAGGGAAGGACACATGGGGACACTGTGGGAGAGGGGGAGGACATAGGGGGACACTGTGGGGGGGAGGGAAGGACACAGGGGGACACAGGAGAACACTGTGGGGGGAGAGAAGGACACAGGGGGACACTGTGGGGGGGAGAACACAGGGGGACACTGTGGGGGGAGAGGGAAGGACACAGGGGGACACTGTGGGGGGGAGAACACAGGGGGACACTGTGGGGGGGAGAGGGAAGGACACAGGGAGACACTGTGGGGGGAGAGGGAAGGACACAGGGGGACACTGTGGGGGGGAGAGGGAAGGACACAGGGGGACACTGTGGGGGGGGAACCAGGAGCATATTATGGAGCCTCCTGCATCTGTACTGGCTGCCCCCCCTCCCCCCTGTAATAATAACATCACTCACATCACGGCGCGCTGCTTCCCGACAGCCCCTCCTCTCTTCTCGTCTGTCGCTGGCTGTACCTGCTGTCCTGGCCGCTAACTGGGGGTTCCTGTCGTCCTCCTCTCCCTCTCCTCATCTATCGTCACAGACCCCGCTCCGGGCCGGGAGAAGATCGTGTTGATGCCGCGTGGAGGAAGGTAGGCGGAGATTTAGGCTCCACCTACATCAGTTAATGTGCACCCAGTCTGGCCAGTCACTAGCAGTCTTATGGGGGCGCCAGTCGCTCCCCTCCCCCCCGCCAAGTACGCCCAAAAGACTGCCTATGCCGCGCTACAGCAGTCCGGTATTTGTGCAGGAGCCGGAACTTGGGACTACGGGGTTTCGTGGGGGGTGGGGGTGCAAAAAAAAGCCGCCCACCGCAAAGTGCCGCCCTAGGCCTGGGCCTTGTCGGCCTAGGCCAAGAAACAGCACTGCCCGCCCCAGGAAGCATTCGCTCTGATAGTGTGAGTCGACTTCATGAGCCACATTTTCCCTATAACATTCCCCCCTCAGAATCCAGAAGAAGACACCAAAGGAGATGTCGTGTATGCTCAAGTGGAGGAGTTAGAAGAGATACAAGTTATTATTGTCTCGATTGTCCCTCCCAACCTGGCCTATGTATCGGTGATTGCTTCAAAAATTATCACAGATCTATCAGATACTAGTTCCCTTTATTAGTAACAGACTGCCGGTCTCACATATGTGAGGGGCTTCAGAATAGCGTTCTGAGTACAGAAAATCTGTTTTTGGTTTTGTGTGTTCCCAGAACAGGGTTTGGTTGCCCGGAGGCTTCAAAGAGATTTGGGTGGGAGAAGCCTCTACCCCTGTCCCCCTGGTCCTTAGCTTGACGGTCCTTCCTGCTGCCTGGACCAATACTTTGGCTGTGCTGACCATATCGCTGCCTGTAATGACCCAGGACTTTATGGACTATGTTTCTTTATGCTGCCTGGACCAATACTTTGGCTGTGTTGACCATTTCTCTGCCTGCTGCCTCTACTGACTATGGACAGTATTTCTGCCTGGACATCTCTTCCTGCTGCCTGGACCTGTGCTTTGGCTGTGCGGTGTCTCTGCCTGTCTATTCCTGCCTGCTGCCTGGACGATTGCTTTTGCTGTCACTGACCACATCCCTGCCTGCTGCCTGGACCGATGCTCTCCTCTGTGGACCACTGCACTACTAAAACCACAGGTAATCTTTTGTTATTTGGTATGTACCTGCTATGTGTTAGAAATATGAAGGGCCTTCAAAAATGTGATCGGTAGTCAGAAAATTATATGTGGAATTTTATGCTGCTAGAATGCCTGAAGGTGCTATTTGGATGTTGGGCCTCTGTATATGGCCAGGCTGTGTAAAAGTCTAACACATGTGGTATTGTTATACTCAGGAGGAGTAGCAGAATGTATTTTGGGGTGTAATTTTTGCTATGTACATGCTATGTGTTGGAAATATCTTATAAAGAGACAACTTTGTGTAAAAAAAATGCGTTTTCATTTTTTCCCCACGTTTTGCGAAAACTTCTGGAAAAAAATTAACCGTTCAAAAGACGCATTATGCCTCATAGATTATACGTTGGGGTGCTTGCTTTCCCAAATTGGGTCATTTTGGGGATGTTTCTATAGTCCTGGTGCTCCAGGGCCTTCAAAATTGAGATAGAACATCATGAAATTATATGTGTAATTTTGCTCCTAAAATGCCTGCTGGTGCTACTTGGATGTTGGGCCTCTGTATGTGGCCAGGCTGTGTAAAAGTCTCACACATGTGGTATCGCCATACTCAGGAGGAGTAGCAGAATGTATTTTGGGGTGTCATTTTTGCTATGTACATGCGGTGTGTTGGAAATATCTTATAAATGGGCAACTTTGTGTAAAAAAAATGCGTTTTCATTTTTTTTCCACGTTTTCCGAAAACTTCTGGAAAAAAATGAACTGTTCAAAAGACTCATTATGCCTCATATATTATACGTTGGGGTGTTTTCTTTCCAAAATGGGGTCATTTTGTGAGCATTTTTATTGTCCTGGTGCTCCAGGGCCTTCAAAATTGAGATAGGTCATCATGAAATTATTTGTGTAATTTTGCTCTTAAAATGCCTGTTGGTGCTACTTGGATGTTGGACCTCTGTATGTGGCCAGGCTGTGTAAAAGTCTCACACATGTGGTATTGCCATACTCAGGAGGAGTAGCAGAATGTATTTTTGGGTGTAGTTGAAAGTATGCATATGCTGTGTTCAAGAAATAACCTATCAATACAACAATATGTTTGTGTAAAAAAAAAAAATCTTAATTTTCCCAAGAATTGTGGGAAAAAATTACAACTTTAAA
Source organism: Rana muscosa (assembly GCA_029206835.1). Taxonomy (NCBI): domain Eukaryota; kingdom Metazoa; phylum Chordata; class Amphibia; order Anura; family Ranidae; genus Rana; species Rana muscosa. The sequence continues at coordinate 720,481,602 of CM055118.1, read as the reverse complement.
AAACTCAACATGCATCTTACTAAATACCTTGGACTGTCTACTTTCCAAAAAGGGGTCATTTTGGGGGTATTTTTACTTTCCTGGATTGTTATTGTATCAAGAAATGAGATAGGCCTTCAGTACATCAGGTGTGATCAGATGTGATAAATTTTTAGTGATTTGCACCCTAACTTGTAGACTCTATAACTTTGCCACAGACTAAATAAAATCCACTAATTTGGGTTATTTTTACCAAAGATATGTAGCAGTATAAATTTTGACCCAAATTTATGAAGAAAAATTACTTCTTTGCAAGATTTTACAATAGAAACTTTAAAAAGGTGTTTTTTTTCAAAATTTTCGCTCTTTTTCCGCTTATATCGCAAAAAATAAAAAACCCAGCGGTGATTAAACACCACCAAAAGAAAGCTCTATTTGTGAAAAAAAAATGATAAAAATTTTGTTTGGATACAGTGTAGCATGACTGAGTAATTGTCAATCAAACATGAGAGCACTGAAAGCTGAAAATTGGTCTGCGCGGGAAGGTTTAAGTGCCCTGTATGGAAGTGGTTAACAGACAGGTGGAACTCAGAGGAAAGTGGAAATTCAGGTGGGTAAACGTTCCTCCCTCACATTTCCATTCTATTTTCCGTTGTTGACGAAAGTCGGAATTGATTTTCCTCAAAGTTTTTGTCAAGTGACCTAATTGGAATTTTATTTTCGCTTTGTGTTTTTCGCTGAAAACATGCAGCTTGATCCCCTGCTGATTTTGTACAATTGCCCACTGACAAAGAAATGATCAGTCTATAATTTTAATGGTAGGTTTATTTTAACAGTGAAAGACAGAATAACAACAAAAATATCCAGAAAACGCATTTCAAAAAAGTTATAAATTAACAAGCATTTTAACCACTCCAGCCTCGGCAAGATTTTACCCCCTTAATGACCAGAGCATTTTTTGCGATACGGCACTGCGTCGCTTTAACTGACAATTGCGTGGTCGTGTGACGCTGTACCCAAACAAAATTGACATTCTTTTTTCCCACAAATAGAGCTTTCTTTTGGTGGTATGTGATCAGCTCTGCTAATTTAATTTTTTGCGCTATAAACAAAAAAATACTGAATTTTTTTTGAAAAAAAGCAATATTTTTCACTTTTTGCTATAATAAATATCCCCACAAAATATATAAAAAAACGAATTTCTTCATCAATTTAGGCCAATATGTATTCTTCTACATATTGTTAGTAAAAAAAAAATCCCAATAAGTGTATATTGATTGGTTTGCGCAAAAGTTATAACATCTACAAACTATGGGATAGATTTATGGGCTTTTCATTTTTTTTTTTTTTTTTTTACTAGTAATGGTGGCAGTCTGCGATTTTTAGCGGGACTGCGACATTGCGGGGAACAAATCTGACCCTAAATTACACTTTTTGGGGACCAGTGACACCAATACAGTGATCAGTGTTAAAAAAATGCACTGATTACTGTATTAATTACACTGGCAGGGAAGGGGTTAACATCAGGGGCGATCGAAGGGTTAAATTTCAAAAGGGTTCAGGCCGGGTTCACACTGGTGCGACAAACGCTCCGACATTGGGAGCTCATGTCGCATGGCGTGTGAAAATCAATGTTTCCCTATGGGAGCCGTCTTAACTGGTCCGACACATGTCAGTCCGACTTTGAAAATGCTCCCTGTACTACTTTGGTCCGACTTTGATCCGACTTCAGCCCATTGAATATCATTGAAGTCGGATCAAAGTTGGAACACCGTCTTGCATGATCCGACTTTGGCATGCGACTTGTGCTCTGCTGATCTTGAGGGGGAACTCCACGCCAAATTTTTAATAAAAAACCGGCATGGGTTCCCCCTCCAAGAGCATACCAGGCCCTTCGGTCTGGTATGGATATTGAGGGGAACTCCCTACGCCGAAAAAATGGCGTGGGGGTCCCCACAAAATCCATACCATACCCTTTCCCGAGCACGCAGCCCAGCCGGTCAGGAAAGGGGGTGGGGACGAACGAGCGCCCCCCCTCCTGAACCGTACCAGGTCACATGACCTCAACATGGGGGTTGGGTGCTTTGGGGCCTGCGGCCCCCCCACCCCAAAGCACCCTGTTCCAATGTTGATGAGGACAAGGGCCCCTTCCCGACAACCCTGGCCGTTGGTTGTCGGGGTCTGCGGGCGGGGGGCTTATCGGAATCCAGGAGTCCCCTTTAATAAGGGGGCCCCCAGATCCCGGCCCCCAATCCTATGTGAATGAGTATGGGGTACATCGTACCCCTACCCATTCACCTGGGGAAAAAAGTGTCAATAAAAAAACACAATAGACAGGTTTTTAAAGTAATTTATTAGGCAGCTCCGGGGGTCTTCTTCCGACTCCGGGGGTCTCTTCTGACTTCTCCGCTCTCTCCGGCCCTTTGGTTCTTCTCCCGGTCTCCGGTTGTTCGGCCAGGCTCCTCCGCTATCTTCTGCTCTTTTGCCGCTCTTTTGCTAGCGTTGACCCGGTCTTCTCCGACGTCTTCTTCCCTCTTCTCTTGTTCCGATGTTGACACAACGGTCTCTCCCGCTGTAATGCCGTGTGCGCGGTGCGCAACGACTTATATAGGCATGGGGCGTGGTCACCAGGCGATGTCACCCGGTGACTCCGCCCCCTTATGACGTTGCAGTCCCATCATGCCCCAGAACTGTGACGTCATAAGGGGGCGGGTTACCGGGTGACATCCACAAACAAGAAATGGCGCGCAATAACCACGTAGACATATATAACCCCAATTGAATGCAATGAAAAATAGAAAATAATAAATGAAATAAGTTAAACATGAAAATAAATAAAAATAATAAAAATAAATATAATTATAAATGTAAAATTAATAAAAATAAATAAATGTAAAAATATGAAGAGATATATATAACAGAAAATAACATCAATAGGTTATGATACACAGTAAATGCTATGTGATATATAGGAATGGTCTAAGAAGAAGTCCATAAAATCTATCAACATACTATGGTGTATGTAGGAGAAGACAGGGATGCAGGGGATCCACTTTGCACAGGGCAGCCATCATAGATGAACAGAAACCATGTTCTGAGTAAGACTGAAAAGCAAGGAGAGAGGCGCCTCTAAGTGCAGCAGTACAAAACAAATTTTAATAGTAGATATAAAACACTCACATGGAGATGAGTTAGTACAGGCGTGTACAGAATGTCAGGATGACGGCCAGCAGCTGCAGATCACAGTACACAGTGATCCAGCTCAGCTATGTGCAACAGGAGTGTCTCTAATAGATGGATAAGCCGGCTCCAGGGACAGCAGTCCTGTTGGATGTTTCAAAAGCGAGACTTGGAGTACACCAGTGGCTGGATAGCAGGGAGTGACGTCATCAGAGATGGACGCGTTTCATGAGCGTGCAGGCTAGCGATGTCCTGGCAAGCCGCGCTCCTTTTTCAACATGACATTTGAAAAAGGAGCGCGGCTTGCCAGGACATCACTAGCCTGCACGCTCATGAAACGCGTCCATCTCTGATGACGTCACTCCCTGCTATCCAGCCACTGGTGTACTCCAAGTCTCGCTTTTGAAACATCCAACAGGACTGCTGTCCCTGGAGCCGGCTTATCCATCTATTAGAGACACTCCTGTTGCACATAGCTGAGCTGGATCACTGTGTACTGTGATCTGCAGCTGCTGGCCGTCATCCTGACATTCTGTACACGCCTGTACTAACTCATCTCCATGTGAGTGTTTTATATCTACTATTAAAATTTGTTTTGTACTGCTGCACTTAGAGGCGCCTCTCTCCTTGCTTTTCACCGGGTGACATCACCCGGTGACCACGCCCCATGCCTATATAAATCATTGCGCACCGCGCACACGGCATTACAACGGGAGAGACCGTTGTGTCAACATCAGGACAAGAGAAGAAGGAAGAAGACGACGGTGAAGACCGGGCCACCGCTAGCAAAAGAGCTGGCAGAAGATAGCGCAGGAGCCCGGCAGAAGGCAGAAAGCACCGGAGAGCGGCAAAAGAACAGGAGAGCGCAGAGAAGGCACCGGAGAGCAGGAGAAGAGGCCGGAGAGTCGGAAGAGACCCCCGAAGTCGGAAGAAGACCCCCGGAGCTGCCCAATAAATTACTTTAAAAACCTGTCTAGTGTGGGTTTTTTTCTTGACATTTTTCCCCCAAGGTGAATGGGTAAGGGTACGATGTACCCCATACTCATAAACATAGGGTGGGGGGCCGGGATCTGGAGGCCCCTAATTAAAGGGGGCTCACGGATTCCGATAAGCCCCCCGCCCGCAGACCCCGACAACCAACGGCCAGGGTTGTCGGGAAGAGGCCCTTGTCCTCATTACATGGGGACAGGGTGCTTTGGGGTGGGGGGGCCGCAGGGTGCCCCCCTGCCCCAAAGCACCCACCCCCCATGTTGAGGGCATGCGGCCTGGTTCGGTTCAGGAGGGGGGGGCGCTCGCTATGTTTAGCACAAAAGCGCCTGCAAAGCGCCAGAGTGTGAAAGCAGCCTTAGGCTACAAACAAATACAATATGCCATTGGCTCCCGCTGCTGTCAATCAAATCCAATGACGCGGCCGCCGGGGGGCGGGGCAGAGTCATACATTCCGCGTCTATGGACGCCGAGTGTATGACACAGGAGTGCGCCCGCAAGGTAACCCCCTCGGGAGAGAGCTTCCCAGAGGGGGTTATCTAATGTGAGGAGGAGCCGCGAGAGCCACCGTGGGACCCCAGAACAGGTGGATCGGGGCCACTCTGCAAAACGAACTGCACAGTGGAGGTAAGTATGAAATGTTTGTTATTAAAAAAATAAAAAAATAAAACACGAACCTTTAATATCACTTTAAGGTCGTGTAGCGCCCTCCTCACCCCCCTCTCTTTCTTCAGCTCGTCTGTCTCTTGTCTAGGGGTATCTTTCAGAGGGGAAGGGAGCGGGGACACCACACCTGGCCTTCACCACAGGTATCAGTGTGGTGTAAGCAAAGTTCTTTTACCTTCGGGTCAGTGCTGTGCACCTGGAGCCTCCACCGAGAGTTACCTTGAACAATGTCTGTCAGGAAATGAGCCCCACACCATTAAAGTTCAACACTCCTTTATTCTTCTTGAATGAACACAATCAGTTGAACTCCCTTGGTAGAAACAGAACAAAAGGAGGTGTGGATGCGAGTAGGTCCAGACACAATGTGTTCTCCACTTTCCTCCCTGAAAGTGGGTTGCGGTCTCCGAGCGAGGGGGGATTTCCTTCCAGGCGGTCTCCGATGAGAGGCTCACCCGTCACTGGCAATATGCTGCACCAGGTCTTCGAGTGAGGAGCTCCCCCCGGTCCATTATGCCTTCCGGATTCGGGTACCCACTCCCAGGGTTCCCTAGGATCTCCTTCCCTCGCGGAACTCAGTGTTGGGCACTGAGCTCCAGACCTCCATCTGAGTACCTCACCCCAAGCTAAAGGTGCCTGGGATGGAACACGACCTCCGGCTGTCCTCTAGGCCTAGGCCCGCCTAGAGGACCGACACGAACCACCGTCCACAGGCTGAAGGTGCCCTGGACTCCCCCGTGACAAAGATGGCCGGCCCCTTTATACCCTCTCCCAGCAAGCACGGCGGGTTCCCCGCCCCACCATACCGCTGCCGAGGGAGGACAAAAAGGAGGCACGACACACAGCAATGATTCAACCCCAGCCCAGGCCGACAGCACCACCTGCTGGGCTGCAGGGAATTACACATCACCAATGTCTCTGTCAAGTTCAAATTTACATCCGGGAAAGTACATACCCGCTACACTCTCCCCCTGGTGGTTTGACACTGGTCCCCAGTGTCTGGAGTAAATCATGCCCTCAACGGCTGACATAATCCAATCCAGAGACCAACTAACAATTGCACAAAAATAAAACTTTTAGAAAAACTACCCAACTAAAACACTGTGTCTGAGCCCTGTAATAAAAAAGGAATAAAGACAGAAGAGAAAACAACAGCATTAACTCATAGCTTTGAATCACATATTCACATTTTACTTTCCCCCCCCCATCCTGACTAAGACCCACCCCATCCTCAGTGGTCTTGATGGGATGTTCTCCTGCAGAGGGAAAAGAAAGAAATCAACACACATAACCCTGACACCTGTATTCGTGTGAGAGAAAAGAAACTTCTCTGGGAAGAAATCCCTTTTCTCCAAAGAGTGAGTGCGTGAAAAGTGTTTAACGTTGCGCAACACTGCCACCTGGTGACAGCACCGCGGTAACTGCACTCGTGGAACTTTCCTCTCTTCTTTGGCCCTATCTACCCAGAGTCCATGATCTCTTACACAAAGTGAAGAACAACAGGAACAGTCCTTCATTTCTTTGGGCACAAAAGCAACGGGCCCCAGAAAGTTCAGCAGCATGATAAGAACGGGGTCTCTTCTCTCCTACAGGTAAAAACAGGGATGCGGCAGAACAAGTGGCTTCAAGTGCTGATCCATGGTCTCCAGATGATACTCTACATCTTCTCCTTCCTTGCGCCGGATCAACAGCTTGTCTGCATGGATGTGCCGTCCCAACATCCACTCTGCCTTGCAGTCTTTAAAACGTTAAGAGGCCTTTGGAGAGCATGCCAGGTACCTGCGGGCGTGGAGAACCTGAAGGTGGGTCCACACAAAGTCATTGTACCAGCGCTCCCGGCACACTTCCACCTCATAGAGCAGTTCCTTCGACAAGTATGGATACTCCCATCCGTACTCCGCAGCAACCTTCTGGCCAAATAGGCGTTGTAATTTCGCCAAAGGAGGCATGGTAGCTTTGTCCCCTTCGCCAGGCAAAACTATTGAGTCCGGGTGGCGAGGGACCTTGATCACATCTGATCTGGGCATTGGTGCCCGCAGTAACAGTCTCTTTTCCCCAGTCTTCGGTACAGATGGCACCGGGGATGTAGAGGCAGGCTGGAGATGGGACCTCTCTTCAGGTGCTGGTGCCTCCACCCGGGGTGTACTTTCCCCTGTAGACATGGGTGGATCCCTGGTTCTCCGGGATGAAGCGAGAGGTACTTTGTCCCAGCCCTTTTCTGCAAACAGTTCATCTATTGCAACGTCGTCTCCCATGTCCGAGAGCGACTCTAGGTCAGAGGTGTCACACTCCTCCGCAGGCAGGTATTCTGTATTGGAGACCGAGCTTTCACCTCTTCCCACACAACAAATCTCTCCGCCAGGCTTACCTCGGCCTTTACTTGAAACGGGACGTCCGGAACTCTTGTCGAAGGATCTATCCGGGCCGGGCGTAAGCGGGCGAGACGGTCCACCACAACCGCTGGTCGGGGCTACCATGCCGGTCTTTCTCTTCGGTGGTGGACGCTGCGAGATCGTGGTGACCGAGTCAGCATCCTCGGATTTCTCCCGTTGAGTTTTTACGACCTCCTCCGCGGTCGCTGCAGTGTGCGCAGGGATGGCTGTCACAGCAGTGATTCCTCCTCTCTGAGTGGTGTTGCCCGTAGCACGGCCAGGGTAGATGGTTCTCGGCTTCTCAACCGCCGGATCCACTTCGAACAGGAACTCCCCACAGGCCTCGCATTGCCCGAATGGCTTCAGTTGGCACACCAGTTCCGAACAGCCGGGACAAATCAAACCCAGGGCCTCAACGTCCATGCACGAATACAGGGCGAATCGACCCCTTGGCTTTAGCCGGATCCCCGTATCTGTTACTGGAGAAGCAGCAGTCAATGTCGTGGTGGAAGGGTGGACTGGAATCCACGATGTATGTCCGAACATGGCGACCTGTTGCTGATCCATCGCACACTGCAAAGTTTTTGCGCCAACGTCCCACGTGTAGTCCTTCACACGTATTGTACTCCTCCCCTTTGCTCCAGTTCGCAGGCTTTTCTTCTTTTCTGTTTCTGAGTCACGCCCACGAACTAAGCGATGGGGGTGTGCCTGGTGGCGCAGTGCAATAGAAGCCCCCACGTGTAGTACTTCACACGGCTGAACTTCCCCCTTTTTCCACTCTTCTGCGCCTTTCCCTTCATTGGGTCATGTCCACGACTTCGAGCAGGGATGCACTTCGGCCAATGAAGGCCTGCCTACTCGCGTAACTCTTCCAGCAGACACGTTCAATACTGTGGTGCACAAACACTATACCGGACCCAAGCCCCCACGTGTAGCGCCCTCCTCACCCCCCTCTCTTTCTTCAGCTCGTCTGTCTCTTGTCTAGGGGTATCTTTCAGAGGGGAAGGGAGCGGTGACACCACGCCTGGCCTTCACCACAGGTATCAGTGTGGTGTAAGCAAAGTTCTTTTACCTTCGGGTCAGTGCTGTGTACCTGGAGCCTCCACCGAGAGTTACCTTGAACAATGTCTGTCAGGAAATGAGCCCCACACCATTAAAGTTCAACACTCCTTTATTCTTCTTGAATGAACACAATCAGTTGAACTCCCTTGGTAGAAACAGAACAGAAAAGGAGGTGTGGATGCAAGTAGGCCCAGACACAATGTGTTCTCCACTTTCCTCCCTGAAAGTGAGTTGCGGTCTCCGAGCGAGAGGGGGATTTCCTTCCAGGTGGTCTCCGATGAGAGGCTCACCCGTCACTGGCAATATGCTGCACCAGGTCTTCGAGTGAGGAGCTCCCCCCGTCCATTACGCCTTCCGGATTCGGGTACCCACTCCCGGGGTTCCCTAGGATCTCCTTCCCTCGCGGAACTCAGTGTTGGGCACTGAGCTCCAGACCTCCATCTGAGTACCTCACCCCAGGCTAAAGGTGCCTGGGATGGAACACGACCTCCGGCTGTCCTCTAGGCCTAGGCCCGCCTAGAGGACCGACACGAACCACCGTCCACAGGCTGAAGGTGCCCTGGACTCCCCCGTGACAAAGATGGCCGGCCCCTTTATACCCTCTCCCAGCAAGCACGGCGGGTTTCCCGCCCCACCATACCGCTGCCGAGGGAGGACAAAAAGGAGGCACGACACACAGCAATGATTCAACCCCAGCCCAGGGAGACAGCGCCACCTGCTGGGCTGCAGGGAATTACACATCACCAATGTCTCTGTCAAGTTCAAATTTACACCCGGGAAAGTACATACCCACTACAGTAGATATTATGGCAAAAAGCCAAAAGCCAAAATGTCTCACAGTGACACTGACAGCAGTGTGCAGCAGCACAGATCACCGACATGACACGTCCCCTCCTGAGTCACAGTCTCTCTCAATGCCAGGTGGTTTCTTCAGTCCAAACAGCACTGACAGTGCCGCTCCCATCCTGCAGACCTGCACATGAGGCTCCGACCACTCCTCCTGGCTCCCTTGTGTCATGACATTACACAACACACTCAGGCACAGCCGCCACCAGACCTGCCCCCCACCGGCACTGCCTGAACATACTGTAGCAAGCACTCGGATGGTCTTAGCCATCTCCGGACTGGAACTGCACATGCGTCACAGCCATATTTTTTACTGGCAACCTTTACCTATCCCTGGCATTTACTTTCAGGAGAAAAGTGCCTGTTTTTTATTGGCTGCCAGTATAAATACTGACGGTTGGCAACACTGGTACGTCGTTTCGCGCAATAGAGCCACCCTGCTGCAGTATATATAAGCGGTGGCCGGTCTTTAAGTGGTTAAAGGGAGTGCTCCTGATCTCAGCTTGTTACCTGTCCACAGAAGCAATCAATCAATCAATCAGATTCCAATATCTCCACCATGGGCAAGACCAAAGAGCTGTCCAAGGATGTCAGAGACAAGATTGTAGACCTACACATGGCTGAAATGGGCTACAAGACCATTGCCAAGCAGCTTGGTGAGAAGGTGACAACAGTTGGTGCGATTATTTGCAAATAGAAGTGTAGCACACAGATCTTTTTCCCCCTCTTACCTTCTCAAGCAGGGGGATAAACACACCATGCCACATGCCTGTGTCCTCTAGATTATAAAGGTCAGGCGGTGTTACATACTTGGGTCCCGCAGCGAGTTGCTTTCTTCTTCAGGTTCTCCCCTGTATGTTGATAGAGTCGAGTCTTTATCTTTCCCAAATGAGGTCAATGTCCACACAACATATCAACTCCAACATGAGTTTATTTTATCTTGCTTTCAGGAACCAGAGAGTTGAAGTGAGAAAAAGGTTAGCAGATAGAAGTGGATTGAGGCACACTCTTGGCTTCGTCGCCACTCGGTCCCGAGTGGGTACAGCTCACCCGGATAGTCACTCAATAGCACTAGCAGCCGGCGTGATGCTGGAACAATGACACAGTCTACTCCAAGGACCAAATCAAGGAGATCCCTCCTTAACTTTCAACACTCCGCAGAGGCAGTCTGCGAAGCGAGGAATCCTTCCCTCCGACAGGTCACCAGGCCTTTCCCGAGTCAGCAATACTCTATTACTCGTAGACTTGTGCACAACGGAAAAATTTGTTTAGTTTCGGTTCGTTTCTTGTGCACAACGGAAAAATTTGTTTCGTTTCGGTTCGTTTCTTTTCGGTCCTGTTGATTCGTAATCATTCGTAATTTTGCTAGACGGGATTTTTTGTGTTCGGACTAATTCGTATTTTCGCAAGCGACATTTTTCGTTGAATCGGAATGATTCGTATTAATGTAAGCCTTATTTTTAGTTGATTTATAATTCATACTTTCGGTAGAGTACATTGTTTTTCGTTGATTCTGGACACAACTCCTACTTTCGTAACTTTTTTTGGGTTCGTTGATTCGTAATTTTCCGTGTCTCTCTCACAACGACGCTGCCTATTATGCCTAATGTGCTTCGAATGGATTTGTACTTTTCTAAATACATAGCGGTTATTTGTAACGATTTGAAATCTCGTATTTTACTTTTGTTTTTTACATGCGGCTATAGCCTCCGCCCCTGTACACCATTTTGAGAGGGAGTTTAGCACGGTGAGGGAGAAGCAGAGAGCAGAGCAGAGTGTTATTGTGCTTCGAATGGATTCGTACATTCGTAACTTTTTTCATAACGAATTATGCCAAAGACATTCGGGCATTCACTATTTGCGATATAATTTATTTCGGATTCGGTTTTATTCGTAATTGCTTTGTTCGGAAATTCGAATGCTTCTAAATATCCGAAAGTTGCTAAATTCGGACGAATTTTGATTCGTTACGAAACGAATTGCACAAGCCTAATTACTCGCCCTCTTGTTATGGGATCAATCCTCCCCTGGTTTCCTCTGTGTCAGAGTGGTTACCCTCACGCGGGTTCCCTGGGACTCCTCTTTGGTTGTAGACCCAGTCAAAAGGTACTGGGCCTACCTGGAACTCTGTAGCCTCGGGCTGAAGGTGCCCGAGACTCCTCGATCAAGATGGGGCGCACCCCCCTCTAAGGTGTAGCTACCTCCGGGCATGGGCCCCGGGAAATCACTCTTGGGCATGGGCCACGGGAATCGCTCTCTGTGTAATGGCGTCTGCCCCTTATATATCCTCTCCTGGCATGCACAGCAGGCCAGAACCACCCACCAACGGCAGCCGAGAGAGGACATCCAATACCTACTCCATCACCTGTGGTTCAACCCCAGGTATAGGTGACAGCACCACCTATACGCCCAAAGGGGAACTGCACGCCAGGTGACACAGCAGTAAGGCAGAGTCCAAATAATCAAGAGACCCGAGCCAACTATTGCTCTGGTCACCCCTAAATTTAGGTATAGCGGGGTTCAATTTGGGGACCCCGCTACAGAAGAAACACAAAATAACTGTCAATCTCCCTCGGTCTGGAGGGCTCCATGCAAGATTAAGCTGGAGGTTCAAGTTTCCAAGTGTCAAGCCTCGTACACACGACCGAGTTTCTCGTCCAAAACCGGCAAGAAAAGTGCCACGTGAGCTTTTTTGTCGAGAAAACCGTTCGTGTGTATGGTTTTACGACGAGAAAATTGCCGTGAATCTCGACGAGAAAATAGAGAACCTGCTCTCTATTTTCTCGTCAGGATTCCAGATTTCCTCGTCGTGTTTCTTGTCGGCCTGTTTTGTGACGAGAAAATGGTTCGTGTGTATGCTTTTACGACTCTTCCAAAAGCGCACATGCTCAGAAGCAACTATGAGACAGGAGCGCATCTTCTGGTAAAACAAGCCTTCGTAATGGAGATAGCACATTCGTCACGCTCCAAATTTTTGCATCGTTTAAATGTTGTGCATTGAAATCTTCGTTAGAATGTTACATTAATCCAAACGAATGAACTTCTTTTGCTGCTGATATTCACACAGAGTTATGACTATCTTTTTTTAACCTTTTTCATGCTGCTCTTAAGAAGATTTATGTGTATTATATCGTGCAAGTTTTTAGGAATATTTAAAAATTTGATATTTTTCTAACTGATGTTAATTGTAATTTTGCAATGTTTTGGTAGTGATCTCCCATAGAATCTTTTAATATATATTATGTAAATTTTACACCCTTTTTTGGGAAATACGATTTAGTTATTTTTTTGGGGGGTTGTTATCTGTCCCTTTTTTTGTCAGTCAAATGTATCTGCTTACTCCAAAGCTAGATTTTACATTTTCACAAATACACATAGTCAAGTATGAACTTAAAGAAAAATAACATTTATTCATGTTTGAACTAAAATAAAGAGAAGGCAGCGCTGGAGAAGCTGCTGCCATTTGTGCATCCCAGGGACCCCAGAGCACACAGCAACCCTGTGTGGACACTAAAATTGGGAGCTTGAGAAGGCCAACATTTCTGAACACAATCTGATGCTGGCCTCCCAGAGGTCAGGAACAGCAGCAGGTGATATATATGTCCCAAGTGTGTGGTACTACAACAGGCTGCCTTCTGTCCGACCACAATGAAGCAAGGCCATCACTTCCTCGTCTTCCTGGCAACCTTCCCTGCAACCTTTCCTGAAGCCTTCCCTGCAGCCTTCCTTCTTCGTTTGGCTGGAGGCTGGGCCACTGGAGGGGTACTCCTGTCAGGAGGAGGTGGAGGAGAAGGGGGTGGCACAGAAGAACAAGGTGGAGGTGGAGGAGAAGGGGGTGGGGCGGAAGAACAAGGTGGAGGTGGAGGAGAAGGGAGTGGGGCAGAAGAAGAATGTGGAGGTGGAGGAGGAGGTTGAGGTTGGGACAGATGTGCCACCTCACAAATAGCTGTATTGGGGGTAATTTTTTCCATCACCCCCTTGTTGAGCAAGGTGATGAGCAGGGGCTCGCATAGGAGGCGTTGCTCCATGCTCATCACCTTGAACTTTGCCTCCACTAGGCCGGCAATGGCCTCTTCAGGGGATGTGGGCTCTTTGAGGGTGGTATGGGCCTCTTTAATAAGGGTCATTGCTGCCTCACTGGTGGTCCTGTCCCTCCTGCCTCTTTTGGGAAGCCGGATGGGAGGCACCTGGGATCTGGTGCTTCTCCTTTGCCCTGCCACCTCCTGGCTGCCACTGGGCCCTGCCACCTCCTGGCTGCCACTGGGCCCTGCCACCTCCTGGCTGCCACTGGGCCCTGCCACCTCCTGGCTCACAGTGGGCCCTGCCTCCTCCTGGCTGTCACTGGGCCCTTCCTCCTCCTGCCTGACAGTTTCCAGACCCTCCTCCTGGCTGATTTCATCCTGTGTATGAAAAAGGGACATAGTTTAATATGTTGGTTTAATCTTTGCATCAAACTTTATAAACATGATTGAAGCAATTAGAATGTAAATCCAGAAATCATTTTTTCTAATTTACACCTACATCAGATTGACTATTTAGCACCCAATTAAGTGCAGACTAATGTCTCGAGATCTTGATTTCACTTGTGGAACCCAAAATATTGTATGTTTCTCATCTTGACATGTTTGTCAAACATTAATTTTATCACAATGCAATTTCATTTAATACTATACCTGGCTCCAGATGGCCAAATCAGGATCATCCAGGATGGCTGCCTCCTCTTGCTCCAGAGAAGGCTCAGGTTGGCTGCAGGGAAGTCTGGGGGGAAGAGTGGAGAGTGATGGCCTTGCCTCAATGTGGTCATCCAGGAAGGACATCCTGCTGTAGTACCACAAAATCGGGACATACACATCACCTGCTGCTGCTCCTGACCTCTGAGAAGCCAGGACCTTAGAGCGTTCAGTCCTGTAGGTGCCTCTCAAGCTCCCAATTTTAGTGTCCACTTGTTTTGCTGTGGCTGTGGGCACCTTGGTCTGCACAAATGGGAGCAGCTTCTCCAGCGCTGCTTTTCTCACCCCTCTTTTTTTGTGGATGGGGTTTTTCGTCTCCCACAGAGTCGGCAGCTCCCTTACCCGGTCAATAAATTCCGCCAGGAACTCTTTGTCGCTAATAAAGACATTCATATTGTATCTGCAAGTAAAATAAATTATATTTAAATAATGTGAGGCAAACAGTCTAACCTCCTTAACATCCTAGTCACCATATATATCCTCCAACAATCTCAAGACAGTATAGGCCAACAATTTTTACAAGTCACAAAATCACATACCTTCGTTCGCACGTCCGTCACTTGAACTCCTCTCTCCGCACACCGAACGTACTATAGTCACATGTGTGTTTGCTATATACACACCACGCATGCGTCAAAATTCGAACACGTCGCTCCGCACACGTCGCCCGCCCATGACGTTCTAACTTACATCTTTTCCCCGCCCCTTCTCTTTCGGCGCGCAGACAGATATGGCGGAGTTACAGCAGGTGTCTGATAATTCCGCAACTAGTGAGTAGACAAGCCCGGAGACCGAGGAAACGTCACGATCAAGGAGGAGATTCAAGGCATCGAATATATCTTTTGCGGAGATGGTGGACATCTTGCTCAAGTCTGATTATGACGCAAAGCATGGGCCGTATAGCAAACCAAATAGAAGGAAGGCCAAAATCCTCACTAAAGTCGTGAAGAGTCTGAAGACGAATTTCGGGGTGAAACGCTCAAATGAGCAGCTCAGAAAGAGGTGGTCAGACCTCAAACTGAGGGAGCCAGAGCAGTTAAGGAGCATTAAGAGAATGCTCGCAAAAAGTAAGTAAAATGTACACTTTTCTGCTATTAATCCTTTTCTAAACTGACATGTTGCTGGTTTTGTTTTTTTTTCTTATTGGACTCCCTTCCAAAATGTAATATTTTGAACTTGGTTGGGCACAGTAATCGTTCGTTACGTTACAGACACTTCGTTCGACCACTATCCGCTGTTTTGGCTTATTTTACAGCCACAAAAGTAATTAGACATCTGCCATTTTTTGGGAAATTTGGGGCACAAAGTTTTAGGCTAGATGATGTGTTTGTAAAGAGAATGAAATGCAAACTGTAAACTGTGTAAAGGAGAGGACACTCAGCAGCTGCTTCCACATCTGTACTTTGGAGCACTATAGTGTGGGCCACCAGACCCGCCTTTTTTGGGTGTCCCACACAGGTGCATCAGAGAATTTTTGTGTTGCCTACATGTCTACAAAATGACAGACAAAGGTGAATACTAAACATATTCTTGGTCAGAAATAATGCATTCATCTTTAACTTCCGCCCAAACACACACTTGTACCCCACTTCCAAGCAATTTAGCCTGTTTTTTTTTTTTACATAGAGAATTTCTGTGTGATAACTCTACCTTTTGTTTGATTCTCATAGGGGAGAGAAGACTGGGAGGAGGACACTCCAGGGAGCACAGGAACCCCACAGCTTCACAACAACCCCAAACTCCAAAAGACCAACAACCTAAAGATGTGGAGGAAGTTGAGGTGGAGGAAGGAGAAGTGCAGGAAGGAGAGGTGGATGACGTTGTGGAACTGGTCACCACAACAGGTCAGTATCTGACACCACAACTTCAGGTAAGAGAGGTAGGCCTGCAGAGTTATAATACCTTTTTATTTTGTTTTTAGGGGATGTGAATGTTGGGGTGAAGGATAGTACAGGTTTCTCTGCTGACAGTGCCCTCCGCCTCATCCAGCAAGTGATGGAATGTAGCACGGAACTGGACAAAATTAAAGAAAGAATTCATGTGATGGATCAAACATTTAAAGACATTCTCGATGTTTTGGGGAGAATTCAATAAGGCATCCAAACCCCCTTTTTTTCATGTTTGTTCTTCAACTTTTTAAAAACTTTTTGACAATCAAACCAGCCAAAAATTGAATCTGCACACAGTGTGTCAACATGTGCTATCTGCCATCAGGGGATATCCATGTACGTCTTTTGGGGGTGCAACCCCTTCCTCGTATCTAAAGTAGGTGAACTGAGGAAGGGGTTGCACCCCCAAAACACGTCCATTGATCACCCCTGATGGCAGATAGCACATGTTGACAATAGGGATCAGGAGTCTAAAATCCCTATAGGAAAATAATCCCAATTGTGTGCATATTCAATTTTTGGCTGGGCAAGGGGTAGCAGGACCCCATATTAGGACGGGCATATAGAGACATATAGTTTGTGTAAGTGAATGTCTCAGATTGCTCCGAGGTATCCAATTTTGTAATTTTTGGAATGCAACTGTTGTTTTTGTATTTTCCTAAGAAAACAATTGCCGGTTTGTGGCCAGGCAAACAAAAAATGTAAAAAAAAAAAAAAAAGGTGTGTGAATTTGCACATAGTAAAATATTTGAACACAAACAACGTGTAGCTTCTTTTTCTAATAGGCCTCGTACACACGACCGATTTTCTCGTCGTAAAAAACACGTCGTTTTTTTCGACGAGATTCTTGTTAAGCTTGTCGATTTTCTCGTCAAGCTTTCTATGCGTACACACTGTCATTTCCCAATTTCCTCGTTGTTCTCTGCGCTCACGTCCAGCACGTACGACGGCACTATAAAGGGGAAGATCTTTTTTCTTGGCGCCACCCCTTGGGCTGCTTTTGCTGATCTCGTGTTACCGCGTGTGAAGTAAAAGTTTGGGAAGAGACGATTCGCGCTTTTCAGTCTTCGTACTTTTCAGATCGTTTTCTGCCGTTCAGTTTGTGCTTGTGGGTTCGTATCTTGACTTTCAGGGCGTCTAGGCAGGTCGTATCTGTTTTACAGTGCGTTCTTGCCTGTTCGTTTCTGATTTTCAGTTCGTTATTCATAGGCCTTGCTGTTCTAAAGTGCGTTCTGTTCTGTACGTTCTGATAAGACGACCGTTTCCTAGCCATGTCGCCTGGACGTTCTCGTCGTCGAGTTCGTGCTGTGCGTGCGCTTGGTGTTGGTCTGCTTGTTTTGGACCAAGACCAGTCCATGAATGGTGTGAGGAGGAGTTCATGGACCAAGAATTGGTTGCTCCAGCGGGACCAATTCTGCCACATGCCTCTGCTGCGGGAGATCGTCGAGAATAATCCTGAGGACTACAGGAATTTTCTGAGGATGTCTGACCCCGTTTTTCAGGAACTGTTGGCTTTGGTGTCCCCCTATATTACCAGGAAGGACACCGTTATGCGGGAAGCCATCAGTGCTGAGCAGAGGCTCATCGCCACGTTGCGTTACCTGGCGACAGGGAGAAGTCTTCAGGACTTGAAGTTCACCACAGGCATCTCCCCCCAGGCTCTGGGCCTCATAATCCCAGACACCTGTTCTGCCATCATCCAAGTCCTGCAGGAGGACTATATTAGGGTAAGTTTGCTCCCTTAACATCACATTTTAGGTATTACATGTCTGCTAATGTATTGTATTTCTTTCATCCTTCCCTAATTACCATGATTGTAATATGCTGAGAATGTCCCCTTTGTCCCCATGCATGTTGGAAGCTTTAGATTGCCCCTTTTTTCTCCTCCCTAAATATTTCCCTTCACTTACTTTTCCAGCAGGGGCGCCTGTTGCTCCAAATGTTGGGGGGTTCAAACCCCAATTTAGGAAATAAACTTCCTCCTTTTTTGCTCTGTTGCCTAATAAACGCCCCCAGTTGTCCCCTCCAATGCAGCCATTTTGTTCCCTCAAATGCAGCCATTTAGTCCCCTCTAATGCAGCCAGTTTCCCCCCAGCCCTGCACTTACCTTCTTGTGGTCAGCGCCATCCTTCTTCTGTCCTTGATGTCTTCTCCTTCCCTTCATGTTGCATCAGCCAATCATGTTACCATTAAACAGACTTGGTGAACATGATTGGCAGAGCAGCCTGTCAGTGTTTACACAAGGAATGCCCCCCTCCTTGCGTCCCCGATTTTTCTTTGAGGAAGCCAATTACATCCCTCAGGTTGTAATTTGCAAGACTATTTTAATACCTGTTTCTGCTCTGCAATTTTAACCCCCTAAATGCCGCAATGATTCATATGTCGGTCGCTTTACAAGAGGCCATCCACCTGAATAGTGTGCGGCATAGACAATACATAGGTTCATGCAACGCATGAACCTATGTATTGTTCTGAGTGATGGGCACAGGAGAGAGGGGACAGTGCTCCAGCGCCCACTCTGGACGCACCGCCACTGCAATGCTATCCTGTGGCCAAACACATCTCCCCCCCCCAAAAATAATTTAGTAATGGCCCATCAGAGGGGGTGATGAATATGATAAATGAGCCTTCCATTACCCTTTTTTTACACACCTTAATAAACGTATAATTAGATTGATGTTGGTCTCTAATTTTTTGGGATAGAATTTCCTTGTAATGTATGACTTTGTTTTTCTAATATTATTTCATCTTGTTTCACTCCACAGCTTCCTTCCACGCCACAGGAATGGCAGACTGTGGCATCGGAGTTTGCCACGCGGTGGGACTTCCCCAACTGCGGTGGTGCCATAGACGGGAAGCACGTCCGCATCGTGCCGCCACCCCGTTCTGGGTCCTACTACTACAACTACAAGGGGTTTCATAGCATTGTGCTGATGGCGGTGGTGTCAGCACGGTATGAATTCCTCTATGTTGATGTAGGGAAGAATGGCCGGATGTCCGATGGGGGATCCTTCATCCAGACGGAGTTTGCCCTCCGTCTCCAGAGTGACGACCTTGCATTGCCACCGGATGCAGGGAATATTGAAGGACTCCCCTTTGTTTTCTTGGCTGATGAAGCCTTCGGACTCGGACGGCATCTTATGAGGCCATTTCCACAGAGGACCCTGACCCCAGAGAAGAGTGTGTTCAATTACCGGCTGGCCAGGGGGCGAAGAGTCGTTGAAAATGCCTTCGGCATAATGGCCAGCCGGTTCCGCCTTTTTATGACTTCCATCCACTTGGCGGACTACAAAATAAACTATGTAGTATTATGCTGCTGTGTGCTACACAACTTTCTGAGCCAAAAATCAAATTCCTATATGGCCTCAGTTTTGCCAGAGGCTGGACTTTCCCCTGCAAATGCCCCCCCAAAAGGCCCGTGTGGTTCGGGACAAATACATGGAGTATTTCACGGGTAGGGGGGCAATTCCTATGCCAGCCTATGTCTAAGTATCCCAATAAAAATCTTGTTTAAACCTTTAATTATTTGTTCTTTCCTGTCTCCTAGTTTGTCTTTGTGCATTTGTAGTGGCAAGTGTATTTTACTTTAGTAAATAACAACCATTTCACTATGTTACCTTACAAAAGAACCAAATAAGCTTAGAGAGTATTATAAAAAGAAGCTACACGTTGTTTGTGGTCAAATATTTTACTCTCTGCACATTCTCTTAATTTTTTTTTTTTTTTTTTTTACTTTGGGGTTGGCCTGGCCACAACCCGGCAATTTTTGGCTTATGAAAATACAAAAATATCAGTTGCATTTCAAAAATTACAACATTGGATACCTCTGAGCAATCGGAGACATTCACTTACACAAACTATGTCTCTATGTGCCCGTCCTAATATGGGGTCCTGCCACCCCTTGCCCAGCCAAAAATTGAATATGCACACATTTTTTATTTTTTTCATATAGGAAGTTTACAATCCTGATCCCTATTGTCAACATGTGCTATCTGCCATCAGGGGTGATCAATGGACGTGTTTTGGGGGTGCATCCCCTTCCTCAGTTCACCGACTTTTGATACGAGGAAGGGGTTGCACCCACAAAAGACGTACATGGATATCCCCTGATGGCAGATAGCACATGTTCACACACTGTGTGCATATTCAATTTTTGGCTGGTTTGTTACTCAAAAAATTTGAAAAAAATATAAAAACAAACATGTAAAAACAAATGTGTTTGGATGGCTTATTGAATTCTCCCCAAAACATCGAGAATGTCTTTAAATGTTTGTTCCATCACATGGATTCTTTGTTTAATTAGGTCCAGTTCCGTGCTACATTCCATCACTTGCTGGATGAGGCGGAGGGCACTGTCAGCAGAGAACCGTGTGCTATCCTTCACAACATTTACATCCCCTAAAAACCCCCCAAAAAAATTAATAAAACTCTGCAGGCCTACCTCGTTTACCTTAAGCTGTGGTGTCAGATACTGACCTGTTGTGGTGACCAGATCCACAACGTCATCCACCTCTCCTTCCTGCACTTCTCCTTCCTCCACCTCAACTTCCTGCACATCTTTCGGTTGTGGGTCTTTGGGAGTTTGGTGTTGTTTGGAAGTTGTGGGGTGCATGTGCTCCCTGGAGTGTCCTCCTCCCAGTCTTCTCTCCCCTATGAGAATAAAACCAAAGGTCTATTTATCACACTGTAAATCTCCTTGTTAAACTAAAAACAGGCTAAATTGTTTGGAAGTGGGGTACAAGTGTGTGTTTGTGCGGAATTTAAAGAAGAATGCATTATTTATGACCCCAAATATGTTTAGTATTCACATTTGGATGTAATTTTTTGGACATGTAGGCACCACAAAAAATCTCTGATGCACCTGTGTGGGACACCCAAAAAAGGCGGGTCTGTTGGCCCACACTATAGTGCTCCAAAGTACAGATGTGGAAGCAGCTGCTGAGTGTCCTCTCCTTTACACTGATTAAAGTTTGCATTTCATTCTCCTTACAAACACATCATCTAGACTTAAAAATTATCCACAATACTTGATCAAAAATGGCAGATGTCTAATTACTTTTGTGGCTCTTAAATAAGCCAAAACCGCGGATAGTGGCCGAACGAAGTGTCGGTAACGTAACGAACGATTACTGTGCCCAACCTAGTTCAAAATATTACAATTTGGAAGGGAGTCCAATATGATAAAAAAAAAAAAAAAATGTCAGTTTCTAAAAATATTAATAGCAGAAACGTCGTCATTTTACTTACTTTTAGCGAGCATCCTCTTTATGATCCTCAACTGGTCTGGCTCCCTCAGTTTGAGGTCTGACCACCTCTTTCTGAGCTGCTCATTTGAGCGTTTCACCCCGAACTTCGCCCTCAGACTCTTCACAACTTTAGTGAGGATTTTGGCCTTCCTTCTATTTGGTTTGCTATACGGCCCATGCTTGGCATCATAATCAGCCTTGACCAAGATGTCCACCATCTCCGCCATCTCCGCCAAAGACATATTCGATGCCTTGAATCTCCTCCTTGATCGTGACGTTTCCTCGGTCTCCGGGCTTGTCTCCTCGCTAGTTGCGGAATTATCAGACACCTGCTGTAACTCCGCCATATCTGTCTGCGCGCCGAAAGAGAAGGGGCGGGGAAAAGATGTAAGTTAGAACGTCATGGGCGGGCGACGTGTGCGGAGCGACGTGTTCGAATTTTGACGCATGCGTGGTGTGTATATAGCAAACACACATGTGACTATAGTACGTTCGGTGTGCGGAGAGAGGAGTTCAAGTGACGGACGTGCGAACGAAGGTATGTGATTTTGTGACTTGTAAAAATTGTTGGCCTATACTGTCTTGAGATTGTTGGAGGATATATATGGTGACTAGGATGTTAAGGAGGTTAGACTGTTTGCCTCACATTATTTAAATATAATTTATTTTACTTGCAGATACAATATGAATGTCTTTATTAGCGACAAAGAGTTCCTGGCGGAATTTATTGACCGGGTAAGGGAGCTGCCGGCTCTGTGGGAGACGAAAAACCCCATCCATAAAAAAAAGGGGTGAGAAAAGCAGCGCTGGAGAAGCTGCTCCCATTTGTGCATACCAAGGTGCCCACAGCCACAGCAAAACAAGTGGACACTAAAATTGGGAGCTTGAGAGGTACCTACAGGACTGAACGCTCTAAGGTGCTGGCTTCTCAGAGGTCAGGAGCAGCAGCAGATGATGTTTATGTCCCGATTTTGTGGTACTACAACAGGATGTCCTTCCTGGATGACCACATTGAGACAAGGCCATCACCCTCCACTCTTCCCCCCAGACTTCCCTGCAGCCAACCTGAGCCTTCTCTGGAGCAAGAGGAGGCAGCCATCCTGGATGATCCTGATTTGTCCATCTGGAGCCAGGTATAGTATTAACTGAAAATGTATTGGGATAAAATTAATGTTTCCCAAATATGTCAGGATGAGAAACATACATTATTTTGTATTCCACAAGTGAAATCAAGATCTGTAGACATTATTCTGCACTTAATTGTGTGGTAAATAGTCAAGCTGATGTAGTGGTAAATTTAAAGCAAGGATTTATGCATTTACATTCTAATTGCTTCCATCAGGATTACAAAGTTTGATGCAAAGATTAAACCAACATATTAAACTATGTTCCTTTTTCATACACAGGATGAAATCAGCCAGGAGGAGGGTCTGGAAACTGTCAGGCAGGAGGAGGAAGAGCCCAGTGGCAGCCAGGAGGTGGCAGGGCCCAGTGGCAGCCAGGAGGTGGCAGGGCCCAGTGGCAGCCAGGAGGTGGCAGGGCCCAGTGGCAGCCAGGAGGTGGCAGGGCCCAGTGGCAGACAGGAGGTGGCAGGGCAAAGGAGAAGCACCAGATCCCAGGTGCCTCCCATCCGGCTTCACAAAAGAGGCAGGAGGGACAGGACCACCAGTGAGGCAGCAATGGCCCTTATTAAAGAGGCCCATGCCACCCTCAAGGAGCCCACATCCCCTGAAGAGGCCATTGCCGGCCTAGTGGAGGCTAAGTTTAAGGTGATGAGCATGGAGCAACGCCTCCTATGCGAGCCCCTGCTCATCACTTTGCTCAACAAGGGGGTGATGGAGAAAATTACACCCAATACCGCCATATGTGAGGTGGCCCAACTGACCCAACCTCAACCTCCACCTCCACCTTCCTCTTCTGCCCCACCCCCTTCTGCTACACCTCCACCTTCTGCCCCACCCCCTTCTGCTACACCTCCACCTTCTGCCCCACCCCCTTCTGCTACACCTCCACCTTCTGCCCCACCCCCTTCTGCTACACCTCCACCTTCTGCCCCACCCCCTTCTGCTACACCTCCACCTTCTGCCCCACCCCCTTCTGCTACACCTCCACCTTCTGCCCCACCCCCTTCTGCTACACCTTCTTCTTCTGCCCCACCCCCTTCTGCTACACCTCCACCTTCTTCTTCTGCCCCACCCCCTTCTGCTACACCTCCACCTTCTTCTTCTGCCCCACCCCCTTCTGCTACACCTCCACCTCCTCCTCCTGACAGGAGTACCCCTCCAGTGGGCCAGCCTCCAGCCAAACGAAGAAGGAAGGCTGCAGGAAAGGCTGCAGGAAAGGCTTCAGGAAAGGCTTCAGGAAAGGCTGCAGGGAAGGTTGCCAGGAAGAAGAGGAAGTGATGGCCTTGCTTCATTGTGGTCGGACAGAAGGCAGCCTGTTGTAGTACCACACACTTGGGACATATATCTCACCTGCTGCTGTTCCTGACCTCTGGGAGGCCAGCATCAGATTGTGTTCAGAAATGTGGGCCTTCTCAAGCTCCCAATTTTAGTGTCCACACAGGGTTGCTGTGTGCTCTGGGGTCCCTGGGATGCACAAATGGCAGCAGCTTCTCCAGCGCTGCCTTCTCTTTATTTAATTTATAAACATGAATAAATGTGTTTTTTGTTTAAGTTCATACTTGACTATGTGTATTTTTAAATAAACAAAATCAAGCTTTGGAGTAAGCAGATACATTTGACTGACAATAAAAGGCACAGATATCACCCCCCCAAAAGAATAACTAAATCTGATTAGCACAAAAACATGGTGTGAAATTTAAATAATATAGATTCCAAAATTAAATGGGAGATCGCTATCAAAACATTGAGAAATTAGAATTAACATCATTTTGAAAAATCAAACCATTTAAATTATTCCTAAAAACTTGCACGATATAATACACATAAATCTTATAAAGAGCAGCATGAAAAAGGTTAAAAATAAGGCATAACTCTGTGTGAATATCAGCAGCAAAAGAAGGTCACTCGTTTTGATTAATGTAACATTCTAACGAAGATTTCAATGCAGAACATTTAAACGATGAAATATTTATGAGCGTGACGAATATGCTCTCTCCATTATGAAGGCTTGTTTTACCAGAAGATGCGCTCCCGTCTCATAGTTGCTTGTGAGCATGCGCGCTTTTGGAAGAGTCGTAAAAGCATACACACGAACCATTTTCTCGTCACAAAACAGGCCGACGAGAAACACGACGAGGAAATCTGGAATCCTGACGAGAAAATAGAGAGCAGGTTCTCTATTTTCTCGTCGAGATTCTCGGCAAGTTTCTCGTCGTAAAACCATACACACGAACGTTTTTCTAGACAAAAAAACTCTCGCGGCACTTTTCTTGACTGTTTTGGACGAGAAAAACGGTCGTGTGTACGAGGCCATACGCTCTAACCTTATTTGGTTATTTTTTAAAGGTTACATAGTGAAATGGTTGGTATTTACTAAAGGAAAATACACTTGGCACTACAAATGCACTAAGACAAACTAGGAGACAGGAAACCAACAAAAGTTAGAAGTTTAAACCAGATTTTTATTTTGATCGTTAGACAGGAATCTTTAGCCATAGCCTGGCATAGGAATTGCCCCCCTACCCGTGAAATAGTCCATGTATTTGTCCCGAACCTCACGGGCATTTTGGGGGGGCAAGCCAGCACGGGCAGATTCCAGGCCCAGCAGGGGATTATCAGGGGAAAGTCCAGCCTCAGGCAAAACTGAGGCCATATAGGAATTAGATTTGCGGCAGAGAAAATTGTGTAGCACACAGCAGCATAATACTACATAGTTTATTTTGTAGTCCGCCAAGTGTATTGAAGTCATAAAAAGGCGGAACCGGCTGGCCATTATGCCAAAGGCATTTTCAACGACTCTTCGGCCCCTGGCCAGCCGGTAATTGAACACCCTCTTCTCTGGGGTCAGGGTCCTCTGAGGAAATGGCCTCATAAGATGTGGTCCGAGCCCGAAGGCTTCATCAGCCAAAAAAACAAAGGGGAGTCCTTCAACATTCCCTGCATCCGGTGGCAATGCAAGGTCGTCACTCTGGAGACGGAGGGCAAACTCCATCTGGATGAAGGATCCCCCATCGGACATCCGGCCATTCTTCCCTACATCAACATAGAGGAATTCATACCGTGCTGACACCACCGCCATCAGCACAATGCTATGAAACCCCTTGTAATTGAAGTAGTAGGACCCAGAACGGGGTGGCGGCACGATGCGGACGTGCTTCCCTTCTATAGCACCACCGCAGTTGGGGAAGTCCCACCGCGTGGCAAACTCCGATGCCACAGTCTGCCATTCCTGTGGCGTGGAAGGAAGCTGTGGAGTCAAACAAGATGAAAAAATATTAGAATACACAAATCAAACATTACAAGGAGATTCTAAGAAAATACATTAGAGGCCAACATCAAGCAAAGTCTACGTTTATTAAGGTGTTTTAAATAAGTATAATGGAAGGCTCATGTATCATATTCATCACCCCCTATGATGGTCCATGAATAAATTATAATGGGGAGGGGGGGTAGATGTGTTTGGCCACAGGATAGCATTGCAGTGGCGGTGCATCCAGAGTGGGCGCTGGAGCACTGCCCCCTCTCTCCTGTGCCCGTCACTCAGAACAATACATAGGTTCATGCCTTGCATGAACCTATGTATTGTCTATGCCGCCCACTATTCAGGTGGATGGCCCCCTGTTAAGCGACCGACATATGAAGAACTGCGGCATTTATGGGCTTAAAATTGCATATCAGAAACAGTAAGGAAAATTGTCTTGCACATTACAGCCTGAGGGATGTAATTGGCTTCAGAAAAGTTAAATAGGGGACGCAGGGGGGGGCATTCCTTGGGTAAACACTGACAGGCTGCTCTGCCAATCATGTTCACCAAGTCTGTTTAATGGTAACATGATTGGCTGATGCAACATCAAGGGAAGGAGAAGACATCAAGGACAGAAGAAGGATGGCGCTGACCACAAGAAGGTAAGTGCAGGGCTGGGGGGGAACTGGCTGCATTGGAGGGGACAAAATGGCTGCATTAGAGGGAACCAAATGGCTGCATTGGAGGGGACAAATGGGGGTGTTTAATAGGCACCAGAGCAAAAAAGGAGGAAGTTTATTTCCTAAATTGGGGTTTGAACCCCCAAACATTTGGAGCAACAGGCGCCCCTGCTGGAAAGGTTAGTGAAGGGAAATATGCATGGAGGAGAAAAAAGGGTCAATCTAAAGCTTCCAGCATGCATGAGGACAAAGGGGACATTCTCAGCATATTACAAGCATGGTAATTAGGGAAGGATGAAAGAAATACAATACATTAGCATACATGTAATACATAAAATGTGATGTTAATGGAGAAAACTTACCCTAATATAGTCCTCCTGCAGGACTTGTATAATGGCAGAACAGGTGTCTGGGATTATGAGGCCCAGAGCCTGGGGGGAGATGCCTGTAGTGAACTTCAAGTCCTGAAGACTTCTCCCTGTCGCCAGATAACGTAACGTGGCGATGAGCCTCTGCTCAGCACTGATGGCTTCCCGCATAACGGTGTCCTGCCTGGTAATATAGGGGGACACCAAAGCCAACAGTTCCTGAAAAACGGGGTCAGACATCCACAGAAAATTCCTGTAGTCCTCAGGATTATTCTCGACGATCTCCCGCAGCAGAGGCATATGGCAGAATTGGTCCCGCTGGAGCAACCAATTCTTGGTCCATGAACTCCTCCTCACACCATTCATGGACTGGTCTTGGTCCAAAACAAGCAGACCAACACCAAGCGCACGCACAGCACGAACTCGACGACGAGAACGTCCAGGCGACATGGCTAGGAAACGGTCGTCTTATCAGAACGTACAGAACAGAACGCACTTTAGAACAGCAAGGCCTATGAATAACGAACTGAAAAACAGAAACGAACAGGCAAGAACGCACTGTAAAACAGATACGACCTGCCTAGACGCCCTGAAAGTCAAGATACGAACCCACAAGCACAAACTGAACCGCAGAAAACAAACTGAAAAGTACGAAGACTGAAAAGCGCGAATCGTCTCTTCCCAAACTTTTACTTCACACGCGGTAACACGAGATCAGCAAAAGCAGCCCAAGGGGTGGCGCCAAGAAAAAAGATCTTCCCCTTTATAGTGCCGTCGTACGTGCTGGACGTGACCGCGGAGAACAACGAGGAAATTGGGAAATGTCAGTGTGTACGCATGCAAAGCTTGACGAGAAAATCGACAAGGTTAACAAGAATCTCGTCGAAAAAAACGACGTGTTTTTTACGACGAGAAACTCGGTCGTGTGTACGAGGCTTCAGCCTCAAAATCTTAATGACTTGGAGAGGATCTGCAAAGAGGAGTGGGAAAAAATCCCTTCTAAGGCCTCGTACACACGGCCGAGATTCTCGTTGAAAAAAACATGTCGTTTTTTTCGACGAGATTCTTGGACAAGAAACTTGTCCCGGCCGAGTGTACACACGCTCGTTTCAAAGAACCCGCGGTTCTTTGAAAGGAGTGTACGCGGTGACGTCATCGACTACGTCGAGCATGCGCTCGTCACATTCGATGCCGTCGCCGCCATCTTGGTATACCCTACGTATGCCTAGGAAGCTACCGCGCATGCGTCGAATTCATTTCGAACATGCGCGGGCTTCCGGGAGGACAGGTAAGTGTACACACACTCACTTTTCTCGTCGAGAAACATGCCGACGAGAATCTCGACGAGAAAATAGAGAGCAGGTTCTCTATTTTCTCGTCGAGGTTTCTTGTCGGTTTTCTCGACGAGAAACCCGATAGCAGCGTACACACGACCGATTTACTCGGCAAGACCTCTCTGCCAGCAAGTTTCTTGCTGGTTCTTGCCGAGAAAATCGGTCGTGTGTACGAGGCCTGAGTCCTGAGATGTGTGCAAACCTGGTGGCCAACTACAAGAAACGTTTGACCTCTGTGATTGCCAACAAGGGTTTTGCCACCAAGTACTAATTCATGTTTTGTGAAGGGGTCAAATATTTATTCCACTCATTAACATGCAAATACGTTTTTTTTACTGTTTTGAAATGCGTTTTTCTGGATTTTTTTGTTGTTATTCTGTCTCTCACTGTTAAAATAAACCTACTATTAGAATTATAGACTGGTCATTTCTTTGTCATTGGGAAAAATTACAAAAATCAGCAGGGGATCAAATACATTTTTCCCTTCACTGTATGATGAAAATATTTTTGTCTATGAAATTAACACTGATCTGCAGTAAGGTGTTACTTGGTCCAGCAGTGGGACATGCTATGGATCCACAGGACTCCAGGATTTTGGTCAAACTCTCAAGTAGTCCCACGAGATCCAGGACAGTTGGGAGGTATGCAAGAAGTGTGTTACAGGCAGGATCACCAGGTAAAAACAAGGAAAAAAGCCTGAAAAGAAAACGAATGCAGACACCACATCTAATGACTTGTAAACTGCAATGTATGACATTTTTTTCTTGGATTTAGAGACACTTTAGACAGTAAATCAATTACAAGGCATGTAAACAGGATAAAGGCTTGTGAAACACATTTTTTAAATATGACATACTTTATAGTATAACAATGTTGTGAGGTTTTGCATGCAGCTTATTCATAAAATAAACATGCATATGTTACTATTTTAGTAAGGTAGGTGTTCAAATGTCTCTTGAAATGTACGAGTCAGCAATCTATGATTTTTCTGCACAGGTGCAGAATTGAAATAGCAGTTCTAGAGTTGCCACCCAGTGACATCTGTGAGTTAGTACAAGTATCCTGGAAACCTAATTGTGTAGTAATGTACTTCTCCTGATCTCACATTTACTACAGAATAATAATAATAGCATAAAAAAACAATAACAACTCTAACAATTCTGAAATGTATTTCCAACAATAGATACCGGTAAATACTGTATAATGTCTATTAAATTGTTTTTCTATTTGCCTTTTTTATTGTGCCTGGCATTTTGGTAAGCTGACCATACATGGGGCTCATCAAGAATAAACACTTGATTCCCTCATCCACACTAAATATACGATGGCAGCTATTGTATACTGACAGCTAGCACCCGTACTGTCAGAATACCGGAACAGTGCCGGCATCTGGTTGGATGCAGGCACTGTTCAGACAATAATTTTCTGTCCTGCACCCTGACAAGTTTATCTTTGGGATTATGTAACATGTTCCCACTCCTGCAGCATCTCCTCGATCTGCTGCATCATCTAGTGACAGCAAGTGGGAGATCCCCCCCCCCACTTGCTGTCACAATTTAAAAAAATACAAAATAATTCACAGAATGGGAAACTTCAAGTACTGACAACCTTTGCAGCTGTCGGCTTGTAGCTCTCAGTGGACTATCAGGACCCTGTTGAGTGCTCTGGTATTGATTCTTCCTATCAGTGTGTATTTGCCTGCCCATACGAGGTATGAGCGGACAGATACACTGACGAGTCTGTAGGAGTCCTGCATTGCACCTGCGATCTGCTGATCATGGGTGCAATACTTTCCAGGCTCCTTATTAAAAAAATTAAAATAAATGCGCTTTTTTTTACCTGCAAAAAGATGTGCATTTATTTGAATTTTTTTTTTAAAAGGTAAACTTATCCTTTAACCTCCTTAGCGGTAATCCCGAGTCGGGCTCGGGGTGAGTTTTCAATGCTAAGAGCGGTAACCGCGAGCCAGACTCGGGCTGCATCGCAGTATCCAGGGGAAGTAACTTACCTTGTTCCCTGGATCCTGCGATGTCCTCCTGCAGTGTCTGCGAGCCGTGTCTCGCTCGATCCTCACTGCCGAGTGCCGAGCTCCGTTCCCTGCGGCGTTACGACGCACGGGGACGGAGTTCGGCGCCAAATTCAAAAAAGTAAACACATAGTATACATACAGTATACTGTAATCTTACAGATTACAGTACTGTATGTAATAATTACACACCCCCTTTGTCCCTAGTGGTCTGCCCAGTGTCCTGCATGCACTTTTATATAATAAAAACTTTTCTTTCTGCCTGGAAACTGGAGATTGTCCATAGCAACCAAAAAGTGTCCCTTTATGTCAAAAGTATTTTTAGACCAGCTAGAAAACAGCGGTAATAAATTACAATCACTCGCAGAATTGAGCGATAGCGATTTGTGGGGAAATTCGTCATTAAACACTAAATCTAATGACAGCGACAATTCTGCAACTGAGCAAATTTCAGTGTTTTTGATTTGATTACATTATTGAATAATTTTTATTATAATTACATTACTATTTGTTATAATTATTTATAGTTATTTATTATATTATAATTTATTATTTTGTGTTTCAAACTTTATCATACCCGGGATGTCTACTAGACTCTTGTTTGGTCAGGTTTAAGTAAGTAATTACTAAGAATCGCAGGCCTACAATACATAACACCAAATTTCCATGCAAAATAATTGTACCGCTTTTGGTACATAATTCCAGACAGAATCATACCGCCAGGGAGGTTAAAGTGGTTGTAAAGGCAGAAGGTTTTTTATCCTAATGCATTGTATGCATTAAAGGGGTTGTAAAGGTTCTTTTTTTATTTTCTAAATAGGTTCCTTTAACCATTTGCCGACCCCTTCACTGAGATATACGTCGGCAGAATGGCACGTACAGGCACAATCACGTACCTGTACGTGGCCCTTTAACTGCCGCCGGCGGGGTCGCGCGCGCGCCGCCGGCGGTGCGCTCGCGACCCCCTGCCTTCCCCGTGAGTGGGACCGTGGGTCCCGCGGACACGATCGCCGCGGGGATCCCCGCGATCGTCTCACGGAGGCTCGGAGCGGGGAGATGTGTGTGTAAACACATCATCTCCCCGCTCCTCTACTGACAATGTCAGCGATCTCCGCTCTGTGTAATCAGAGCGGAGATCGGTGACGTGTCAGTCGTAGCCACGCCCCCCCTCAGTTAGTAACATGCCCCTAGGCACACTTAACCCCTCCAGCGCCCCTAGTGGTTAACCCCTTCACTGCCAGTGTCATTTTCATAGTAACCAGTGCATTTTTATTACACTGATCGCTGTGAAAATGACAATGGTCCCAAAAATGTGTCAAAAGTGTCCGATGTGTCCGCCATAATGTCGCAGTCACGAAAAAAACCGCTGATCGCCGCCATAACTAGTAAAAAAAAAAAAAATCATAAAAATGCCTTAAAACTATCCCCTATTTTGTAAACGCTATAATTTTTGCGCAAATCAATCAATAAACGGCGATTGCTATTTTTTTTACCAAAAATATGTAGAAGAATACGTATCGGCCGAAACTGAGGAAAAAAAATTTTTTATATATTTTTTGGGGATATTTATTATAGCAAAAAGTAAAAAATATGTCAGTTTTTTCAAAATGTTCGCTCTATTTTTGTTTATAGCGCAAAAAATAAAAACCGCAGAGGTGATCAAATACCACCAAAAGAAAGCTCTATTTGTGGGAAAAAAGGACGCCAATTTTGTTTGGGAGCCACGTCGCACGACCGCGCAATTGTCAGTTAAAGCGACGCAGTGCCGAATCGCAAAAAGGGGCCTGGTCATAATGGTCCGGGGCTTAAGTGGTTAAGCTAGTGCATTGTTGGTTCACTTACCTTTTCCTTTGATTTACCTTCTAAATGTTTTTTTTCTTTGTCTGAATTTCTCACTTCCTGTTTCTCCTCACTAAACTTCACACCATCATCTGAGCGGTGTTGAGTCAGCCAGAACAGCTTACTGAACAGCTTACTGAGGAGGAACAGGAAGTGAGAAATTCAGACAAAGAAAACAAAGAAAGAAAACATTTAGAAGGGAAATCTAAGGAAAGGGTAAGTGAACCAACAATGCATTAGCTTAAAGGAACCTATTTAGAAAATAAAAAACGAACCTTTACAACCCCTTAAGATAAAAAGCCTTCTGTGTGCAATGGCCCTGCTCAGCCCCCCTAATACTTATCCAAACAAAAGAACTCGCTGCTCCAGGTGAGACAGGAAGCCTAATGATATCATGGGTGCCTGCCTCGGCTCGCCTCCGCATACGATCAACCCTGAAGAAATGGTAGCACTCCAAGATCCATCAAAAAATTATTGTTTAATGAACGAACATCCCAAGTGTTACAGACAGTTCAAATGGTAGACGCATTTCACACAAAGATGTGCTTATTCATGAATAAGCACATCTTTGTGTGAAACGCGCCTACCATTTGTACTGTCTGTAACACTTGGGATGTTCGTTCATTAAACAAGAATTTTGATGGATCTTGGAGTGCTGCCATTTCTTCAGGGTTCCCCCTAATACTTACCTGAGGTCCATCTAGATCCAGCGATGTTGCGCTCGGCTGTTCTGGACTCTCCCTCCTCAGAGGGGGTGGGGCCAGGCTGAATGGTATACAACCCTGCTTGCTGTGGGGGCACTCAACAGGAGGGAGGGGCCTAAAGCGCCGAAGAGGGACCCGAGAAGAGGAGGATTTGGGCTGCTCTGTGCAAAACCACTGCAGAGAGCAGATAAGTATGACATGTTTGTTATTTTTAACAACAAAAAAACTGAGACTTTAGTATCACTTTAACCTTGCACACGGCTGTCCAGCTGCTATTACATTCTTACTAGTTCATGGTTACCCGTACCAATTACTCACTTCCTGTTGAGTTAACCCCTTTGTGATGGCCTTCCATTTCTTCCTCTTCATCCCATATGTGCTTTACAGGCCCTGTTCTTCCGATATGCCATGTACATTCATGTACCCCTTTTGAATAACTTCAGACCAGGCATGAATCAGTTGAATAGGCTTTACTTGGCAACTCTGTAAAACAGTTCAACAGTGCAATGACAGTTCATTCCTGATCAGCTAAACCTAGAGGTGAGACTTCATAAGGTAGACTTCCTAAAGTGTGCTTCCAGATGCTGCTCATGGTTATATCTCAGGCTTGGGCTCTTGATACCATCTCATGCTGGCCATGGACATCCAAAGTAGAGCCATCCCACTGTTTATATATCACCACCGGGTGGAGGGCGGAGCCCAAAAATGCCTATGAAAATGCAGAGATATACTGATAACTAACCAACCTGTAAGCACCTGCTAACACAGGAACTTATACAGTTGGTACCAGCATCTGCCCATTCATAAACCCCATTACACTTCTGCCTTACAGCATTAGGATCATTGCTTTGAATCCCAACCTTGGAGTTTGCATGTTCCTCCTGTGCTTGTCTGAGTTTCTTACCCAGCTCCATAGACATGCTGGTAGGTTAATTAGCTCCTGTCTAAATTGGCTTCAGTATCTGTACAGTATATGCATGTGAGGTAAGGACCTTACATTGTATCCTCCTTGATGGCAGGGACTGATGTGAATTTACAATATATGTAAAGTGTTGTGTATATTGTTGGCACTACATAAATACTTGTAATAAAAAATAAATACAATTCTGATTGTACAGATTTACCTATGACCTTTTCTTTCTCGTACATCGTGGGACACAGAGCTCTGTTCTTTACATCATGGGTTATATGGTTCACCACCATGTGATTGGACACTGGCACACCCTAATTACAAGGGAAGTTCCCCTCTATATAACCCCTCCCATACGGAGAGTACCTCAGTTTTTTCACCAGTGTCTAAGGTGTTGGTCACGGTAAACATGTGCTAAGAAGAAGCTCTACTGAGGGCCCCTACAGGGGTTATGGAGCTACGCAATCGAATCCATCCAATAAGGCCAAACATAAATAATGGCAAAATGGATGGTACCCGGACCCCGCAGA
The DNA here is from genome assembly GCA_029206835.1 of Rana muscosa. NCBI lineage: Eukaryota > Metazoa > Chordata > Amphibia > Anura > Ranidae > Rana > Rana muscosa. The sequence continues at coordinate 720,447,889 of CM055118.1, read as the reverse complement.
AGAGTGGGGTTTTGTCTATAATGTCTCTCTTTGGAGGACTGGACTCTGGGATCCAGCACTTTGTGGCACGTATTAAAAAATGCCCAAAGGTTTTCTGGCAGAGTGCTCTATGGGCCCAGGAAAGAGGCTCCTGTAAGTAGGAACCCAGAACCCTGAAGGTTGGCACAACAAAGGCCGCCGTGATGGGTGAAGGCTGGATCTGTCTGGTCTCCAGAAGTTTTCCTGCGGCGGGGATAAAGTAAGTGAAGTCAATCCTGTAAGGAAACTCTCATGCCGCGTACACACGACCGTTTTTAATGACGAGAAAAATTACATTTTTTTAAATGGTCATTAAAAATAATCGTGTGTGGGCTTCAGAGCATTTTTCATGACGTGAAAAACGGCCATGAAAAAATTGGAACATGCTCTAATTTTTCACGTCGTTTTTTACATTGTCGTTTTTCAACAAACTTTACTAACATGAAGGGTGGCGCCATCCGAATGGAACTTCCCCTTTATAGTGCCGTCGTACGTGTTGTACATCACCGTGCTTTACTCGAACATTTTTTTCCACGATAGTGTGTAGGCAAGGCAGGCTTGAGAGGAAACACGAAAAATCACGTCGAGAAAAATGCCGTTTTTTTCAATGACATTAAAAAACTGTCGTGTGTACGCGGCATCAGGGTTCACTTCTGCGAGTAGCATGTCTTTTCTGTTTCTGCCACTAGAGGGAGTGTACTGACATATCTGATGTTTTTCTCACATGCCATTCAGGACAAGGCTCAGTGTAGCTGGGCTATGTATCAGCTTACACCTTCCGCTGCAGGCTCTGCCACGATTGATGCAAAGGGGGCCCCGCGCTGTTTAAAGGTCCCATGGCAGTCCCCCCGACTCAGCTCCTCTCTCCCCCATCTCCCCCGCTTGCCGCGGACCCCCCATAGGCGCACGTTCACGCCAGGAACGCGCTTTTCTTCCTGTAAACAGCGGGAGAGGGCGTGGTTTCGCGAGCGTGCACGTGTAACGCACGGCGTGCTAATGCGCAGGCGCGAAGCGGCAAGTTTAAAGCCACAGACGCTGAAGAGCCTGAAAGCCAGCAGTGAAGACACAGAGAGAGCTTTGGGCACGTAAGCATCTCTAAGTGTGGTTGGATACAGGCATACTAAGGCACCTACTCAGCATTAGGCTGTGCATATTAGCAGGCATTGTTTATTTTTACCAGACTAGGCTCAGCAGTTAATGCACTCTTAATAGTACCTCTGATTTGTTGCTTAAGGACTATGTCTCCCCGTAGAAGGGCTTCAGGGGCAGGGAAAAAGTCCACTAAGGTGTCACCATCTGGATCAGGGTCTAGACGGGCCCGCATGATACCAGCCTCCCCTGAGAGACCTGAGGCGGCCGCACAGCATGATCCATTGCCCCTGTCAGGCCTGGCAGCCTCTCCCAACCTGGCAGTGTATGTCACTGAGGAGACTTTTTCAGCAGAATTAGTTGGTCTAGAGAAGAGGTTAACTGATTTAAATTCAGCACCCTCACAGAGAAGCAGAAAGCGGGGTAGATCCCCTTCCTCTGTTTTGGGGTCCCTGTCAGATGATCAAATATCAGATTAGGAGGATGTTGATCTTTCTGGGGACCAGGATCTGGAGCAGTCGGAGGATTCAGGGGATGAGGAAAGGATTCCGTCCTCCTCTCAGGCCCTCAGATTGAAGGTACAGATCTATACAGAGGTTGTGCATGAGGCATACAACCTGCCCACCTCTGAGTTGGCCGAATCCCCTGTCCCTTCCTTGGGGTCATTGAAATCTCCACAGGCTGCATATACTTTCCGGTCCATCCTTTGCTGGAGAAACTGGTGTATGCTGACTGGGGTCACCCAGACAAGCTGTTTTCTCTTCTTTATCCTATGGAGGAAAAGTTCACAAAGAAACGGAGTGTGCCGGCAATGGATGCAGCCATTTCTTCTGTGAATAAAAACCTGACTTGTCCTGTAGACAATGCTCAGGTATTCAGGGACCCAACTGAGAAAAAGCTTGAGTCTCTGCTTAAAGCTTCCTTTTCTATGGCTGGTGCTGTAACTCAACCTGCAGTAGCAGCTATTGGTATGTGTCAGTTCCTAAGGCCTGGTTCACACTGGGGCGACAAACGCTCCGACATTGGGAGCTCATGTCGCATGACGTGTGAAAATCAATGTTTCCCTATGGGAGCCGTCCTAACTGGTCCGACACATGTCGGTCCGACTTTGAAAATGCTCCCTGTACTACTTTGGTCCGACTTTGATCCGACTTCAGCCCATTGACTATCATTGAAGTCGGATCAAAGTCGGACCGCAGTCTTGCATGGTCCGACTTTGGCATGCGACTTGTGCTGTACTGCTCTTGAGGGGGAACTCCAGGCCAAATTTTAAATAAAAAACCGGCGTGGGTTCCCCTCCAGAGGCATACCAGGCCCTTGGGTCTGGTCTGGATTTGAACAGGCGCACCTACGCTGAAAAAACGGCGTGGGGGGTCCCCCCAAAATCCAAACCAGACCCTTATCCGAGCACACAACCTGGCAGGCCGCAGGGGAAGAGGGGGGACGAGAGAGCGGCCCCCCCTCCCTCCTGAACCGTACCAGGCCGCATGCCCTCAACATGGGGGGTTTGGTGCTCTGGGGCAGGGGGGCGACCTGCGGCCCCCCCACCCCAGAGCACCCTGCCCCCATGTTGATGAGGACAGGGCCTCTTCCCGACAACCCTGGCCGTTGGTTGTCGGGGTCTGCGGGCGGGGGGCTTATCGGAATCCGGGAGCCCCCTTCAATAAGGGGGCCCCCGGATCCCGGCCCCCCCACCCTATGTGAATGAGTATGGGGTACATCGTACCCCTACCCATTCACCTGGTGGAAAAAAAATTGCAATAAAAAAACACTACACAGGTTTTCAAAGTAATTTATTACACAGCTCCGGGGGTCTTCTTCCGACTTCGGGGGTCTCCGGTTCTTTCTTCCGCCGGGCCTCCGCTAACTTCTTTTTAGCTCTCTTGCTAACAGAGGCCCGGTCTTCCGGTTGTCTCGTCCGGCTCTCCGTTGTCCTTCTGCCGGCCCCTCCACTAACTTCTTGGTAGCTCTTTCGCTAGTGGAGGGGCCCAGTCTTCCCGTCGCTGTCGCCGTCGGCGTCTTCTTCCCTCTTCTCCTCCTCGATGTTGACGCGTCGCTTCCCCCCGCTGTAATACTGGCTCTCCGCTCCGCTCTGCATTAATATAGGCTTCTCATGACGTCACAGTCACATGTTCCGGGGCACATGGCCCCGGAGCATGTGACTGTGACGTCATGGGAACATGTGACTGTGACGTCATGAGAAGCCTATATTAATGCGGAGCGGAGCGGAGAGCCAGTATTACAGCGGGAGGAAGCGACGCGTCAACATCGAGGAGGAGAAGAGGGAAGAAGAAGCCGACGGCGACAGCGACGGGAAGACCGACCCCTCCACTAGCGAAAGAGCTAAAGAAGTTAGTGGAGGGGCCGGCAGAAGAACAACGGAGAGCCGGACGAGACAACGGGAAGACCGGGCCTCTGTTAGCAAGAGAGCTAAAAAGAAGTTAGCGGAGGCCCGGCGGAAGAAAGAACCGGAGAGCGCGGAGACGACACCGGAGACCCTCAAAGTCGGAAAAGACCACCGGAAGTCGGAAGAAGAGCGCCGGAGTCGGAAGAAGACCCCCGGAGCTGTGTAATAAATTACTTTGAAAACCTGTGTAGTGTTTTTTTATTGCAATTTTTTTCCACCAGGTGAATGGGTAGGGGTACGATGTACCCCATACTCATTCACATAGGGTGGGGGGGCCGGGATCCGGGGGCCCCCTTATTGAAGGGGCTCCCGGATTCCGATAAGCCCCCCGCCCGCAGACCCCGACAACCAACGGCCAGGGTTGTCGGGAAGAGGCCCTGTCCTCATCAACATGGGGGCAGGGTGCTCTGGGGTGGGGGGGCCGCAGGTCGCCCCCCTGCCCCAGAGCACCAAACCCCCCATGTTGAGGGCATGCGGCCTGGTACGGTTCAGGAGGGAGGGGGGGCCGCTCTCCCGTCCCCCCCTCTTCCCCTGCGGCCGGCCAGGTTGTGTGCTCGGATAAGGGTCTGGTTTGGACTTTGGGGGGACCCCCACGCCGTTTTTTCGGCGTAGGGGCGCCCCTTCAAATCCAGACCAGACCCAAGGGCCTGGTATGCCCCTGGAGGGGAACCCATGCCGTTTTTTTAATTAAAAATTTGGCCTGGAGTTCCCCTTCAAGATTCATACCAAACACAGTGCCTGATATTGGCGGGGATCCAAGTCGGATCCCCGTTCATTGAAAGTCGGACATATGTCGGCTTCATGTCGCAGGGCAAAGTCGGATCCAAAGTAGGACAGATGTCGTGTCGCACTAGTGTGAACCCAGCCTAAAGGATCAGATAAAGCAGGTGGTTAAAATCCTCCCTGCTGAGCAGGCCAGAGATTGGTTGGACCTGCTAAAGGCCTTATATTTTGCGGTGGATGCTATTAATGATCCAATGCAGCAAGCGTCCCGCCTAACACTCCTGCTGGTACACATGCGCAGGATTCTCTGGATAAAGCATTGGACAGCTGAAGCTCCGTGCAAGAAACATTTGGCTGGGTTCCCTTTTCATGGGGAACGCCTATTTGGGTATGATATGGAAAAATACTGTATATCCAGAAGATTTCCAGCGGTAAGACTACCTTGCTGCCAGATAAAAAGAAGTGTAAACGTCCCTCTTTTAAACGTTCTCTTTCCCCCTCCCCAGCGGCTACAGCCTTCAGGCAGTGGCGGTGGCCTCCCCAGCCGAATACAAGAGGTAAAATCCAGAGCCAGGCCCAAGGCCATAAAAAATCCTGGGGCCAAAATTCTGCAAGGCAGAACCCCAAAGCTTCCTTATGAAGGGGCACCCCCGCTCGGCCAAGTGGGGGGAAGGCTCTTACGATTTTCAGAGACTTGGCAGGAAAAGATTCGAGATAAGTGGGTGATCTCCACAGTGTCTACAGGTTACAGACTGGAACTACGAGGGCCCCCGCCATCTCGTTTCCTCAAGTCAAACTTCTCTAAGAATCTGGAAAAAAGAGAGCCTTTATTCCTGGCATTAGATCACTTGTTATCCCAAGGGGTAATCATAGAGGTTACCCCAGAGGACTAAGGCGCCAGGTTCTATTCAAACCTCCTCACAGTTCCAAAACCAACCGGAGATGTCAGACCTATTCTAGACCTGAAAGATCTGAATCAATTCCTGAACATTTGCTCTTTTCGTATGGAGTCAATCAACTCAGTAGTCTCCACCCTTCAAGGTGGAGAATTCATGGCGTCAATAGACATCAAAGACACATATCTGCATGTGCCAATTTGCCCTGCTCACCAAAAATTTCTAAGGTTTGCGGTAGAGCACCGCCACTTTCAGTTCATGGCTTTACCCTTTGGTCTGGCCACTGCACCTTGGGTTTTCACCAAGGTTCTGGCCCCGCTCCTAGCAAATCTGAGGGCAAAGGGCATTGCCATAACGGCATATCTAGACAATCTACTTTTGGTAGAACGATCGGTGGCACGTCTGAACCGCAATGTGCTCAAAACAGTAGAGTACTTAGAGCACTTAGGCTGGATCCTCAACTTGGAAAAATCATCCTTGCAGCCCCTAGGAAGGCTGGAGTATTTGGGCATGGTCATAGACACAACCCAAAACAAGGTAGTCCTACCCAAAACCCCAAATCAGGTCTTTAAGAGAGGTGATCCGACTTGCCAAGGCAAAAAAGGGAACCTTCCATGCGCCTATGTATGAGGTTGTTGGGAAAGATGATGACTTCATTCAAAGCCATCCCTTTTGCTTAGTTTCACTCAAGGCCATTGCAAAACTGCATACTGGCTGCCTGGAACAAGAAAGTTCCAGCCTTAGACTTACCAATGCGGCTGTCGCCAGAAGCTCGGCAAAGTCTCCGTTGGTGGTTGCTAACCAAAAATCTGCAGAAGGGAAAGTCCTTCCCCCTAGTCATCTGGAAGGTAGTGACTACGGATGCCAGCCTTATAGGCTGGGGCGCAGTTCTAGAGGGAGCTAGGCTCCAAGGAAGATGGGCCAGAGCAGAAAAGCTACTGCCCATCAACATCTTGTAAATCCGAGCGATCCGTTTGGCTCTCGAAGTCTGGACCCTAAGGTTGCAGGGCTGTCCTGTTCGGATACAATCCGACAACGCCACAGCGGTGGCCTATATCAATCATCAAGGGGGCACCAGAAGTCTGGCTGCCCAGAGAGAAGTAGACCCCATTCTAGTATGGGCAGAAAAACATGTGCCTTTTCTCTCAGCAGTTTTTATTCCCGGGGTGGAAAACTGGCAGGCGGATTACTTGAGTCATCAGCTGCTAGCCCCAGGAGAGTGGTCTCTACACCCCGATGTGTTTCCGGCGATATGCCAAAAGTGGGGTACCCCGGATGTGGACCTGCTAGCCTCCAGGTTTAACAAAAAGTTGGACATGTTTGTCTTAATAACAAGGGATTCACTGGCATTCGGGACAGATGCGTTGGTTATCAGCTTTCTCTGATCTATGCGTTTCCCCCGCTCCCACTCCTACCGCGACTTCTGCGCAGGATCAGGAGGGAAAAGATACCAGTAATTCTAGTGTCCCCAGCCTGGCCCAGAAGACCTTGGTATGCAGAGATTGTGAAGATGGTGGTAGGAAGACCTTGGCGCCTTCCACTACGCCCAGACCTGCTTTTGCAAGGTCCAGTATTCCACCCTTCCTTACGAAGTCTAAATTTGACGGTTTGGCTATTGAAACCTACATCCTGAAGGGTCATGGACTCTCGGGTCCTGTTCTCTCTGCTATGATTAATGCCAGAAAGCTGGCCTCCAGGCTTGTCTATTATAGAATCTTGAAGGCATATGTTTCCTAGTGTGAATCCAGAGCTTGGCATCCTCGAAAATATGCCATTAGTAGAGTATTATCTTTTCTCCAATTGGGGGTAGAAATGAAACTAGCCTTGAGCACAATCAAAGGTCAGATTTCAGCTTTATCAGTGTTCTTTCAAAGGCCTCTTGCCTCTCACTCTCTGGTTCGGGCTTTTATTCAGGGAGAATTGCGCTTAAGGCCACCAGTTAGGTCCCCTTTGTGTCCTTGGGACTTAAATTTAGTCTTATCAGTTCTTCAGTGACAACCTTTTGAACCAATGTCTTGTATGCCTTTGGCTCTCTTAACGAGAAAATTGGTCTTTTTGGTCGCTATATCCTCTGCTAGGAGGGTATCGGAATTAGCAGCTTTTTCTTGGAAAAAGCCTTATTTGATTCTTCACAAGGACAAGGTGGTGTCCTTACCATACCATACCATACTTTTTGCCAAAGGTTGTCTCAGGCTTTCATCTGAATGAAGATTTTATCCTGCCATCTTTTTACCCAGATCCACATTCTGCGGAAGAGGTATTATTGCATTCCCTGGATGTAGTGAGAGCAGTCAGATTGTTCCTGGATGCTACTGCTCAAATTCGGAAAACTGATGTTTTGTTTGTGCTGCCAGAAGGCCCTAGGAAGGGCCAGGCAGCGTCTAAATCTACTATTGCAAAGTGGATTTGACAAGTTATTATTCAGGCCTACACTTTGAAAAAGAAAGATCCTCCTTTTCGTGTGAGGGCGCACTCCACTAGAGCGGTCAGTGCTTCTTGGGTAGTGCATCACCAGGTCTCCATGACTCCGATCTGCAAGGCTGCAACCTGGTCTTCGGTACATATGTTCACAAAATTCTATCAAGTGGATGTAAGGGGGCATGAGGATGCCGCCTTTGGGCACATTGTACTGCAGGCACCAGTATAGGTCCTCACGTCCGATGGGGGTATGCTTTTTTGGATCTGTGTCTCCCCCCCCTCAAGTTGGGCATTGCTCTGGGACATCCCATGATGTAAAGAACAGAGCTCTGTCTCCCGTGATGTACGAGAAAGAAAATAGGATTTTTAAAACAGCTTACCCGTAAAATTCTTTTCTTGGAGTATGTTATGTCCCTTAGACACGGGGTCTCTCAGAGTGTTGCTAGCAATGCGTTACACACAGGCCAGATGAACTTCTTAACCATGGAAGGGTTTATTACTCACTCAGAACATGATGACTTGTTACATGGAGGAGTCTTAATACAACAGGATTCTGTCATTACCAGATCTGTCCATCATGCTGCTGCTGCTTCCAGTCTCACACACCACTCTCACTACTTCCTGGTACAGCCCCTTCCCAGCATGCATCAGGAGAAAAAGGTGAAGGGTCACACAGTGTTCCAGCACAAACATCACAGAGTACATCACGGGACACAGAGCTCCCGCCCCTCTCAAAGATTTGGGGTTTGTAAGTATATATGTCCAAGTATGGGATACTTATTGCTTTGCTACAAAACTGAGGTACTCTTCGTATGGGAGGGGTTATATAGAGGGGAACTTCCCTTGTAATTAGGGTGTGTCAGTGTCCAATCACCTAGTGGTGAACCATAAAACCCATGATGTAAAGAACAGAGCTCTGTGTTCCGTGATGTACTCCAAGAAAAGGATTTTACAGGTAAGCTGTTTTAAAAATCCTATTTTTCTAGACCAACATGTCTGCTTAGAGCTAATATGAATACACAGATTTACAAATAATATACTAAATGTTCACATTTTTAGATAGTTACAGTCAGGTCCATAAATATTGGGACATCGACACAATTCTAATATTTTTGGCTCTTTACACCACCACAATTGATTTGAAATAAAACAAAAAAGATGTGCTTTAACTGCAGACTTTCAGCTTTAATTTGAGGGTATTTACATCCAAATCAGGTGAACGGTGTAGGAATTACAACAGTTTGTATATGTGCCTCCCACTTTTTAAGGGACCAAAAGTAATGGGACAATTGGCTGCTCAGCTGTTCCATGGCCAGGTGTGTGTTATTCCCTCAGTATCCCATTTACAAGGAGCAGATGAAAGGTCCAGAGTTCATTTCAAGTGTGCTATTTGCATTTGGAATCTGTTGCTGTCAACTCTCAATATGAGATCCAAAGAGCTGTCACTATCAGTGAAGCAAGCCATCATTAGACTGAAAAAAAAAAAAAAAAACATCAGAGAGATAGCAAAAACATTAGGTGTGGCCAAATCAACTGTTTGGAACATCCTTAAAAAGAAAGAACGTACTGGTGAACTCAGCAACACCAAAAGACCTGGAAGACCACGGAAAACAACTGTGGTGGATGACCGAAGAATTCTTTCCCTGGGTGAAGAAAACACCCTTCACAACAGTTGGTCAGATCAAGAACACTCTCCAGGAGGTAGGTGTATGTGTGTCAAAGTCAACAATCAAGAAAAGACTTCACCAGAGTGAATATAGAGGGATCACCATTAGATGTAAACTATTGGTGAGCCTCAAAAACAGGAAGACCAGATTAGAGTTTGCCAAACAACATCTAAAAAAGCCTTCACAGTTCTGGAACAACATCCTATGGACAGATGAGACCAAGATCAACTTATACCAGAGTGATGGGAAGAGAAGAGTATGGAGAAGGAAAGGAACTGCTCATGATCCAAAGCATACCACCTCATCAGTGAAGCATGGTGGTGGTAGTGTCATGGCGTGGGCATGTATGGCTGCCAATAGAACTGGTTCTCTTGTATTTATTGATGATGTGACTGCTGACAAAAGCAGCAGGATGAATTCTGAAGTGTTTCGGGCAATATTATCTGCTCATATTCAGCCAAATGCTTCAGAACTCATTGGACGGCGCTTCACAGTGCAGATGGACAATGACCCAAAGCATACTGCGAAAGCAACCAAAGAGTTTTTTAAGGAAAAGAAGTGGAATGTTATGCAATGGCCAAGTCAATAACCTGACCTGAATCCGATTGAGCATGCATTTCACTTGCTGAAGACAAAACTGAAGGGAAAATGCCCCAAGAACAAGCAGGAACTGAAGAAAGTTGCAGTAGAGGCCTGGCTGCCTTCTGTGGATCTAGTCTGGTATCATAGGGTGAAAGTGTTACGACCAGGGCCGCTGTTAGAAATCATGGGGCCCCGTACAGCCTACCTGATGGGGCCCCCCAACCCCGCCCTTGATGCCGCCTCAAAAAAGTCATATTTATCTCTGTCCAGGCTAATCCGATGCCTGCTAATGAATGAGAGAGTGCTGCAGCTGACTTTAAGGATTCAAATTTCCTTAAGCCAGCACATCTATTATGCCTTTAAATCAGCTGGAGGCATGCACTCCATAATTATTTAAAATCTGTATGAGCCAATTCACACTAGCATTGCTCTCTGAAGAGTGATCTGCATGCGGATTGCTCTTCTGACAGAATTTGGCTGGTGGTGAACAGACATTGTATGACCTCCTCGCCACCTGTTTTAACCACTTAAAAGGGGAGTTCCAGCCTTTTTTATGTTTATTAAAAGTCAGGAGCTACAAAAAGTGTAGCTGCTGGCTTTTAATAAACAGACACTTACCTGTTCCACTGTCCAGCGACGCAGCCGAATGGAGTTTCGCTCCTCTCCCCCTCCTCTCCGCTGGCGCCTGCATTCCAACTGTGGGCACCCGGCCGTGACAGCTTTCGGCTTCACGACCGGGCACTCACTGCACATGCGCAAATGGCGCTGCGTCTCCTGAGTGGACAGGCAATCGCCTGGGATCTGTCACGTGTCCCAGGTGATCGCCTACAGGGAGGGGCCGCATTAGGCGATATGGCGAGTCACCTAAGCAGTCCCTGGGCGGAAGGAGGAAGTGGGACAGGAAGTCCCACTCCTAACGAAGCCCCCCCCCCTCCAAAAAAAATGACATTCCAAATGTGGCATGTAAGGGGGTGAGGAGTGGTTTAAGCGGAAGTTCCACTTTTGGGAGGAACTCCGCTTTAAAAACCCCAACAGTAGTTTAAAAAGTATAATGTTCAGCAGGAAACATGGTGGGTGGTCTCAGCATATGTACAGTGGATTCTCTGCAGAATTGGAGCTAAAAGGGACAGACATCAGTGTTCTGATTTCCAGGTCTGTTTAGTTTGCATCTGCAACACACAGCAGACAGAAGAGGACTTGTGATGTCTCTATAGGTGGCCACATGGAAATTTGGACTTGTGTCCACTCACAATAGGCAATGTGGAAAGAAGGTTGACTGCACTCCCAGCATCAGAAAAAAATGAGCTTTAAATGTATAAAATCCACAAAGAAAAGCATCACAAACTCACAACACAGAGAGATAGCAGCATTTATTTTTTTGACCTGAATGGACCCAGAGATAGGCAGGTGTAAACAGATTCACATCTATGTACATCTGGATTCCATTCTACATAGAGCTTTCATACAGATCAACATAAAAAAAAAACAGGCAGACCTAATTGTAACGTTTGGTGAAAGCTTCTTTAAGGAGGAGTGGTTGGTTAAAAAATGCAGCTCAGCTGCATCTTTTTACTGCCCCCATTCCACCCAAACAAGTAGCAAGTGTAAATTAGCATCTCATGCTTATGATTATCGTCATTATGATGATCACAGCACTTTAGATCCTCTATTGCTCTTCCAGTGTCACATGGCTATTGGGTGCTGACTTTGTTATGGTTCTACTGTGTGACAGTCTGTACACACTCAGACCCAATAGCCATGTGACACTGTGGAAGAGCAATAGAGGATCTAAAGTGCTGTGATCATCATAATGACAATAATCACAAACACAGTGGGGAGTCAGGGGGCTGTACCTTCTTTTCATGGTAGTTGATGTTACTGTGTGCCGTCCCTTGCCTGTAGCTGTGCACTGCTGCTGGATTCGGTTTCCTGTATCCTGTCAGCCACATGCCTCTCTCACTCCCACAGACAGCACTTACTGAGGGAGTGTTGTACACATGAATCACTCCGCCAGGGATGGTACAAGCAGAGAGCAGCCACAGCCGGAACTAGAACATGTGCAGCGCATTATGCGGCCAGGCTTAATCTACCTGCGCCCCCCGAAAATGGAAATAAAGTCCCTTCATTGATTTCACTTCCTGGGCCCCTCTGTTGCCCTAATGGGGTACAGGAATATGTAAGTACACCCTGAAAAGCAAATAGGAGCAGGGGTGGTTTAGAAAAACATTGTATTTATTCTGTCAGAAATTAACTTTATAGCTTCCCGGGCCCCCTTGCTGAGCTGATGCAGCCGGGCCCCGTACAACAGGGCTGGTTGTACTGCCCTATCAGCGGCCCTGGTTACGACACATTGGAATATATATATTGGTATATTGGAAAGAGGGAACCAATTTTCCAAGGATATTTGTGAGTACAGACTGGTGGGAGAAAGCCTAGAGACTGTGTGCTATCAGGGACTCTCCCTCCCGATAGGCTGAGACACAGCAGTGGGCACCATTGGCTCCCGCTACTGTCAATCAAAGTCAGTGAGCCAATGAGGAGAGAGAGGGGGTTAGCTAAGCCACAGCTCCATGTCTGAATGGATATGTAGCGGCCTCCTCTCTCTCCTCTCTTCATCAGCTCGTCTGTCTCTTGTCTAGGGGTACCTCAGAGGAGAGAGTGCGGGGTCACCACGCCAAGCCTTCACCGCAGATGTTTGTGTGGTGTAAGCAAAGTTCTTATTTTACCTTCGGGTCGGTGTTCTGCACCTGGAACCTCCAAAGAAAGTTACCTTGAACAATGTCTGCCAGAAAACGAGCCCCACACCATTAAAGTCCAACACTCCTTTATTCTTCTCAATGCAAAAGTGAACACAATCAGTTGGACTCCTTAGAGGAACAGAACAGACAAGGAGGTGTGGATGCGAGTAGGCCCAGACACAATGAACTCTACACTTTCCTTCCTGAAAGTGGGTTGCGGTCTCCGGGGGCGAGGGGGGATTTCCTTCCAGGCGGTCTCCGATGGAAGGCTCACCTGTCACCGGCAATATGCTGCACCGCGTCTTCAAGCAAGTGTAGCGCTACCCCCAGTTAAGAGAGCCGCTGATTTGATTTCGGGCCCTGCACGCAGTACCGCCAACCCCCGGCAATCTTACTCGACCCACTCTGGCACAGTCAGTCTAGGGTTAAACTCCTATCACTCTCAGGTGTATTATACTTAATAATCTCTAAACAGTCAGACAACACGCTGAGGCAAGAATATAAAATATATATCAGCTTTACTGGTAATGAAGGATTCAAGGTATAACATGCAACATATACATGGGCCTGCAGAGCCCTGCATCAATCAATGTACTAGGTGCAGCACAATAATATGGCGCCGCGCAGTGTCCACCACGCGGAGCTATTATGGCGTGCGCTCGCCTATGGCGTAGTAACACAAACTTTCTAAACTCCCCGCCTAAGTCAGGCCTGACATGGGATGGAACTGAGTCTCTTTTCCCTAAGGAAGGAAGGTTTCTTCACCGGCCAGCTTTCGTTGGTGCACTTAAAGAAATAACCATTTGTAATCCACATTGGGTGTTAACTTGAAATTACAGGGCAAAACGGGGGGGAAGGTACTTCAACTCTGTCCCGGCTACCTGACTCCCCAAGAAACACTGGTGAGCGAACAGCGGGCCTAGGCAGTCTACAGGCCTGAACACAACTCAGTCTATTGATATGGGCAAGTGTCCGCTCACCACTCCAGGCGCGATCCCAGCCTGGGACTTCCACCTCCTGTGTGTCGCACACAGCGTCTGCTCCGATCGAGTCCTCGATCCAACTCACGTCCTATCACGACGGGTCAGGATCCACTCAGGCTCCGCAGTATGGTGGAAGGCTCTTCGGACTTCAAGCAAGACCTCAGGCTTCAGGCCTTGCTTCTCAGCCAATCCGCACAGGATGACTTGTTGCTTGACGCGCCGTGTCCCAAGAGAGCGAGCTCCGCCTCGCCTCTCACTTAAGTAACCCCTCCCATGAGTCCCTGCGGTGGAACCTCCGCCCTGGGGCCGAATGGGGTTCTGGGTAACGTAGTCCTGGGGCCTTAAAAGAGACCCCGCTACACACTCCCCCCAATTGAACTCCTTGGTCCCCAAAGATAACATAACTTCAAGCTACACATTTAACAACATCCATCAATTCTCCATATGATGTCGGCAGAGGAAATTCCCACCAGAAACGAGGCGGTGAACTCCTCTGCCCACAGGACACATTAACAACAGCATCCTGTCTAACTGTGCCAGAGAGTGAGCTGGGGTTGCCTCCCACCAAATGAACACTGGGAGGGTCAGGGTCTTCCATACTCCTTCTGGCAGTGAATACAGTGTCTTCCGCACTCTTCCCCATTTGTGGGTAGGTTAATCTCCTGGGAGGTTTTATTGCCCTCCGCTTCCTCTGTCCTCTGGGACTTTCTGTGGGAACAGATTCTTCTTCTGTAACCAACTCAGGAGTTCCTTCTAATTCAGGAGCATCTGGCTTCGGAGCAGGAAGATACATGGCTTCCCTTGGGTCCTCTTCGGGGGATAGTTCACGGACACTCTCCCAAGCATCTGACCAGTGACTAGATGGAATGAACTCCGTAGCTTCTGCATTCAGTGTCTGATCCTCGGTATCTTCATCAGGTGGAAGATCAATAGCAGAAGTCGTTGGACCCTGGGAAGGCCAAAGCCAGCCAATTTCCTCTCCCTCATCTTCACTCATTTCTGAATCTTCTGTATCCTCTATCCGAGGGGTCTGAGACCGAGTGTTGGGTCTAGGGGTGTTCAGAATGGACATGGGTTCAGGAGAATCCATCCTAGGAGGCAACCGAACTGCTTCAGCTAACGGAAGTAGGTGGTTCCGATGCCAAGTCTTCAAGGGCCCCAACTTCCCCTCGGGTTTAAGTCTGTAGACGGGTAGGCCCGGTAATTTTTTACAAATGACATAAGGTTCTGGTCTCCATCTATCTGCAAGCTTATGTTTTCCAGGGACCCCCAGGTTCCGCAACAGCACTCTGTCTCCTGGTTGTAGGTCTTGGATCCTAACCTTTAGGTCGAAATTCCTCTTGTTGCGAGCCCCCCTCTGTTCTGAGGCCGCCTGAGCTTGCTCATAGGCCATCTTCAAGTTGTGTCAAAGTCTATCTACCTATCCCTTGTGGGAAGCAGCAGAACAATGATCTATGGAAGTGCCGTAGGCCAGATCCACCGGCAATCTTGCTTCTCTCCCGAACATAAGTCTGTAAGGTGAATATCCTGTAGCATCGCTGACAGTGCTGTTGTAAGCGTGCACAAGGGCCGCTATGTGACTACTCCAATGTTGCTTCTTTTCGCCACTTAAAGTTCCCAGCATGTTGAGCAGGATTCGGTTGAACCTCTCTGGCTGAGCATCACCTTGAGGATGATAGGGAGTAGTCCTGGTCTTCTTGATCCCTAAGGCATCTAGTAGTTTTCGTATCAGTTTACTCTCGAAATCCCTCCCTTGATCTGAATGGAGCCTTTGTGGCAGTCCATAATGTATAAAGTACTTCTCCACGAGTATTTTGGCCACAGTAGAGGCCTTCTGGTCCTTGGCTGGAAAAGCCTGTGCATATTGGGTGAAATGGTCGGTTACTAACAGAACATTTCCTAGTCCCTTCAGGTCGGGTTCGAGGCAGAGGAAATCAATGCACACCAGGTCAAGCGGGCCTTCACTTTGTAAATGGCCCATTGGGGTAGCTTGATGGGGCAGAGTCTTTCTCTGTATGCATCGTGCACATGAATGGCAGTATTCCTCAACTTCAGCCCTCATGCAGGGCCAATAGAAACGGTCTCTAACAAGTTGAAAAGTCCTCTCCGCTCCCAGGTGACCATGGTTGTCATGTAAGGCAATCATGACCGTCTCCCTGTGTTTCTCCGACAGGAACAACTGCCACTTGTCTTCTTGGTCATCAGAGGGGCCCCTTCGGTAGACCACTCCCTAATGCACCTGTAGCCTGTCCCACTCTTTTTTCCACAGGCGAGCTTCCTTCGAGGGGTGACGTAGGAGTATGTTTGGGTTCTGATTCTCTAATGCTTCTAGGACCAATCTCCCCATAGGGTCTTCCCATTGGTCGGATCTCAATTCCTTTTTTGTCAGTCTGGGTAATTTGTCTTCCCCCAGTAAGGCTGCTCCACAGTACTGCTTGGGGACTCCTACGATAGTGACCCCTATCTCTTCTGCTCTTGAGCCTCCCTTGGCTTGGAGTTCAGCCCCTTGGCAAAGGGCCCGCACCCCGTCAGGTGCTCTTCACTACTGTGGGTGGGGACATGAGACCTTCTGGTCAGGGCGTCCGCATCTCGGTTTCCCGACCCAGGTCTATATTTCAAGCTGAAACTGAAGGCAGACAACGCCGCCAGCCATCTATGCCCTGTGGCGTCCAGCTTCGCTGTGGTAAACAGGTAGGTAAGGGGGTTGTCATCCGTTTTGACAGTGAAGTCTGCCCCATATAGGTAATCTCGAAGTTTGTCTACTACGGCCCACTTGAGGGCCAGGAACTCCAACTTATGGGTGGGATAGTTCTTTTCGGAGGGGGTCAAGCTTCTGCTCACATACGCAACAGGTCTCTGTTGCCCTTCATGCTCCTGGTAGAGTACTCCTCCCAGACCATCATGACTGGCATCCAGATGGAGTTCGTAAGGCTTCTTTGGGTCTGCATAGGCCAGAACAGGGGCGGTGGTCAAGCTCTTTTTCAGCATCTGGAAGGCGCCTTCACACTTTTCATTCCACTGGTCCTTGACTGACTCCCCCGGCTTCCTGGGGCCCGAGTCATCCTCTTCCCCCTCCGTCTTCAGCAACTCATTCAAGGGTCTCGCTATTCGAGCAAACCCCTCCACGAACCTCCTGTAATAGGAACAGAATCCTAGGAAGGACCTGAGTTCTGTTACGGTGGTAGGTCTTGGCCAGGAGGTGACAGCCTCCAGTTTTTCAGGGTCTGTAGACACCCCATTTTCGGACACTATGTGTCCCAGATAGTTGACTGAAGACTGGTAAAATTGGCATTTTTCAGGTGAGAGCTTGAGTCCTCCTTCACTCAGTCTCTTCAAGACCTTCTCCAGCCTTTCTTCATGTTCCTCCAAAGTTCTGCCAAAGACTATGATGTCATCCAAGTATACAAGGACCTCGATGAGGTTCATGTCTCCCACAGTCTTCTCCATGAGTCTTTGGAATGTGGCTGGAGCTCCAGACAGACCTTGAGGCATCCGGTTGAATTCAAAGAACCCCACTGGGGTTATGAAAGCCGTCTTTTCTTTGTCTTCTGGGTGCATCGGGATTTGATAATACCCACTCTTTAAGTCCATAACACTGAACCACTTGGCTCCGGACAAGCTCTGCAAGGCATCTTCTATCCTTGGAGTGGTATATTGATCCGGAGTGGTTCTCCTGTTGAGGGTCCTATAGTCAATACACAACCTTAGTGACCCGTTCTTCTTCCGGACCACTACTATGGGGGAGGCATACAGACTTCTAGATTCTTGGATCACACCTGTTCGCTTGAGCTCAGCAAGCTGTTCCCTCAAATCTTCAAGGTCTGCCAATGGAACCTGCCTAACCCTTTCTCTGAAGGGCTTGTCTTCCTGGGGGCGGATTCGATGGGTGGCACTCCTAGCACACCCCACATCAAACTCATCATGTGAGAAGATCCTCTCCCACCGAGTCAACTGGTTCCGGGCTCTCTCCCTCCAAGCCCTGGGCAGGTTTGGTTTCTCCATGGAAAGCTTCTCCCACACTGTACTCTGTCCATCTGTCTTCCCCACATCTGATGAGGCAACTGGTGTGGCTGTGCTCACCCGGCACAGTAACAGCCTGGCTGGGACTTCCATGGGACCATCCGTGGTGTTTCTGACACTCACAGGCACCTTGCAGTGGGCCTTCTTCAGAGCCCTCACCGGGACCACTTCCGGGACTACCTCCAAGCCCGAAGGTTCTTCTCTTGGGTCGGGTTCCAACTTCACAAAAGGGCCCCGGCTGCTCCCAAGTGAGTTTCACTGTGGCCTTCAAGCAGGTTACTTCACCGGGTTGCAGCACTATCCATTTTTTTCTCCGTGACTGGGAGGTTCTTCCTTCTTGTTAGCGGGACCAAAAGTCTTCGGACCAGATCCGTGTTGGTTCCTATTATCAAGGAACTCCTGTTAGCTCCAGGCGGTCGGGGGCACACCACAGCCAAGGTGTCGAACACTTCCCCCTTCCCAGCTATGGATGGGTCAAACGTCAGTCTTATGGGTAGATAGCCATCATAAGGAAACTTCTCTGTTCCAATTCCCCATATCTCCAAGTCTTCAATCTTCTGGATGGGTAGGTGACTTAGGTGCCTGTCGTAGAAGTCTCGATACAACAGGGTCACCTGCACTCCAGTATCCAACAGGGCTCTTGTGTAGATCCCCTCTACTTGAATGGATACAATTGGCGAGGGACCCACCAGTTTCTCTGGGTACTGCTTCGAAGGGGTCTCTTTCCTTGGATCTTTGCATTTCCCTTCTTGACTTTCCTTTCTCTTTTGTCTTTGGACCTAAGTCTCTCCTGAGCCTGGTATGCATTGATCTCTCTCCTCTGTATGGGAGTAACTACCCGCTGAGGGACTTTATTGTGTTTCTTTGGAGTACGTTCCTTCTGAGGAACCCTTGGTTTCTTCTGTGGGGTCCTGGCCCCTTCTCTCATGTGCTTCTTATTCAGTATGGAGTTCCTTGATGATGATGGGCACCCGGTTGACTCCTTCACCGGGGCCCGTTGAAGTTTTCCAGTGGCTTGCGGTTATTCAGTCTCTTCTTCTTGGGACTGGCACATACTTTGGCAAGATGGCCAGCTCCCCCACAATTGAAACAGATCACATTTCCCCAATTTTCCAGGGATGCGGGTGCTGAGGTATTCGGGAACAATTCCTTCCTCGGACTTTCCCTCTCTGGTACCCTTGACTCCTTTTCCATCAAGGAGGTCAACATTCCCAGCACTTGGGACATCTGCGACTTCAAGGTATCCACCTCTGCATCTCTTTCTAAGGTCATGGCCGTCCTGACCATCACCGGAGGAGGGTTCACCGTCTCAACTGGTTGGCTCCTCTTTTTCTCCTCCAGCATAGCTTCTTCCTCTCTGACTACTCGGATCAAGTCAGGGTACTCCAGGCTCTTCCCGTCCTGTCTTGTACGTAGCGCCAGTGCGATGGGATCCAGGGGTTGAGATCCTCTCATCACCTGTTGGACCCGGGCCTCATCCACCTTCTTCGGGTCAATCCCCTTCTTTAAGATCATCTTGTGCAGTATTTTATCTAGGCGCATCATGAACTCCGATAGCTTCTCCCCTGCCTTTTGATAGCAATGCTCCAGTTGGTAGGTAAGTTCAGTGATCTTCTCTGTTCCGCCGAACACATTCTGCAGAATGTCTAGATGGTCCTGCGCAGTACAGTCTGTCTTGCTCATCTTGAGGTTGCGTACGGCCTCTAAAGCAGGCCCTTTCAAGCTCTCAGCAATTCTCTGCTTCTTTCTGTGGTCTGGGACTTCCCACTCCTCTAGAGCCTGAGTTGCACCGTCTAACCACTCCTCAAATCCTTCTTCGCCCAAAGGTACGGGTTTCCTTCCTGAAAACATTCTGAGTTTTCGGTATCCTGCTATTTGATAATCCGCCGGGTCTTTCTTGCATTGCGCTATGATTTCCCCTAGAACCGCGCATTATTCTGTGCTGAGGGTGCCCTGCAGTGACCCGGGACTCTCTTCTTTCTTTACATCTTTTAGGTTGGGTGGGACGTGTATTAACTTATAAGTTTGTTTATCCACCGTTTCTATGCTTGGCTTCTTGAAGTCTTCTGGGACTCCATCCTTCCATTTTATCAGTACATATGTCAAAGGAGGTTCTGATCTGACATCCACTATCCATGCCTTCTGTTGTGGGGACAGTGACATCACTAACTGTTTCACTGCATCTTCTTGCCAGATCCCTGGGAGTTCTATGATCACTGCCCTATTTGGATCTGTGTTGACTGCTGCGCACCACTTCACTACTTCTAGTGGGTCCATGCTGGTACTTTTTGGCTGCTATTTGCTGCAACAGGATCCCGGACTCACGAGCCCCCACGTGTAGCGCTACCCCCAGTTAAGAGAGACGCTGATTTGATTTCGGGCCCTGCACACAGTACCGCCAACCCCCGGCAATCTTACTCGACCCACTCTGGCACAGTCAGTCTAGGGTTAAACTCCTATCACTCTCAGGTGTATTATACTTAATAATCTCTAAACAGTCAGACAACACGCTGAGGCAAGAATATAAAATATATATCAGCTTTACTGGTAATGAAGGATTCAAGGTATAACATGCAACATATACATGGGCCTGCAGAGCCCTGCATCAATCAATGTACTAGGTGCAGCACAATAATATGGCGCCGCGCAGTGTCCACCACGCAGAGTTATTATGGCGTGTGCTCGCCTATGGCGTAGTAACACAAACTTTCTAAACTCCCCGCCTAAGTCAGGCCTGACATGGGATGGAACTGAGTCTCTTTTCCCTAAGGAAGGAAGGTTTCTTCACCGGCCAGTAGTGATGAGCCGAACACCCCCGGGTTTGGTTCGCACCAGAACCCGCGAACGGACCGAAAGTTTGCACAAACTTTAGAACCCTATTAAATACAATGGATGCGAACGTTCGAAATCTAAAGTGCTAATTATAACGACTAATATGCATGTTATTGTCCTAAAAAGGGTTTGGGAACCCGGGTTCTGCACCAGGGGACATGTATCAATCCAAAAAAAAGTTTTAAAAACGGCCGTTTTTCGGGAGCAGTCATTTTAATGATGCATAAAGGGGAAAAAAAAGTCAAATATTCCTTTAAATATCGTACCTGGGGGGTGTCTAAAGTATGCCTGTGAAGTGCCACGTGTTTCCCGTGTTTAGAACTGTCCCTGCACAATATTACATTTCTAAAGGAAAAAAAGCCATTTAAAACTGCTTGCGGCTTTAATGTAATGTCTGGTCCCGGTAATATGGATGAAAATCTTTAAGAAAAATGGCATAGCTACCCCATCACAACCCCCCCCCCCCTACCCCAGCCCATTACCAGCCCCTTTGGGTCTTGTATGGATATTAAGGGGAACCCCGCACACAAAATAAAAAAGGCCCTATATACTCTGAACAGCCGTATACAGGCGGTGCATACAAGACAGGGACTATAGGTTTGTTCTTATGTAGAATCTGTTTGTAATTTTGAACAGGTACATTGTTTAAGTGTAGCTCCAGCCAAAAATCTATTTTTAAGCTTTTTGGAAAACATAGGGAAGGGTTATCACCCCTGTAACATTTGTTTTGCTGTCTGTGCAGTGTGCACCTGTTCAGAACAGTTCACCTCACTTTCCGTCCTAATGACAAATGTTTTTTGAAAATTTGGGGTTTTTATTGAAACAAGAATTGGTGATAAAGCATCAGTGGAGAGGAGACACTTTTTTTCCCATATTAACTCTTACAGGAGAGAATTTGCCTTCCTAGGGGTAGATTTCCTCTCACTTCCTGTTGTATCCTTCCGTTTGCAAGGAGGAGTCGTTTGTAAGTTGGATGTTTGAAAGTAGGGGCCTGCCGTATATACTCAGCTGAAATTTGCCCCTTACATGTTGGTGTTGCCACAACACTGTGAGCCCTCACAGTTACTCTTGGTGGGCGCATGAATGGGCCCTGCTGTGAATTATTAGATCAAGAATTGTAATTGCATGCCCCTGTTGAACAGGGGCTGAAAAATTGGGCCTTTGGTGGTGGTGGTGGTGGTGGTGTTGACACAACACTGTAAGGCCTCACAGTTACTCTTGGTGGGCGCAGGAATGGGCCCTGCTGTGAATTATTAGATCAAGAATTGTAATTACATGCCCCTGTTAAACAGGGGCAGAAAAATTGGGCCTTAGGCACTGGTGCCACAACACTGCAACCCCTCACAGATACTGTACTTGGAGCACAGCAATGAGCCCTGTTGCAAAGTATTGCATCAAAAATTGTAATTACACGCCCCTGTTAAACAGGGGCTGAAAAATTGGGCCTTAGCCACTGGTGCTGGTGCCACGACACTGCAACCTCTCCCAGATACTCTAGTTGGAGTGCAGGAATGAGCCCTGCTGCAAAGCATTGCATAAAATTTTTTAATAACATGCCCCTGTTAAACAGGGGCTGAAAAATTGGGCCTTAGCCACTGGTGGCGGCACCCAGAAACAAAAATGTTCTTCCAAGCTATTATCATTAATCGGATCATTGAGGAGGAGGAGGATAGTCAGTCAACATAACAGGACAGTCTCTCAGCATCAGCATCAGTCTTGAAGGGATGTGACATTTGAAAATAAATTAGTCTGTTATATCAGCTTCAGGTGTTTGGTAGCTGGTGGTGATCCAAGACTGGTTCATCTTTATGAAGGTCAGTCGATCAACCGAGTCGGTGGACAGGCGCACCCTGTGATCCGTGACAAATCCTCCAGCAGCACTGAATGTGCGTTCTGAAAGAACGCTGGATGCAGGACAGGCCAGTAGCTCAATTGCATACTGTGCAAGCTCTGGCCAGTGATCCATCCTCAAGACCCAGTAAGCCAGAGGATTTTCGGTGGGGAAGATGTCCAAGTCTGACCTTGCCCCTAGGTATTCCTGCACCATGTATATCAGACGCTGGCGATGGTTGCTGGAACCGATCATACCTTGGGGCTGCGGACTAAAGAATTGTCTGAACGCATCGGTCAGACGACCACCTTCCCCACCGCTCCTTCTTTGACTGACCGAAGCCTCAGCAACTTTGTAACCTCCCAGTCTCTGGGAACGCGTTGCACAGACCTTTCTGCAAGGCCTCCCGGAGTTGTCTCATCCTCTGCTCCCTCTGCGACGGTAAGATAAGGTCCGCAACCTTACCCTTGTACCGTGGATCAAGGAGAGTGGCCAGCCAGTAATGGTCCCTCTCCTTGATCCGAAGAATACGAGGATCCTTCCGCAGACTTTGCAGGATCAGGGAGGCCATGCAGCGTAGGTTAG
This sequence comes from Rana muscosa, assembly GCA_029206835.1. Classification (NCBI taxonomy): domain Eukaryota; kingdom Metazoa; phylum Chordata; class Amphibia; order Anura; family Ranidae; genus Rana; species Rana muscosa. Next base: position 720,425,100 of record CM055118.1, on the reverse strand, counting down.
CTGAGGCATTCGGTCCGGAGTCCTCTGGGTCACTAAGGACGACATGATCCGCAGCCACCTCCTCCCAGCCACGTACAAGTCCACTGGTTTCTTGGGACTGTAAATCATCCCTAAAAGACTACTGCTGATGATGCTGAGTGCCAGGCTCCACCTCCATGCTGACACAATCCTCCTCCTCCTCCTCCTCTTCTTCCTGTGCGATGGGTGGGACAGAAGGAACACTCTTCCTGCCTCTGTTCTGCCTCAAGTGCCCTGTCCATTATTCCACGCAGCGTATGTTCCAACAGGTGGACAAGAGGTACAGTGTCACTGATGCATGCACTGTCACTGCTCACCATCCTCGTGGCCTCCTCAAATGGTGCCAGGACAGTGCATGCATCCCTGATCATGCCCCACTGGCGTGGTGAAAAAAACCCGAGCTCCCCTGACCCTGTCCTGGTGCCGTAGTCGCACAGGTACTCATTGATGGCCCTCTGCTGTGTGTGCAGCCGCTGCAGCATGGCCAACGTTGAGTTCCACCTGGTGGGCATGTCACATATAAGGCGGTTCTTGGGCAGGTTCAACTCCTTTTGCAGCTCAGCCAGGCGAGCACTGGCATTATAAGATCTGCGGAAATGCACACAGACTTTCCTGGCCTGCCTCAGGACATCCTGTAAGCCCTGGTACCTGCCCAAGAACCGCTGCACCACCAGGTTAAGGACGTGAGCCACACAGGGCACATGGGTCAGTTGTCCCTGTCGGAGAGCCGAGAGGAGGTTGGTGCCATTGTCGCAAACTACCATTCCTGGCTTAAGCTGGCGTGGCGTCAACCACCTCTCGGCCTGCCCCTGCAGAGCAGACAGAACCTCTGCCCCAGTGTGGCTCCTGTCCTCCAAACACACCAGCGCAAGCACGGCATGGCATATTTTTGCCTGCGTACTTGCGTAGCCCCTTGAACGCCTACGGAGCACCGCTGGTTCCGAGGACAAAGCACAGGAAGAGGCCATGGAGGAAGAAGAAGAGGAGGGGGTGGAGGACAGAGGTGTGTCACAACCAGTAGTAGCATTTTGGAGGCGTGGCGGTGGAACAACCTCCAACACTACTGCACCTTGTCCTGCATCCTTCCCAGCTGCCAAAAGAGTGACCCAATGGGCCGTGAAAGAAAGGTAACTTCCCTGTCCATGCCTGCTGGACCATGAGTGTCAGGGTCACCTGTGGCCAGGTGACAGATGCACACCGTAGGGGGACAGGAGTGCACCGCGAGGTAGTGAACCCTATGGCTGGCTTCTGCGGATAGGAAACTGGGTGGTTGTGGAAAGCGGGACCAGAGGAGCACAACCGGGATCCTAACGGAAGCTAGAGCTAAGATTCCCCAGGGCGCGGAGTCTAAGACCCAGCTGGTCTTCTCCAGGGCCTCTAGTGGTGAGGATGTTATGCTGCAGGCTGGGACCAGGTCGCGGCCCCTGGAGTTTCCTAGCTCACGCCCCGTAGGATAAGGGGAAAAGAGGGGAAGCAGCAGCACAAGATAAGAGAGAACCGAATAACAAGCTGAAGGTCAGGGGCCACAAGCAGACAAGGATAACGAAAGAACGAGCCGAAGGTCAAGGGTCACGAGCAGACAGGGATAGTCGGGGACAAGCCAATAACGTAACAGAGAGACAGACGTAGCACACGGCAGGCAGGAACCCAAACACACAATGCCTAACAAACACGTTGATCAGCAAAGCAGGCTTGCAGTGCACAGGTTAATATAGTGTTCTGTGATAGGGCCTGGGGTGGAGTCAGGCTGGGAGGAGATTATAAAGGAAGCCAGGTGAAGGAGGTCTGGTCTCTAAGATGAACACATGAGGAGGAAGGTAAGATGGCAGACAGACATTAATGCATATCCATGACAATGAGTCAGCGATAATATGCACCTTACCGCTGACCGCCCTGTCCAACGAGGCCAAGACATTGCCTTCCACATGCCGGTAGAGAGCCGGAATCGCCTTCCGTGAGAAAAAGTGGCGTTTGGGAACCTGCCACTGAGGAACCGCACATTGCACAAACTCACGGAAGGGGGCCGAGTCTACCAACTGAAAAGGCAGCAGTTGAAGCGCTAGCAATTTAGCCAAGCTAGCATTCAACCGCTGGGCATGTGGATGGCTGGGAGTGAACTTCTTTCGACGGTCCAGCAGCTGGGGCAGGGAAATTTGCCTGCTAGAATCGGACGTCGGTGTACTGCTAGCAGAGTGCCCGCAAGTACTTGGCTGTGACACACCTAATTCTACACCTTCATTCCTCTCATTGCAGGTTTCAGAGAGGACTGAAGGTATAGTGGGGTTGGAGATCCCAGCTGATGCGGTGCAAGAAGAGGTCCGCTTTGTTCTTTGGTGTGGGTCTTTAAGGTAGGCTTGCCAACGAGCTGCATGGCAGGTCAACATATGTCTGGTCAAGCATGTGGTGCCCAAGCGGGTGATGTTTTGGCCACGCGATATACGCTTAAGACATATGTTGCAAACAGCAGCTGTGCGATCTGATACACTCGACTCAAAAAAGGCCCACACCAAAGAACTTTTTGAATAACGGGCAGAGGCAGCGCCCTGCACAGGCGGAGCTCTGCGGTGTGATTCCGTCGGTGTGCTGCCCTTATGCTGGCCCCCCGAGGGCATCCTGCCTCGTTGGGAGATGTGCCTCCTCCTCATCCTCCTCCTCCTCCTCTCTCCTATTAGGCACCCACGTGGAGTCAGTGACCTCATCATCCCCTCCCTCCTCATCACTGGAGCCAATCTGGCAGTATGCTGCAGCTGCTGGAACATGACTGCCAGATTGGTGTCCTTCTTGAGCATCCCCTCTCTCTGCTCTCACGCTACTGCCTTCCTCTAGCTGGGTATCATCATCAGACCCTTCGAAACGCTGGGCATCCTCCTGGAGCATGTACCCAACACTGTGCTCAAACAGTTCGGGGGACTCCTCAGGAGGACATGGTTGGTCTAGGGAAGGAGTGACTGATGATGACATTGATACCAGGGAAGAGGACGCTTTGGCAGCTGCTTTGCCAGTACCCTGAGCCTGGGTGAGAGAGAATGAGGAGGATGAGGAGGGCTTGGTCATCCACTCTACAGAGTCTTCGGCATGATGCGGCTCAACACGTCCAGCTGCCGAAAAGAAGGACAAGCGTGTCCCATGGCCACGTGCTGATGGCGATGCACTGCGTCCACGACCAGCACTGTTGTCTCTAGACACAGAGCCTGCTTGCCCTCTTTTATTGGCTCCTGACTGTCTGCCTCTCCTTGTTTGCCTTCCAGACATTCTAATGGCCTGCAGGGAAATGGGAAAACCAGCAATAAGGCCTAGCTTCAGGTGTAATATGATCAGGAGGCACACTCCGCCCGCTGTAAGTGCCGCAAATGCCTGTTGGTGTAACACACCAGGAAAAAGCAGCAATACAGGCTAACTTCAGGTGTAATATGATCAGGAGGCACACTCCGCCCGCTGTAAGTGCCGCAAATGCCTGTTGGTGTAACACACCAGGAAAAAGCAGCAATACAGGCTAACTTCAGGTGTAATATGATCAGGAGGCACACTCCGCCCGCTGTAAGTGCCGCAAATGCCTGTTGGTGTAACACACCAGGAAAAAGCAGCAATACAGGCTAACTTCAGGTGTAATATGATCAGGAGGCACACTCCGCCCGCTGTAAGTGCCGCAAATGCCTGTTGGTGTAACACACTAGGAAAAAGCAGCAATACAGGCTAACTTCAGGTGTATAATGTGCAGGAGGCTTAGCAACAATGACACTGACACTGTCCCCTGCCTATCCTTCTCTCTCCCTGCACACAAGGTTTATCAAAGTATATGACAATGACACTCTCCCTGCCTATCCTTCTCTCTCCCTGCACACAAGGTTTAGCAAAGAATATGACACTGACACTGTCCCCTGCCTATCCTTCTCTCTCCCTGCACACAAGGTTTATCAAAGTATATGACACTGACACTCTCCCTGCCTATCCTTCTCTCTCCCTATACACAAGGTTTAGCAAAGAATAGATTTGACACTGTCCCTGCCTATCCTTCACTTTCCCTGCTCCGGAACACACTACACGAGGCCGCCGCGCTGGCGGCCTTTTATAGTGTGGGGCGTGTACTAAACCCCCTCAGCTATAATTGGCCACAGGCATCCTGCCTGTGGCCAATCATTGCTCTCCTCGCTGCCGGCGCTGTGATTGGCAGGGTCACAGTGCATGCTTGGCCAATCACAGCGCCGGGATTACACTGCGATGGCGCAGTGTATTGTGGGCCGTTCGCGTCACTCGAATTTGGCGCGAATGGCCCAAATCGTTCGTTGTGCGCCGAAAGCGCGAACAGCCGATGTTCGAGTCGAACTTATGTTCGACTCGAACACCGAGCTCATCCCTACCGGCCAGCTTTCGTTGGTGCACTTAAAGAAATAACTATTTGTAATCCACATTGGGTGTTAACTTGAAATAACAGGGCAAAACAGGGGGGGGGAGGTACTTCAACTCTGTCCCGGCTACCGGACTCCCCAAGAAACACTGGTGAGCGAACAGCGGGCCTAGGCAGTCTACAGGCCTGAACACAACTCAGTCTATTGATATGGGCAGGTGCCCGCTCACCACTCCAGGCGCGATCCCAGCCTGGGACTTCCACCTCCTGTGTGTCGCACACAGCGTCTGCTCCGATCGAGTCCTCGATCCAACTCACGTCCTATCACGATGGGTCAGGATCCACTCAGGCTCCGCAGTATGGTGGAAGGCTCTTCGGACTTCAAGCAAGGCCTCAGGCTTCAGGCATTGCTTCACAGCCGATCAGCACAGGATGACTTGTTGCTTGACGCGCCGTGTCCCAAGAGAGCGAGCTCCGCCTCGCCTCTCACTTAAGTAACCCCTCCCATGAGTCTCTGCGGTGGAACCTCCACCCTGGGGCCAAATGGGGTTCTGGGTAACGTAGTCCTGGGGCCTTAAAAGAGACCCCGCTACACAAGTATCTCCCACCGGTCCATTACGCCCTCCGGATTCGGGTACCCACTCCCGGGGTTCCCTAGGATCTCCTTCCCTCGCGAAACTCAGTGGTGGGCACTGAGCTCCCGACCTCCATCCGAGTACCTCACCCCAGGCTAAAGGTGCCTGGGATGGAACACGACCTCCGAACGTCCTCTAGGCCTAGGCCGCCTAGAGGACCGACACGAACCACCGCCCACAGGCTGAATGAGCCTGGGACTCGACCCCGTGACAAAGATGGCCGGCCCCTTTATACCCTCTCCCAGCAAGCACGGTGGGTTCCCCGCCCCACCATACCGGTGCCGAGGGAGGACAAAAAGGAAGCACAGCACACAGCAATGGTTCAACCCCAGCCCAAGGCGACAGCGCCACCGGTGGGGCTGCAGGGGAACTGCACATCACTGGTGTCTCTGCCAGTTTTAAACACACAGAAAAGTGTATACCCGCTACAAATACATAGAGCAGCGGCTCATCTTGGGTGCCTCCATAGCCAGCTGATTGCTTTAGGGGCACTCGCCAGAAAGGAGGGGCAGGAGCGCCAGAGAGGGACCTGAGAAGAGGAGGATCTGGGCTGCTCTGTGCAAAACCAACTGCACAGAGCAGATATGACATGTTTGTTATTTCTAACTTAAAAAAAACAGGACTTTAATATCACTTGAAGGGAAAAGGACATAAATTTCATACAAATTACCATGTACATTTTTTCCTAATACGTGCCATCAAACATTTAGATACCGCCCCACCCTTGCCAGCTCCAGGCAGGTTCTCAGTGCTGCTTTCCTCAAACCTTTTGGCAGTGGAGTTGGTTCTATGTTGGCACCAATGATCCTTTCTACTAAGCCAACCAAGCCTATTACCTGAAGGTTCATCATGCCATGTCCTCAGGCTCTTACTAAACCCTTGTGTACATGCATTTTCTGTCATGTGTGGAATATACACGTGTTATATTCTGTGTTCCTATGTGTTATGTTCATCATTGAAGGAAATGTGATGTGTGATGAAGTGCCTTGTTCAGTTTCTGTGAATCACAATAAAAAATCTATTGTAACAAATACAGTATGCAGCCATTTGGGTTCCACTGAGGTGCCAAGAGCATAGAATGTGGCTTGCTCTGGATCAGTGGCATCTGTTTCCATGGTGCAGGCAGGTCCGTCTCCAGCACCATAACAACCATTGGAGCACAATGGGCAGGAAGCACAGTGTCACTCATTGCTATGGAGCTGGTTGCTGGCCCACCCACACCAATGTCCATACCTCCCAACATTTTGAGATGGGAATGAGGGATACCTACTGTAATAACAAACGTATGTAGGCATAGGACACGCCCCCCTGTCACACCCCCTTAAAGGAGAATTAACCAAAAAAAGGTTAATTAAATCCACAAGGGCTTTTTTTTACCACTACTATTCCTTTGTATTGGCTTTTAAAATTTACAAATGCGGCAATTTAGAATTTGGATGAAAGATTTAGCACTGGGAAACACTTTTTGAAAGATAAAAAGTGCATTTTATAAACAACTATTTAGATCAGACCAAAATGAGAGACAAGTGATGAGGAAAGAAGGACAGCGGGACTTTGGTCCAAATCAGGGACAGTCCCTCAAAATCAGGGACAGTTGGGAGCTGTAACGCCGAGCGCTCCGGGTGTCCCATCCTTCCCGGAGCGCCCACGGCATCGGTCCCCCTGCAGCGCTCCGGTCAGCCCCCCTGACCGTGGGCGCTGCTCTGTTACCGGCAGGGATGCGATCCATGCGTCGGCACATCACCCAAATCTGATATAAACCCACTTCCCCTTCCTGTCCTTGCCGGATCTTGTTGTCTTAGTACCCTGTGGAAGCGTTTTGTGAGTTGCCTTGCCTGTGTATCTGACCTGCTGCCATTGTCTCAGACTACGAACCATTGCCGCATGCCCTGACCCTCTGCTACGTCTGACCTTGCCTCTGCCTAGTCCTTTTGTACCGCGCCTATCTCAGCCACCAGAGAGGTGGAGTTGCTACTGGAGGACACGACCTGGTTGCTACCGCCGCAGCAAGTCCATCCCGCTTTGCGGCGGGCTCTGGTGAAAACCGGTAGCTGCTTAGAACCGGTCCCTCAGTACGACCCGTGCCATCCCCTCTCTGGTACAGAGGATCCACCTCCTGTATCCCCACTAGCCGTCAGTCCGGCTCGTGACAGTAGATCCGGCCATGGATACCGCTGACGTGCCGCTGCCTACTCTCGCTGATCTCACTACCGTGGTTGCTCAGCAGTCGCAATTGATTGCCCAACAAGGACAACAGCTGTCGCAGTTGACCGCCATGATCCAGCAGCGTCTGCCGCCACAAGCTCCAGCATCTTCCCCTCTCCGAGCTGCCGCTACTACCTCGAAGATCCGCTTGTCTCTTCCGGAGAAATTTGACGGGGATCCTAAGATGTGCCAGGGATTCTTGTCCCAATGTTCCTTGCATCTTGAGATGATGTCAGACCAGTTTTCCACTGAACGGTCTAAGGTGGCATTCGTGGTCTGTCTGTTGTCTGGGAAGGCCTTGGCCTGGGCCACGCCACTCTGGGACCGCAATGACCCTGCTACAGCCACCGTTCAGGCCTTCCTTGCTGAGGTTCGTAGCGTTTTTGAGGAATCAGCCCGAGCCTCATCCGCTGAAACCGCGCTGCTTAACCTTGTCCAAGGAAACTCCTCTGTGGGCGAATATGCCATACAGTCAGGGCCGGCCCTACCATGGGACCCGATGGGACCATTGTCCCAGGCGGCAGGTTCTGAGGGGCGGCACATTGACGCCCATAAATACAGTAATCCCGCCCAATCGGGCTCCGCTACGCCCACCCGCTCCGCTCTTCATCCCACTATGTGAATGGCCCAGCGCCGCTGCTATTAGAAGTATTGGCAGACCATTCGCTGCCATAACCGCACAGCTGGCCGCCCGCCCATCCTCTCCACGGCTCCCCCCCCCCCATGCTGCTGACGAGAAAGTCAGCTGACGAACAACAGCATAAAGGGGGAGGAGCTTTCGGCTGAGCAGAGACCCCATGATGGAAGAGGGATCGCTATAGGCGCGGCTGACACTGAGAGAAAGTAAGTGTCACTAATCCCATCTCCACCACCTCTGCCTGTTTCTAACCTCCCCTACCACCCCTGCCTGTGTCTAACCCCCCTGCCTGTGTCTAACCCCCCTACCACCCCTGCCGGTGTCTAATCCCCCCTACCACCCCTGCCTGTGTCTAACCCCCCTACCACCCCTGCCTGTGTCTAATCCCCCTACCACCCCCGCCTGTGTCTAATCCCCCCTACCACCCCTGCCTGTGTCTAATCCCCCTACCACCCCTGCCTGTGTCTAACCCCCCTACCACCCCTGCCTGTGTCTAATCCCCCTACCACCCCTGCCTGTGTCTAATCCCCCCCTACCACCCCTGCCTGTGTCTAATCCCCCTACCACCCCTGCCTGTGTCTAACCCCCCTACCACCCCTGCCTGTGTCTAATCCCCCCTACCACCCCTGCCTGTGTCTAATCCCCCCTACCACCCCTGCCTGTGTCTAATCCCCCCCTACCACCCCTGCCTGTGTCTAATCCACCTACCACCCCTGCCTGTGTCTAACCCCCCTGCCTGTGTCTAACCCCCTACCACCCCTGCCTGTGTCTAATCCCCCTACCACCCCTGCCTGTGTCTAACCCCCTTACCACCCCTGCCTGTGTCTAATCCCCCCCTACCACCCCTGCCTGTGTCTAATCCCCCCTACCACCCCTGCCTGTGTCTAATCCCCCTACCCCCCCTGCCTGTGTCTAACCCCCCTGCCTGTGTCTAACCCCCCTACCACCCCTGCCTGTGTCTAATCCCCCCTACCACCCCTGCCTGTGTCTAATCCCCCTACCACCCCTGCCTGTGTCTAATCCCCCCTACCACCCCTGCCTGTGTCTAATCCCCCCCTACCACCCCTGCCTGTGTCTAATCCCCCTACCACCCCTGCCTGTGTCTAACCCCCCTGCCTGTGTCTAACCCCCCTACCACCCCTGCCTGTGTCTAATCCCCCCTACCACCCCTGCCTGTGTCTAACCCCCCTACCACCCCTGCCTGTGTCTTATCCCCCTACCACCCCTGCCTGTGTCTAACCTCCCTACCACCCCTGCCTGTGTCTAATCCCCCTACCACCCCTGCCTGTGTCTAACCCCCCTGCCTGTGTCTAACCCCCCTACCACCCCTGCCTGTGTCTAACCCCCCTACCACCCCTGCCTGTGTCTAATCCCCCTACCACCCCTGCCTGTGTCTAATCCCCCTACCACCCCTGCCTGTGTCTAATCCCCCTACCACCCCTGCCTGTGTCTAACCTCCCCTCCCCCCTCACCACAACCGCCGCTGCCTCTGTCTGAACCCCACCACCACTATTACGTGGAAATCTGACTTCCTAATAAATGTAATTTTGTTTTTTATTGTCATAATATAAAATAATAAATGTGGGGGCCTTTTGGTGGACGTGATTATTATTATTTTATTTTTTGGGGGGGGGGCGGTAGGGAGGAGGGGGGCAGCATTTTGATCCTGGGCCCAGGCAGCACAATGTCTTGGGCTGGCCCTGCATACAGTTCCGCACACTGGCCTCAGAGCTAGCCTGGAATAATGAGGCTCTCTGCGCGACCTTCAAGAAAGGCTTATCCAGCCACATCAAGGATTGTCTGGCCGCACGAGAGATACCCTCCTCCCTGACGGAGCTCATCCACTTAGCTACCCGCATTGATATACGCTACATTGAGAGACGCCAAGAGCTTCGCCAGGAGAAAGATCTTGTTCACACCAGGCGTTATCCGCGCCTGGCTCCTCTCTTCCTGAATCCAACGCATCCTGATACTATGCCTTCCGTCGAGGAGGCCATGCAGGTGGACCGATCTCGCCTGACCCTACAAGAGAGGACTCGCCGTAGGAATGAGAACTTATCCCTTTATTGTGCGAGCTCTGAACATTTCCTAAAGGACTGCCCTATTCGTCCTCTACGTCAGGGAAACGCCCGCACCTAGTGAACGTGGGAGAAGCGTTACTAGAAGTGAATTCTTCCACTCCACGTCTGACTATTCCTGTGCGGATTTCCCCTTCTGCTGGCTCCCCCTTCTCTGCGGTGGCCTTCCTGGACTCTGGTTCTGCAGGAAACTTTATTGAAGCCTCTTTCATCAACAGGTTCAACGTTCCTGTTATCCGTCTCATCAAACCCTTCTTCATTTCCTCTGTAAATGGAGAAAATCTGGATTGTACCGTGCGTTACCGCACCGAACCCCTGCTCATGTCCGTTGGTGTTCTTCACCAAGAAAAAATTGAATTCTTTGTTTTGCCGAACTGTACTTCTGACATCCTTCTTGGCCTACCCTGGCTCCAGCGTCATTCTCCTACCCTCGACTGGACCACTGGGGACATCAAATCCTGGGGCTACTCCTGCCACAAGCCTTGTCTTAAGTCTGTACCCACCAGTCAAGTTCCCATCGCTACTCCTTTGCCCGGCCTTCCCAAGGCCTAGCAGGACTTTTCTGATGTCTTTTGCAAAAAACAGGCGGAGGTCTTACCACCACATAGACCCTACGACTGCCCCATTGACTTGCTCCCAGGTACTACACCACCCCGTGGCAGAATTTACCCTCTCTCCTCTCCTGAAACCAAGGCCATGACTGATTACATACAGGAGAACCTCAAGAGAGGTTTTATTAGGAAATCATCGTCTCCAGCCGGAGCGGGGTTCTTCTTCGTTGCCAAGAAGGACGGATCACTACGCCCTTGCATAGACTATCGTGGTCTCAATAAAATCACTATTAAAAATCGCTACCCTCTGCCTCTCATCTCGGAGCTCTTTGACCGTCTGCGCGGAGCAAAAGTTTTTTCGAAATTGGACCTATGGGGCGCTTATAACCTCATCAGAATCCGTGAAGGAGATGAATGGAAAACCGCATTTAACACCAGAGATGGTCATTTTGAATATCTCGTCATGCCATTTGGTCTTTGCAACGCTCCTGCAGTCTTTCAGGATTTTGTCAATGAAATCTTTCGGGACGTACTGTATACCTGTGTGGTTGTCTATCTTGACGACATCCTAATCTTCTCTACCAACCTTGAGGAACATCGGCTCCATGTCCGTCAAGTGCTCCAGCGCCTCCGCGTAAATCATCTTTACGCTAAATTTGAAAAATGCCTTTTTGAGCGCAGCAGCCTTCCTTTCCTAGGTTATCTGGTCTCAGGACAAGGCCTTCAAATGGACCCTGACAAGCTCTCCGCAGTCTTGGATTGGCCACTCCCCTCTGGACTCCGTGCTATCCAACGCTTCCTTGGATTCACCAACTACTATCGTCAGTTCATACCCCACTTCTCCACCATCGTTGCTCCTATAGGGGCACTGACTAAGAAAAACGTGAATCCAAGGTCCTGGCCGCCTCAAGCGGAAGAAGCCTTTACTCGCCTTAAGACCGCCTTCTCCTCTGCACCTGTCCTGTCTCGACCAGACCCCACAAAGCCGTTCTTCCTTGAAGTTGACGCCTCCTTGGTAGGAGCCGGAGCTGTTCTTCTTCAAAAAACGCTAAAGGAGGAAACGTCACGTGTGGGTTTTTCTCTAAAACCTTCTCCCCTCCTGAAAAAAACTATTCCATAGGTGACCATGAACTGTTGGCCATCAAGCTGGCATTAGAAGAGTGGAGACATCTCCTGGAAGGATCCCTTCACCCTATTTCCATCTACACTGACCATAAAAATTTGTCCTACCTTCAGTCCGCTCAGCGCTTAAATCCTCGCCAGGCCAGGTGGTCATTGTTCTTTGCCCGGTTCAATTTCCAGATCCATTTTCGTCCTGCAGACAAGAATGTCATTGGCTGATGCCTTGTCCCGTTCCTCCGATGCCTCTGAAACCGGGACTCCCCCTCAACACATCGTACCCCCTGAGTGTCTGATTTCCTCTGCTCCTGCTTCTCTGGTACCAGTTCCTCCAGGAAAAACTTTCGTTCCTCCATGCCTTCGTCTCCAGATACTCAGGTGGGGCCATTCCTCCCATCTAGCCGGTCACGCTGGGATCAAAAAATCCATACAATTGATGGCCAGACACTATTGGTGGCCTACCCAGGAAAAAGATATGACTGACTTTGTACGGGCCTGCACTATCTGTGCACGTGACAAGACTCCACGCCAGAAGCCTGCAGGTCTTCTCCTTCCTCTACCTGTGCCTGAACAACCATGGTCCCACATTGCCATGGATTTCATCACGGACCTTCCTTTGTCTCATAGTAACACTTTCATCTGGGTGGTCGTTGACCGCTTTTCGAAAATGGCTCATTTTGTCCCGCTTCCTGGTCTGCCTACTGCACCTTAGTTGGCGAAGCATTTTTTTCTTCAAATTTTCCGTCTCCATGGGCTACCCTCACATATCGTCTCTGATAGAGGCTTTCAATTCATCTCAAAATTTTGGAGAGCTCTCTGTACTCAACTAAAGATTAAGTTGAATTTTTCTTCCGCTTATCACCCGCAATCCAATGGACAGGTGGAGAGAGTTAACCAGGTCCTTGGTGACTACTTACGACATTTTGTCTCCGCCCGTCAAGACGATTGGGTCGACCTATTGCCCTGGGCAGAATTCTTATACAATTTCAAGAACTCTGAATCGTCCTCCAAATCTCCTTTCTTTGTGGTCTACGGCCGTCACCCATTGCCCCCCCTCCCCATCCCCACTTCTTCTGGAGTTCCTGCCGTGGATGAATTAACTCAAGACTTCACCTCTATCTGGAAAGAGACTCAAAAGTCGCTATCACTGGCCTCTGCTCGCATGAAGAGACATGCAGATAAAAAAAGAAGAATTCCTCCTGTCTATGTCCCTGGTGACAAAGTGTGGCTCTCCTCCAAATATGTTCGGTTTCGGGTACCTAGCTACAAGCTGGGCCCTCGTTACCTCGGACCTTTTAAAATCAAAAACCAAATCAATTCTGTCTCTTACAAACTCCATCTTCCCCCTTCTCTTCGTATCCCCAGTTCGTTTCATGTGTCTCTTCTCAAACCCCTCATTCTTAACCGATTTTCCCCCAAGGTCACTGCTCCTGCTCCTGTCTCTGGTTCTTCCGATGTCTTCTCTGTGAAAGAAATCCTCGCCTCCAAGGTCATCCGAGGTAAAATATTTTTTTTAATTGATTGGGAGAACTGTGGTCCTGAAGAGAGATCCTGGGAGCCTGAGACCAACATTTTAGACAAGGAGCCCATCCGTAGATTCTTGGGTTCCAAGAAAAGGGGGAGACCTAAGGGGGGGGTACTGTAACGCCAAGCGCTCCGGGTGTCCCATCCTTCCCGGAGCGCCCGCGGCATCGGTCCCCCTGCAGTGCTCCGGTCAGCCCCCCTGACCGTGGGCGCTGCTCTGTTACCGGCGGGGATGCGATCCATGCAGCGGCACATCTCCGTCCGCGGATCGCATCCCATCCTACTCACCTTTCCCCTCCTGCTCCTTCCCGGCGCGCACGGGCCCGCTGCGCTCTAGGGCGCGCGCGCGCCGGCCTTCTAAGATTTAAAGGGCCAGCGCACCATTGATTGGTGCCTGGCCCAATTACTGTGTGCCACCCAAATCTGATATAAACCCACTTCCCCTTCCTGTCCTTGCCGGATCTTGTTGTCTTAGTACCCTGTGGAAGCGTTTTGTGAGTTGCCTTGCCTGTGTATCTGACCTGCTGCCATTGTCTCAGACTACGAACCATTGCCGCCTGCCCTGACCCTCTGCTACGTCTGACCTTGCCTCTGCCTAGTCCTTTTGTACCGCGCCTATCTCAGCCACCAGAGAGGTGGAGTCGCTACTGGAGGACACGACCTGGTTGCTACCGCCGCAGCAAGTCCATCCCGCTTTGCGGCGGGCTCTGGTGAAAACCGGTAGCTGCTTAGAACCGGTCCCTCAGTACGACCCATGCCATCCCCTCTCTGGTACAGAGGATCCACCTCCTGTATCCCCACTAGCCGTCAGTCCGGCTCGTGACAGGAGCTATGAATGTCTGACGCTGATCCAGGGCAGGTGGTATACAGGACCACCCCCAGCACCCAGGAGAGGATGGAAGTATGCCTCTGTCCAGACCTGCTCCACCTTCCACCCTCTGCCATGCTGCTGGTGCCATAATGTAGGCATCTGATGGGAATTGAGGACTCTGTGATGGGGGACACTGATGTGATGTGGGACTTTGGCATGAACGGTGGGACTCTGATCTGAACGGGGGAATCTGATGTGATGGGGGGACGGGGACTTTGGCATGAATGGGGGACTCTATTCTGAAGGGGGGAATCTGATGGGATGGGGGGACGGACTTTGGCATGAATGGAGGACTCTGATCTGAAGGGGGGAATTTGATGTGAGGAAGGGTCTCTGATATGATTGAGGGACTATGACACAAGGAGGAAAACTAAAGTAATGTGGAGACTCATATGTGAAGGAGGGACTCTGATGTGATGGTGGGAAATTCTGACATGTAGAGGGCCTCTGATATGATAGAGGGACTCTGACGTGAGGGGGGAACTCTAACATAAAGGAGGGACTCTAACGTAATAGGGGGACCCTGACATAATGGGAAACTCTGCTGTGAAGGAAAGACTCTGACATAAAGGAGGAACTCTCATGTGAAGGGGGGACTCTGACCTAATGGGAAACTCTGACATGAGGTCGAGACTCTGAGGTGATGGAGAGACTTTGATATAAAGGGGAATCTCTGACATGAAGAAGGGATTCTGACATTATTTGAGAACTTTAGCATGAAGAAGGGGACTTCGATGCAAGTGAAGGGGGGACCCTCATATGATGGGAGGACTCTGAAGTGAAGGGAAAATCACATGTGATGGGGACTCTGACATGAAGGAGGGACCCTTATGTGATGGGGGGACTCTGACATGAAGGAGGGACCCTTATGTGATGGGAGGACTCTGACATGAAGGAGGGACCCTTATGTGATGGGAGGACTCTGACATGAAGGAAGGACCCTTATGTGATGGGGGGACTTTGACACGAAGGAGGGACCCTTATGTGATGGGGGGACTCTGACATGAAGGAGGGACCTTTATGTGATGGAACTCTGACATGAAGGAGGGACCCTTATGTGATGGGGGGACTCTGACATGAAGGAGGGACCCTTATGTGATGCAGGGACTCTGAATTGAAGGGGAAATCTGATGTGATGGGGACTCTGACATGAAGGAGGGACCCTTATGTGATGGAGGGACTCTGGAATAGTGAGGCTTGGATGAGTGTGCATTGGGCACCTTCCTATACCTCTCTTAAATGGTCTTTCCACAATAAGCCCCTCTCCAGCCATATGTAGCCCATCACTAGCACAGTGAATGTGTACAGCAGGTACAAGGTGGGATATAGTCCAGGTGACATTACACTGAACTAGCGCAGTGTGGCCGGTGGGGGCGCTGTTATGAGACATGACGTCTCATGTCTCATTCTCTTTCATTCTCCCTGTCACAGCACAGCGCGCTCCCGTCACCCCAGCCCGAGCGCGCTCCCCATCCCTTCTCCTGTGGGCGGGCCACGGAGGGGACGTCAGACTCCGCCCACATGTGTCGCGCGCAGTCAGTCAGGAAAAGGGGGTGAAGAAGATGGCGGATGTGGAGGAGCAGCTGTCTGATGAGGAGAAGGTCGGTGTTGTGTGATGTGTGTGAAGGATGAGCGCCTCTTTTTGTAGAGGGAGGGGTGTGGAGGAGTCGTGTGTAGAGGGTCCCGGTATGTGGGGGGGCGGGGAGGAGGGGCCCGGCTGAGGTGTCTCAGGTAAGTGGGCTCCGGTCAGGGTGGGGTTGGCTGACTTCCGTCTCTTCTTCCTCCCAGCCGGTCCGCTCCTTGTACGGCCTCAGACGAAAATAGGAGGCAGAAGGGCGGAGGCCCCACACACGGTCCTGGTTGGGGTCAGGTCACACTAGAACTTTGTAGAGCTCTATGGCATGTCTCGCCCCTCTGCTGACTTCCTGCTAGAAGTTGAATTAGTTGCTGTGCTCTGTGGGCGGCTGCACACCTCAGGTGTGTCCTGGGCTGCATTGGAGAACCTGAGGCTCCAAGACAGTCCTTGTTTACTGGAGTTTTCACCACACACATTTTATTAAAGCAAAACTTTACCCAAAACAACTGGATACAAATAATGTTCTTTAGCAAGGAACACACATTCCACATGAATAATTTATGCTACAAAGTTGGTATGTGCTGTAAGTTGCCTCCAGCATTGTTTTTGTTCCTTCTTGCTGGAAGCTGCCGTTTTTGCTGAAGCTCAGAGCCCCCCAGCAGCAGTAAATCATAAAGCGTAACTAAACCCATCAATTTAATGGTTTCCAAAAGCAGTTCTATTAAGTGATAGCTGTCACATTGCTTGTGCTCTCAACCAAACTGTCAAACCATCCAATGGCTGATGTCATAACTGATCACATGTGCAGCACCATGGCAGTTGCAGATCAAATGGAAGCAGCTTCTTTGGCTGTAAAGGATAGCAAATATCGCCTATGGGCTGCTTTAGTGACTGATCCACTGTCGATCTCTACAAATTATCAGTGACAGGATTAAGTATGAGCTCCGGCCTGTTCGCAAAGCCTGCCAGGAATTCGGCACTGCGCTAATAACAAGCAGTGAGACATTTCCCGATGCTCGGCTGCAGAGATCGGGAAATGTCTCCCTGGCTGTGATTAGCGCAGCGCGGTGCCGACTTCCTGGCGGGGTCTGCGAACACCCTGGAGCTCATCCTTAGACAGGAACACTGGGGGCAGGGTCACCTATCTGACCCAAACAAGGAAACAATCCTGTATCTGCCACAAAATAACTTGGGTGACACATGGAGGAGGCTATAGTACCTGACTGTCAGGGCCGTATCTACATTTATTTTTGTTTGTATCTACAGATAACGGGGCTCCCACTAATTTTCTTTGTAATGGCTTGCAGAGTCATTGATCTTAAAGCCCCACTCTGATAAAATCCCCCCCCCCCCCATCCCCGTGCCCACCAGCCTATCTAAAATCGCTTTTTTGCATGCCTGCGGTCACTTGGCACTTTGAGTCCTGAGCCTTCTCTTATGTTTACTTCCTGGTTGGGTCCTTCTTTAGGTGTCCATGTCGGTGCCTACCCCACGTGGACACTTACTATTGGATGGTCTGCGATAGGGTCTTCTCAGGATTGAGGAAGAGGCGGATGACATTGGAGGTGACTGGCGGTCTCATAAGAGCAGCACAGTGTTGGATTAGCACCCACCCAAAAATAACAGAAAAATGGGACCTGGATAGGACATCTCATTTCAAAAGCTATTGGGGGGAGAAAGGAGACTATCAGTTTGGGTAGGAGGGAGGCCTCGGGGGGCCTAAATCAAGGACAGGAAGCAGAAGAGCTGTCAATACACTGCAAGAGGGCAAACATTGGTTTGTGTGAAACAGGAAACTACTGACACTACCCAACTCCACAAACTTGGCTCTATGCATGAAATATGGAAACCTGTTTTGTTGTATAGAGATGTGATTTCTGTCATCTGTTTACACTTTTTTTTTTTTTTTTTCTCTTATGTAGTGTGACAATGCTAGGCCCTGTCAATGTGTGAATATAGGCAAACGGCCCACAGGGGTCTCAAAGTTAAAGTTTGAGGGGCTTCAGATTGTTTCTGATTGGAGATGACTAGCTTGTCAGTGTCTCCGGGTTTGGTAATCCTGGATCAGGCTCTGGAGCTTGGAGACTTTGAAAAGATTTGAATTTTGTGCTCCATGCAGGGTATACGCTTACTCCCATTAGGAGATGTAATCTATTTCAGAGACTGCACTCAGTGTTGGAGAGATTCCTTACCCACAGGACTGAGAGAGTTGGCAATGGGAGAGCTGAAACATCTAGGCAAATCCAAGGGACTGAGGGAGTCTGTGAATCTTGGTAGATGAGAGAGCCTGGGGTGCCAGGAAATCCGATATTGTGAGGCCACGGAGTGGGCTTATGCAGCTGAATGCTGTAACTACAGGCTGAGCGAGAACTGGGACTGAATGATCCTGACAAGAGGTACAGAACTGCTTAAGAGCCAGGTGGCTTGGCATTTTTGTTATCTGTGTTTTTTTTTAACATTAAGTTTATTCATTTTTTAGAAAAAACAACAAACAGAAAAAAAACACTGTGGTACAGTCTCGACAGTCAGCTCTTACGAGCAAAAGGTGTAAACCATGATACAGGGTTAGAAGTTAGGGCAGTGAGTCAATGATACAATGGAAATCAGTACACAGATGCAATGTAAGCATTGAGGGGGGGGGGGGGAAGGCCCACCAATGCCGCAACAGCCAGGGCAAAAAAAACAACAAACAAAACAGTAAATACACAGTACAGGAAGCATATCTCAATTCGTGAGCGTCCCAGAGCCATGGACCGTATCCCAGTAGAGGGCAGGAGGGTAGATACAGGTCAGCACCCGTCAGGGACCAGGGCAGGGCACCCCGGAAACAGTGTTTCGAAGCCCAGGAGACAGAAGGGGACACTTTATGGCAGGAGCAGGCAAGGATAAGGAGGGACAGGGGAGGTCCACCCAAAAGGGCAGACCCAGCACACCCCTCGGCAATAGACCCGGGTCCGAGCCCTACTCCAGAGTCAACTGTCTCTTGCGAACCCACGCCGCCCAGACCTTATCGAATTTGTTGGGGCAGTTACGTCCCATATAAGTCAGTTTATACAGGGGAAGGGCCGTGTCCACCAATGCCCTCCACTGCTGCACCGTCGGGGGAGAGGAGGTCTTCCAATTCAAGAGGATCGCTTTCCTGGCATAAAAGGCCGCAAAGAATACAAACAGTTTCTTAGCCTGCGAGGCTTCCAGCGTATCGACCACGCCCAATAGCAGCGGTAGAGGATCGCAGGGAACCCGCAGCTTGCCAACAGAATTGATATCGGCAACCACCCCTCCCCAGAAGGCCCGCAGCAGCGGACAGGACCAGACAACATGAAAGAAGGAACCCGTCTCTGACTGGCATTTAGGGCAGACTGCACTCCTATCTGGGTAGATACTAGCCAACCGGTCAGGCGAGTAGTAAGCTCGGTGTATAAACTTCAGTTGCATAAACCTATCTCTTGCAGAAATTTCAAGGGGGAGGTATTGCTGAAAACCCTCCTCCCAATCATCACCAGCGAGTGTGGGTATATCTGCCTGCCACCTCGTAAACAGCTTAGCAATTGCTGAAGTGTCCAGTTTAGCAAACTCAGAATATAAAGCTGAAAGGGGCTTAGTGATCCCCGCCTCCCCCAACATGTGCTCCACGCCAATGGTCTCCAATCTGATAGGTTGGGGAAATTGAGAGTGATAGGCATGGCGGAGCTGCAGGTATCGAAAAAACATATGATTTGGCAATCCATATTTAGTTTTGAGAGTATCGAATGAGCGGAGCCTTCCCAGAGAGGTCACGTCCGCCAGGGTTTTGATGCCATGCCGGGCCCAGATCACCGGGTCCGGGATGGATCGAAAGTGTGGCAGTCTCGGATTCCCCCACAGTGGGGTATGCGGAGCCCAACCGTCGGGCCTCTCAAACCTGGCCCTCACGTGTCCCATACCCGCAGCGTGGTCCGCATGGAAGGGGTGACATTGGTGTTGGACCTGGGGCCTCTATGAATCAGATTCCTGAGTTCAGAGTAGGAACCTAATATAGCCGCCTCTAGCGTGGCTGCGGGATTGGCAGGCTCCTCAGACAGCCACCACTTGACCGTTACAAGGACCGCTCCCCAGTAGTATTTGACAAAGCAAGGTAATGCAAGGCCTCCCAAGGTGTCGGGCAACTGCAGGGTTTTCAGTGCTATGCGGGGGTTGCCACCATTCCATATAAACGACACGATCAGGCTATCTAGTTTCCGGAAGAACGAGCATGGGATGGGGACCGGGGTTTGCCTAAAAAGATAAAGAAACTTGGGAAGCACAGACATTTTAATTAGATTAACCCTGCCGACCGGCGTGAGGGGCAATGATTTCCAGGCGGAACATCTCTGAGACGGCAAGGAAACCACCGGACTTAAATTTAAGGGAATAAATTGGTGAGGTGTCATTGTGGATAATAACCCCAAGATACTTAAACTGGGAGACCCGCTGTAGCGGGGTGTCAACCGGCAGCGCGTCCCCGGGGGAACGCAACGCGAACAGCACAGACTTCCCCCAGTTGGCGCAAATGCCTGAATACTTACCAAAAGTATTGATGAGAGAGAGAGGGCCGCTGGGAGGGAGGAGGCGGGGTCCCTAAGGTAGAGGAGAGTGTCATCGGCATAAAGAGTTTTTTTTTCCTCAACCTGTCCTATCAGGATGCCTCGCACCGCCGGCGACGAGCGCAGGAGGATTGCCATGGGCGCCAGCGCACAGAGCGCCGGAGATAGCGGGCATCCCTGTCTAGTGCCCCTATGTAGGGCAAAAGAGGGGGAGAGCAGCGCTCCAGTGCGCACCCTGGCCTGCGGGGAACGATACAGGGCTCGTACCCACGAGATAAATTTAGACCCAAAACGGAGCAGGACCTCCCAAAGATAGATCCACTCAACGGAATCAAACGCCTTTTCGGCATCGAGGGAGGCCACTGCATCTGAGTCGGCCAGGCAATTGACAGAACCCAAAACCGTGTACAACATCCGTAAATTAATGTCTGTACCCTTGCCTGGCATGAAGCCGGCCTGATCCTCATGCACCAGGGTATTATTAACCACATTCACCCTCTTAGCCAGAATCTTGGCGAGTAGTTTAGCATCAGCGTTTAAAAGGGAGATGGGCCGGTAGGAGGCACACAGCTCAGGGTCCTTACCTGGCTTGGGGATTACCACTATGATCGCGTCAGCCATGGAGGCCGGGAGGCCCCCTGCCGCCAGGGTCGCGACCATCATCCCATGTAATTTAGGTATCAGCTGCTCCCCCATACTGTTTATAAAATTCCGGGGGAAAGCCATTCATTCCCGGGGTTTTCCCCACCTGCAAGTCACCCAGGGCCTGCCGGACCTCCTCAATGGTGATAGTATCGTCTAACTGGTCACGGGCCTCAGGGGAAAGTCTGGGGAAGGTGACTAGATCGAGGAAGGAGCCCAACTCCTCCTCCGAGTAGCTAGCCCTGGAAGAGTACAGGCTGCGATTAGTAGTCAGCAAATTGGGCGTTGATGGCCAACGGGTCAACCACCAAGGCACCACCGGCATCCCTAAGGCGAGCAATGGAGGAGGTCGGTTGCTGCTCCCTAGCCAACCAGGCCAGGAGCCGCCCCGTTTTTTCCCCCTGCTCGAAAATACGCTGTGATTGAGCTAGTTGTTGTTTCGTGGCGTTCTGCACCCTCAAGAGCATCACCTCCCAGTACGCAGCCTGCATGTCCAGGTATGTCACAGGGTTGCGGGAAAGGACAAATTGGGATTCCAGGGCCTGGGCCCTGGACTCGGCCTCCTCAACAGTAATTGCCTCCCTCCTAGCTCGAGAAATGGAAAGCTGATAGCAACCCCTAATGAAGGCTTTAAAAGCATCCCAGGTGGCATGTACAGAAGCAGTCCCGTCATTCGACACCCAGAAATCCTCAATGTGTTCAGAGATTTCGGTGTCAATAAGGGGATCCGAGATCCAGTAGCGAGACAGTCTCCACACTCTCTCCGAGGGAGGCATCCTAGTATGGAAGGTACACCGCATAGGGGCATGATCCGAGATACCCCCGTGGGAGAATCTCCACCTCCCCAACCCGGGACAGCATACCCCCACTGACATAGATCAGGTCTATTCTGGACATAGCACGATGAGATGCAGAGTGACAGGTGTACACTCTGTCCGCCGGGTGTCTCCACCGCCAGACATCAGTCAGGCCATAAAGAGACGCCCTCTGTGACAGAGGAGAGTCCACACCGGTCCCTGCCGACAGCCTATCCAGAGACGGGCTCGGAGCCATGTTAAAGTCCCCCGCAATGATAAGATTATCAGTGGGATACCCAGAGAGGAGGGGGGTTAGAGACTTCAGTAGGGCTATAGTAGCTGGTGGTGGTATATAAATGCCTAAGATTACCATTTCAATGGTATCAATCACAACATGCGTCAATATATACCTACCCTCCGGGTCCACCTTAACATCCAGTAATTCATAGTTTAGGGACTTGTGGATAAGGATACTAACACCCCTGGCGTAGCATGAATACGTAGCGTGGTAATAACGTCCCACCCAGGGCTTCTTCAAACTAAGGACCTTGCTCCCCACCAAGTGGGTTTCCTGTAAAATGCATACTTGAGGGTTATACTTCTTAAACGTAAACACTAGGGAGCGCTTAATTTTATCATTAAGACCCCGGACGTTCCAGGACATAATTCTCAAATGGGCCATAGGGGGAACGGGACAGATAGAACATCAGGGGGATACACAAAAGGCGGACCCAGAGAGAGGCGTCTCCCACTCACCGAGCAGGCATCCATGAAGTATAGCAATATGACCCAGCCACCCGGCCCAGGCAGAACCGGGCCAGACTGCCAGAGATAACCGCAGTGAAAGAAACATACCCAAAAAACACAGACATTAAAGAACCCAACCCCCCCTCCCCGCACATCTGTTAGGGAACTCAGAGTGCTAAATCCCATAACTAACATCCAAAGACTTTAGGCAATTCTCCTAAGGGGGCAAGGAGAACCAACAGCAGCCAGGGGCGTGGCGACAAGGTCAACTCAGACAGTACAAACCTCGTGCAGCCGCCCCAAACCTGAATAGTAACAAAAATAAAAAACCCGGAACAGTGTGTAAAAGTGGTTGGTTTCACTTAGCGTAGGCTAAGGGCACAAACTTGGGAGGTAAACAGGGTAGCAGTTATAAAAGAGAAAAAAAAAATATTTCCAGCACAGCGTTCAAAATAGGGGAAAGTCTCCTCACGCCAACTCCCAGTGTGTAGGTTTAGGTGGCGGTCCCTAGGGGAAGGGGTGTCAACGTTGGGCACGGCATACAGGGCCTTCATGAAGGCAACCCAGCGAGGCAAGGTCCCCCAGGTGACCCGGAGGCTGGAACAGGGTAACTCGCAGGGATAGGGGAGGGAGGACCAACAGGGCCCGAAGTCAGCATATAGTCAAGAGCTCACCTGGGAAGTGTCCTCGATGGGGGGACTAGGAGGAAAGCCAGGCAGGTATCAGCCAGTGCCAAGGGAGTAGCAAGACCGCCAGACACAGGGGTGACGGCAGTCACAGCAGGCAGCCACCATCCAGGGCTGTCAGGGAGACATGTAGAAGAGCAGGCTGGCGCAGGAGTCAGAAATAGAGCAGGCAGGATCAGTCAGGAACCGTAGAAGTGCAGTTACTGGGCTTCGGGAAGGGTATCCAGCCAGCGGGACGCCTCCTCCGGTGAAGTATCTGGTGGATTCGCTGTCCACCACACGGAGGCGGGCGGGGAACAACATGCTGTACTTCAGCCCTTTAGCATGGAGCTAGGCCTTCACATGGTCAAATGTCTTGCGGAGCCGTTGGGTATCCACCGAATAGTCCGGGAAAAGCATCAGTCGGGCGTTCTCATACCGGAGTTCAGGCACTTTCCTTGCCTCCCGAAGTACCAAGTCCCGGTCCCTAAAGTTAAGCAGGCGGAAGATAAAGGTGCGAGGTGGTGCACCAGGCTGTCCCCGCATCGCTGGCATTCTGTGGGCCCGCTCAACCGCGTAGTGCTGGGAGAACACCGCAGCCGGGAGAAGATTGTGGAGTAGATGTTCGGTGAAGGACACCGGATCACGGCCCTCGGCCCCCTCCGGCAAGCCCACCACTCGGAGATTATTTCTCCTGCTCCTATTCTCGCTGTCTTCGGCCCGGGATTCAAGTGCCTTGACCCGGACCTGCAGAGTGTGTAGGGAGGCGCGGTGGTCCCTGATAACATCCTCCGAGTCACCCACGCGCCGTTCAGCCTCCCCCACACGATCACGGAGCTTGTCCACATCCCTGCGCATCAGGCCAAAGTCAGTCTGAAGCAGGTCTATTTTTGTAGTCAGGGTAGTTTTGCACTCCGAGATGGCCTGCATCGGCGCTTGGAAGCGGTCCTCCGCTAATACCGCCGGATCCGCCGGCGGAGGAGTCTGCGTCGCCATGTGCGTGGTGGTGGGAAGGGCCGACTTCTGTTGCGGGGAGGCCTGGGGAGTGGAGTAAGTCTTCCGTCTGGAACCAGTTTTGCCCCTACGCATACCCGGGGGTCTCCGGGTGTGTTCAGCGGGTAATTCGGGTGAAAAAGTCCGGTAAAAGGTCAGGTAGGAGCGGAGCTCTAGTCACCCACGTCCGCTCAGGCCGCCAGCTTGACCACGCCCCCCCTATCTGTTTTGTTAGTGAAAATTTCCTGTTGGGGCAACTATTGTGGTTTTTGCTAATGCAGGTGTGCAATGCATCTACCACTGAGCTAAACAACCCCACCAACATATGATATCACAGTGGATAGACAACATATAATAAAAAGGGATTCTGCACAAAATCACAACACCCCTGTGCTTAAATGGTTAGTTCACCTTACTGACTTTTTCCAAAGCACTGGAGTTGTGGCCCCAGGGACTCCCCAACAAGCAGTTGGCTTCATTCCGTACCCATGCAGATAAAAAATTACCCCCAATGAATTGTTTTTATATGCAAGTTGATGTCTGTAAACCAGGCATCACTAAATGGTTAACCGTGGTCCAGATCACAGTAATGCAGCTGCCTATGTAGACTCTCTCCCCTCCCTGCTGCTGTAATTTTCACAGTATGGGGGGGGGGGGCGTTTCCCCACTTTAACTGTGGGTGATTGGTTGCTGGGGTGGTTCTAGCAACCAATTGCCCAGGAAAAGTTGAGAAGCTCCCACCCTTCATCCAAACATGTCTCACCTCCTGTTCTGACGTGCTATGTGAGGTACAACTGAAAAGTGGGTGTGTGGTGTAAAGGGGGGGGGGCGGCGTTAATGTAGATAGAGGATGGCTGTCCCGTGAAGGGGGCTGTAATAAAATGGGGAGCGCTGTATCCTAAAAGGGTGCTGCTATTGGGGGGGG
The DNA here is from genome assembly GCA_029206835.1 of Rana muscosa. Taxonomy (NCBI): domain Eukaryota; kingdom Metazoa; phylum Chordata; class Amphibia; order Anura; family Ranidae; genus Rana; species Rana muscosa. The sequence continues at coordinate 720,400,210 of CM055118.1, read as the reverse complement.
GGTTGATATGTAAAAGGGAATATTGATTTAAAATGGTTGTAAACTCTGTACAACCACTTTTACCTACAGGTAAGCCTGGTAAGCTACCTGTAGGTGCCGGAAAGATCTCCTAAACCTCCACGGTTTAGGAGATATTTACACTAAAGCCGTGTGCTGATGTCTTCTGCGCATGCACACGTTAGAAAGGGCTCGATCATGCCGTTTCTAAAGGGATCATGCCGAGACTGGCGGCTCCCACGCGCATGTGCAGTAGTGACGTCACCCGATTGCGGCCAGTCACAGAGCTGGAGTTCGTGGCCCCGGAAGGAAGAGGGGTGAAGATGGGAACTGCGGTGACATCGCAGGCTTTGGTTTCAGGTAAGTGACACATAATGGGCTACTATGTGATGCATAGTAGCCCATTATGCTTTTTACCTTTTACAGAGAAATAAAGAGGAAGTAAAACCCATCAGGGTTTACTTCCTCTTTAAAGGGATGTGTTGTGATGTAAAAGTGTGGGGGGGGGATGGATGATGTGAATGGATGCTGTAATTTAACCTCTTCACGCTGAGCAACTGCATATATGTGTACCAGAATGTAAACAAAGCCGTGCTGAGAGCTTTCCAATCATGTGTCAGCCAGTCACGGGGATCACATGGTCTGACCCCCCCCCCCCCCCCAAAGGGCTGGGAGGCGCCGGTGTTAAAGGGATTCAAGCCATTCCTCTGTGACCCAAAAAACAAAATGCAACCCAAAAGATATACCCCACCTTAGCAAAGCTAGTGAAATCCTACTTGTGTATCCCAGGCACCTTCATGCCATCGGAGTGTCTCTTCTCTGCTTTAGCGGAAATTGGGCCCTCAGGCCACCCTCATGATGTCCGTTTCTGGTCAGACATTCACACCAGTGGCCTGCTGGAGGTCAGTTTATAGTGCTCTGGCAGTGCTCATCCTGTTCCTCCTTGCACAAAGGAGCAGATACTAGTCCTGCTGATGGGTTAACCACTTCAGCCTAGGAAGGAATTGCCCTCTTAATGACCAGGCCATTTTTTGCGATACAGCACTGCGTCGCTTTAACTGACAATTGCGCGGTTGTGCGACATTGTAAACCTCTGCAGTTTTTTTATTTTTTCGCTATAAACAAAGGGCCACAATTTAGAAAGAAAATATTTTTTGCTCTAATATCCCCAAAAAATGTTTTTGAAACAAATGTAGTCATCAGTTTAGGCCAATATGTATTCTACATATTTTTGTTAAAAAAAGCGCAATAAGTGCACATTGATTGGTTTGCGCAAAAGTTATAGCATCTACAAAATGGGGGATTAGATTTTTTATTTATTTTTTTTAAACTAGTAATGGCTGTGATTTTTAGCGGTATTGTGGCGGACAGATCGGACACTTTTTTTTTTTTTTTTTTTTTTTTTTTTGGCACATTGACATTTTATACAGCGATCAGTGCTATAAAAATGCACTGATTACTATGTAAATGTCACTATCAGGGAAGGGGTTAACACTAGAGGGAGAAAAAAGAAGGGGAGGAGGGGGAAAGGGGAGGTGGTGGGAAAGCAAGCATTACCACTAATTCACAGAAATTGGTATGAAAACCTGGTTCTGGTCTATGCACCTAGTGAAGTGCTGTTGCTGTAACCATAATATATGCACAAGGAAGGGGGGGGTTTTGCCTGGTTAACCACTTCCATACTGGGCACTTATACAGCTTCCTGCCCAGACCAATTTTCAGCTTTCTGCGCTGTTGCACTTTGAATGACAATTGCGCGGTTGTGCTACACTGTACCCAAACTACATTTTTATAATTTTGTTCCCACAAATAGAGCTTTCTTTTGGTGGTATTTGATCACCTCTGCGATTTATTTATTTTTAATTTTTTCTGCTAAAAAAAAAAAAAAAAGACCGAAAATTTTGAGAAAAAAAACGTATTTTTTTTTGTTTCAGTTACAAAACTTTGTAAATACGTTTTTCTCCACTGATGGGCACCGATGAGGTGGCACGGATGGGCACTGATAGGTGGCACTGTACTGTAATGTGTTATGAATGGATGCCAATCAGTGCCAAACAATAATGCCTGCCAATCAGCGATGCCCATTGTGGGCACTGGCTGGCATCCCTGTGGCCTAGGGAGGCATACCTGGTGGTGGGCATCCCTGATGGTATCCCTGGTGGTCCAGTGTGGGCATCCTCTCGGGGGGGGGGGGGGGCTGCGCTGATAATCGGTCAGCACAACCCCCCCCCCCTGTCAGAGGAGCAGCCGATCGGCTCTCCTCTACTCGCGTCTGACAGACACGAGTGAGGAAAAGCAGATGACCGGCTTTTCCTGTTTACATCGTGATCAGCCGTGATTGGACACGGCTGATCACGTGGTAAAGAGTCTCCATCAGACTGACACCCTGCAACAACGATCGCCGCGATGCGCGACCCCGGGGGCGCGCAGCAGCTCAAAATCCTGAGGACGTCATATGACGTCCAGTCAGGATTTTGAAACCACTTTGCCGCCGTCAATCCGCTATAGGGCGGCAAGTGGTTAAGGACAGGCTCAGGGGTAACTTGAGGCAACAAATAATTTGACCATGAGCCAAATGAGTTGAATTGATTGGCTAATATTTATTAAGTAACAAAATGTATTAGATTATACACTGTACCGGAGAGCTATCAAATGATAAAAAGGAACCACTTGGTACCATTCTCATAAATTACTGACAGGACATACTCAGACATGTAACAAAAAAGACACTAGTCCGGACGCTACGGTTCAGCCAATGGGATTATACAACCACTGGGAAATGCCCAATTTATTTCCCAAAAATGGGATTGATTTATTCTGTAAGTGCTATTGCACAATTACTATCAAATGGATGTTATCCAGAGGCTGGACCTGTGTAGGAGAGTGGGTCGAGGTAAGGGGGGGGTGGGGGTCGAGGTAAGGGGGGGGGAGGGGGGGGTCCCGGGATGTTCACTGATATTAGGTTGGATAATTGCTACCTGGACTTTGGAAGCAAAGACTGAAAAGAATATATCCGCCAATAATGCAAAAGCAAAAAGTTCCAAAAGGAAATATATTTCTATCGATGTAAGCGGTTTGTCAAAAACCTCTTCAGTATTTGATACAATCCTCTATACTGGTGAGTCATTAGCAGATTGATTTTGGGAAAGCAAATTCTCAGTGTTCATTCATTAAGTCGGCACAACGGGGCATTTGGTGTCCGTGAAGCTCCTGCTACACATAGATATAATTGCTATGCTCATTTATATATCTATTTGTTTTATTGAGCATTTGCATGTTCATAACCTAGGTATTGTCAATCCCTTAAAGTATCCTGTCCTGGGTTGTGAGAATTTCTTCATTACCGAGGTATTAGCATTGCAAGTTCAGCTGCTGGGTATTAAGTCAAATTTCCACTACTGTTGTTTTACCTTGCCGATGACTCGCATGTTGGATGAAAGGAGACTGTGACAAATCTTAACCCAGGGCTCGACAATTCCCGGGCGCCAGGTCGCAAATGCGACTAGAATTAGCGACCTGGGGCAGCACAGCTGAGGTTACCTGTATCTCCATGCGCCCCCCCTCCGCGATCGCGTGATCTCGTCGGGCCGCGCCGACCGTTAATTTAGGCCGCGGCTTTGCGGCCTTCTGCAGGCCTAGGCTTTATTCTGTACTCTGGCGCCATCTTGTGGTGGCCGTTGGTATGACAAGTCAACCAGCAATGCTTGCCTGTTTCACTGCCCGCCCATCTCCTTCCCTTTACTTAGAAGTTAACCCCCAAACATTTTTATATTTTTTTATATATATATATATATATATATATATATATATATATATATATAAATTTTATTCTAACACCCTAGAGAATAAAATGGCGGTCGTTGCAAAACTTTCTGTCACACCGTATTTGCGCAGCGGTCTTACAAGCGCACTTTTTTGAGGAAAAAAATACACTTTTTTTGAAATAAAAAAATAAATAAGACAACAGTAAAGTTAGCCCAATTTCTTTTTTATATTGTGAAAGATAATGTTACGCCGAGTAAATTTGATACCCAACATGTCACGCTTCAAAATTGCGTCCGCTCGTGGAATGGCGACAAACTTTTACCCTTTAAAATCTCCGTAGGCGACATTTAAAAAATTCTACAGGTTGCATGTTTTGAGTTAGAGGATGTCTAGGGCTAGAATTATTGCTCTCGCTCTACCAACCGCGGCGATACCTCACGTGTGGTTTAAACACTGCTTTCATATGCGGGCGCTACTCGCGTATGCGTTCGCTTCTGCACGCATTGGTCGTTAAAAAAAAAAAAACCTGGCTCCTAACTTTTTTAGCTGGCTCCTAGATTCCAAGCAAATTTGTCAAGCCCGGTCTTAACCAGGTATCACTAGAGGGTGATCAAGGTGTTAAATGTGTTCCTTCGTGTGTTTCTAACTGTGGGGGCAGTGTACTGACTAGAGGAGGAGACAGATCGCTGTTCCTAAGTACTAGGAACAGACAATCTCTCTCCTCTCAGGACGGGGATTTGTGTGTGTGTGTGTGTGTTTGTGTGTTGTTTATATATATATATATATATATATATATATATATATATATATATATATATATATATACATACATACATATATACATACATATATACATACATACATACATACATACATACATACATACATACATACATACATACATACATACATACATAAATCCCCATTCTGGCTCTCGTGCCATGGACATTGCGCCCGCCGGCCACACGCATCGGGTCCCCCACTGTACAGCGTGTGCACCTTAATGGAGCCGACGTACGGCGAATCATGCAGGAGCGCTAACCTGCCGCTGTAAATGTACGTGAGACGTGGTTAATGTCCTTCTGCTGCCCTGTCCCGCTCTCCTAGCGTAACTGCCTGTCTCCTGGAATCTCCTCCATGCTCTTGACTGTGCTGGGAGACGCAGCAAACCTGACAACGGCACATATTGATGTGCCATCCTGGAGGAGTTGGACTGCCTGTGCAATCTCTCTATAGGGTCCAGGTATCGCCTCATGCTACAAGTAGGGACACTGACCCTAGCCAAATGAAAAACAGCCAGAAAAGATGAGTAGGGCAAAAAAAAAGGCCTTGTAGCACTGAGGTCCTTGGTGCAAATTCCAACCAGGACACTATCTGCATAAAGTTTGTGTGTGTGTGTGTGTGTTTTTATTTTATTTTTTTAAGGATACACTCTGCTTCCTCTCACACTCCAAAGACACACTGGTAGGATAATTGGCTCTTGGCTGTGTGTTCAGCACGGCTGGCTGGTGTGAACAAGCCCTAAAACATGTGCTAGTGATGTAAATGGGCCCTAAGTGTTGTGTGACCTTTTGAGGTAAATTGTGCTTTGTGAGGTACAGCTGTTAAAGCCCCTGACCCAGAAAACCTAAAATGTCTCCCTTGCAGTGGAACTGTGCCTGGACTGCAAGGCTTAACTGCTCGTTTAGTCTAAAGCACATTTAATTACGCTAATCTCTATTTCTCCATGGTTTGGTAGTGGACTGTCCCTTGGTGTTCTCACGACTAAGAACACTATCGTTTGTTTTTTTCGTTCAACCCAGCAGGCTGAAAGGAGAAAAAAACTGAGAAGCTCGGGTGCTGTACTAAGTATCTGATGTTAGCACAGCAATTTCCCCACTAAGCTATTGTGTTCTGATGGGGACTGTACCCCTGCCAGAACACATCGGTCAGCGCTCGCAGCCATTGGCTGGCAGTGCTTATCGGATGCTGGTTTTCCTGCATTCCTGTTACAGAAGCCAGCCAGCCTGGCTGATATACACGTGGGCCGAGTGTTGGCTGGTTTCTGTTGAACTGGCCAATATTCAGCCCATGTGCAAGGGGCTTTAGACTGTCAGAGCACGGGGGAGAGGAGGTTGTGGGAGCTGGTCTATCAGCGCAAAGGATTGGGTAAGTATATGTGCTTTTCCAAACCCCCTAAACAGAAACAAGAAGCCCCCCACTACAAGGCAACATTAAAATGTTTAAATCTGTTGGTATGCTTTTTTTTTTTTTTTTTTTTTTTTTTTTTTTTTTTTTTTTTTTCCTTTCCTTGAAGACATTTCAGCATTTCTATGATGTTAAAGTGGATGTAAACCTGAATTATATTTTTTTTAATTAGGTCTTGCACCTTGTACAGTAAAGGGATTTCATGTCGTCTGTGCCCAGTCTTGCCACAAAGAGTTAATCCAGCTCTGAGCAATCCTCTTATCTTTTTTTTTCAGTGAGATAAAAAAGGACACACAGAGAAATAGGAGTCAGTTCTTCCCCCTTGCTGTGAGTGACAGGTGATTTACATATCTCATTCAGGAGCCTGAGACAGACATTGAGTGTACTTCAGATCCCCTCCTTTCTTCTCCAGCTCTCCCAGGATTGGCTTCTCCACACTTCAGCATGATTGGGCATGCTGAAGTCATGTGGTGACTTTTCTGGGTTTTGACTGGATTTTAGTGATCATAGCAGAAGTTCAGTGTAAGAAATACACAGGAGAAAATACATGTTGACAAGGGGAATGTAGAGGTGGGCGGGGAGTCTGACATCACGACTCCACCCACCGAGCTTCGGGCAACAGACCCACCCACAGAATCTGCAGTTTTTCAGGTCTCATAACAGACAGAGGGGGGACATTTGACAGGTAAGGATACATGCAGGAGGCATTTATATCCTTAGTGGTTATCTATATGGCAGTAGTTTAGAAAGGATTAGAGTGGGTTTACATCCACTTTAAATTCCAGCATATTAGAGGTGCGCATCTTCACTGGCCTCACGATTCGATTACGATTATCAGGTCAACGATTCGATTCCTCGATGCATCACGATTACAGCGCAAGTGCTAGCAGTGCAACGGATCAAAAAACTCTCGGATCGGATCAGAGCCACGGATCGGATCATTTTCGGATCGGCAAAAAAAAAATTACTAATATCCACGTCATCCCCCGCACTGTAATATCCACGTCATCTCCCCCACTGTAATGGGCGTCTCCCCCACCGGCCAGTTCAGATCCACGAGCAGCGAGGGTGAGGGGTGATAACGTCAGTGCGCACAAGGCAGCCGCCGCGGCTTCGGAGCTAAGGCCGCGTGGTGATCCGATCCGAACAGGGTGACCCGTTCGGATCACGGATCACCGCCGACCCGTTGCAGCACTAGCAAGTGCGCATGGTTTTCATCAAAAAAATTCAAGCAGTCAGGAGAACTCCCCATTTTTTTTTTTTTTTTTTATTCTATCTGTTCTTTTAAAAAAAAAAAAAAAAAAAAAAAAAAACTCCCTGCATGTAGCAAAGTCTAAACAAAGCAGACAACAACTTGTACATAGTACAGGAGAGGGTCAGAGCGTGCAGACCTAGTACAGGAGAGGGTCAGAGCGTGCAGACCTAGTACAGGAGAGGGTCAGAGCGTGCAGACCTAGTACAGGAGAGGGTCAGAGCGTGCAGACCTAGTACAGGAGAGGGTCAGAGCGTGCAGACCTAGTACAGGAGATCAGCAGGTAAGTATAATATCTTTTTTACTTTAAGGCCCCGTTCACACCTATGCGAATTGGTTGCGGCTTACACCGCATCCAATTTGCATAACATTATAAAATACATTGATTACAATGAGGCTGGTTCACATATGTGCGATGCATTCGCACTGCGCATTGCCGAAAAAACGTGTGCGTTCTCTAGGCATTGCGGTGCGGCTCAGGTGCGAATTCAGGCCCATTATGTTCTATGGGCACGCATCTGATTCGCACATGTGTTGCGTTCTGAACAGGGATCTTGAGGGGGAACTCCACGCCAAATTTTAAATAAAAAACCAGCATGGGTTCCCCTCCAGGAGCATAGCAGGCCCTTGGGTCTGGTATGGACTTTAATGGGAACCCCTACGCTGGAAAAAACGGCGTGGGGGGTCCCCCCAAAGTCCATTGCAGACCCTTATCCTAGCACGCAACCTGGCAGGCCGCAGGAAAAGAGGGGGGACAAGAGAGCGGCCCCCCTCCTTCCTGAACCGTACCAGGCCGCATGCCCTCAACATGGGGGGTGGGGGCAGGGGGGCGCCCTGCGGGCCCTCACCCCAAAGCACCCTGCCCCCATGTTGATGAGGACAGGGCCTCTTCCCGACAACCCTGACCTTTGGTTGTCGGGGTATGCGGGCGGGGGGCTTATCGGAATCCAGGAGCCCCCTTTAATAAGGGGGCCCCCAGATCCCGCCCCCCCCCCCCACCCTACGTGAATGAGTATGGGGTACATCGTACCCCTACCCATTCACCTGGTGGAAAAAAAATGGCAATAAAAACACTACACAGGTTTTTTAAGTAATTTTTATTACCTCCGGGGGGGTCTTTTTCCGGCTTCGGGGGTCTCCGGTGTCGTCTCCGCTCTCTCCGGTTCTTCTCTCGCCCTCCGGTTCTTTCTTCCTTCTGCTGGGCCTCCGCTATCTTCTTCCAGCTCTTTTGCCAGCAGGGGCCCGGTCTTCTTTGTCGCCTTCTTCCCTCTTCTCTCCTGGAGATGTTGACTTGTCGCTGTCTCCGGCTGTAATGCCGTGTGAGCGGGCGCATTCACTTATGTGGGCGTGGTCACCGAGTGATGCCACCCAGTGACCCCGCCCCATATGACGTCAGTCCCATCATTCCCCGGGACTGTGACGTCATATGGGGGCGGGGTCACTGGGTGGCATCACCCGGTGACCACGCCCATGCCTATATAAGTGAATGCGCTCCACTCACACGGCATTACAGCCGGAGACAGCGACGAGTCAACATCTCCAGAAGAGAAGAGGGAGGAAGGTGACAAAGAAGACCGTGCCCCCGCTAGCAAAAGAGCTGGAAGAAGATAGCGGAGGCCCGGCAGAAGGAAGCAAGAACTGGAGCACACGGAGACGACCCCCGGAGCTGACTAATAACTAACTTAAAAAAACCTGTGTAGTGTTTTTTTATTGCTTTTTTTTTTTTTCCACCAGGTGAATGGGTAGGGGTACGACTACGATGTATCCCATACTCATTCACATAGGGTAGGGGGCGGGGATCTGGGGGCCCCCTTATTAAAGGGGGCTCCTGGATTCCGATAAGCCCCCCGCCCGCATACCCCGACAACCAACGGCCAGGGTTGTCGGGAAGAGGCCCTGTCCTCATCAACATGGGGGCAGGGTGCTTTGGGGTGGGGGGGCCGCTCTCTCGTCCCCCCTCTTTTCCTGCGGCCTGCCAGGTTGCATGCTTGGATAAGGGTCTCCTATGGACTTTGGCGGGACCCCCACTGCGTTTTGTTTCGGCGTAGGGGTTCCCGTTAAAGTCTATACCAGACCTAAGGGCCTGCTATGCTCCTGGAGGGGAACCCATGCCGGTTTTTTATTTAAAATTTGGCGTGGAGTTACCCCTCATGATAACAGCGGCAAGACTTCCCAGGTCGGCAAGTTCACAGCTAAAAACGCAATGGAAGCGCTGAACGACTGATATGCGTTTTTGAGCTTGGGGACTTTGCCAAGTTCGCAAAGTGTGAACCCAGCCTATAGAAAAAATAATACCTGTTGTGCCGAGAATGGTTCCCCGCCAGATACTGTTCCCCCTAGCTCTCGGCTCCTATCGGAACTCCGCCCCCCCAGCCCTGTACATTGCCGCTCCCTCCTACTGTTCCTCACGAATGCAAATGCTCCTAATACCGCCCGCCTCTCCAGCCCTCTGCTTATTAGCATTCCTGAAAAAACAGTAGGCGTGAGCGGCAAAGCAGAGGGCTGGAGAGGCGGGGCGGTATTGGGCGCATTTGCATTCGTGAGGAACAGTAGGAAAGAGCAGCAATGTACAGGGCTGGGGGGGGGGCGGAGTTCCGATAGGAGCCGAGAGCTAAGGGGAACAGAATCCGGCGGGGGAACAGTGTGTATATGCCGCGCTCATGTGACTGTCCTCTGCTTTCACGTCTCTCCTGACGCCAGGAGAGACTCGAGACGTGAAAGCAGAGAGGAGAGAGGCGGGCCGGGCAGTCACATGAGCGTGTCATATACAAACGCCTAACAAATAAGGTAACGGCTCTCCCGGGAGGGGAGGGGCGGGGCTAGACATTGATTATTAGGGTCGCATGCATCGGTGCCACCCGAATCGCGATGCAGCGATTAAATTCCGCACCCCTACAGCATATCTGCTTTCCTCTTCCCCCTATTTATTTTCATTTTCTGAATGGTTTAGCCAAAAATGGGCACATAAGATGCCAATGCAGTTTTTAGTTAGTATTTTGTCATTTGTACTCACATATTTTCTGTTGCATTTGGGAGTTACAGCTGTCAACATTATGCATTGCATATTGCCCATTCTTTAACCACCTCAATATAGGGCACTTTCACCACCTCCATACCCAGACCAATTTTCCGCTTTCAGTGCTCACACTTTGAATGAGAATTACTGCAACACTATACCCAAATTTTTTTTTCCCCACACAAATAGAGCTTTCTTTTGGTGGTATTTACTCACCGCTGGGGGGTTTTATTTTTTGTGCTACAAATGGAAAAAAACGAAAACTTTGAGAAAAACCGGTTTTCTGTAATAGAATTTTGCAAATAAGTAATTTTTTGTTTAAAAAATTTTGACAAATTTATACTAATACATTTCTTTGGTAAAAATAAACCAAATCCGTGTATATTATTCGGTCTGTGTGAAAGTTAGTCTACAAGCTATGGTACCACTCAATAAAAATTGATTACACCTGATGTACTGACTACAATAATTTCTTGAGGCCGCCCTAACCTGTCGAGACCGTACAAATACCCCACAAATGACCCCTTTTTAAAAGTAGACAGTCCAACCTCAACATGACAAGTGTTTTGAAGGTATAATTTTTTTCCCACAATTCTTTGGAAAATTAAATTTATTTTTTTTTCACAAAAAATGTCATTAAGTTATTTCTTACACTATGCATACTTGCAACTACACCCCAAAAAAACATTCTGCTACTCCTCCCTGAGTATGGTGATACCACACGTGTGAGACTTTTTCACAGCCTGGCCACATAGAGAAGTGCAACATCCAAAGAGCACTTTCAGCCATTATCCAGACCTTATTCTGACAAAAGAATTTTCCAAAGAATTGTGGGAAAAAAATTATACCTTCAAAACACTTGTCATGTTGAGGTTGGACTGTCTACTTTTAAAAAGGGGTCATTTCCCTCCCCTCTGACAACGGGCTTTATATCTCCAATGTAATATCTATACTCATGAGGGGGTGGGGAATGTTTGCTGTTTTTTGATAAGCATCTGTGAGCTCTCTGTGTATCCGCATGTCCTTTTCTCTTAAATAAAGAATTTACAAAAAAAAGGGGTCATTTGTGGGGTATTTGTACGGGGTGTGTGTGTGTGTGTGTGTGTGTGTGTGTGTGTATATGTATATGTATATGTGTGTGTGTATATATATACCGAAACAACTAATCGATTACGATTTTCAGAATCGATTAATCGGCCAGTAACATAATGGGGTTAAAAAAACTCAAATTAGCCCTTTATAGAACATAAAGAGCAAATCGCTACTGTAAATATTACTTTCACTGTCCCACAGTAAAAAAAAATTAACCCCTTACAGTAGCGATTTGCTGTTTTTTGTACTAATTTTAGTTTTTAGTTTTTTTAACCCCACTATGTTACTCAACATCTCAGGCCTGGGTCACAACCTCTGTGTTTTTAGGTGCTTTTTGCAGAAACACTATACAGTTCATTTACATGGTTTCCTATGGGACACGTTCACATCCATGATTTTTTTTTCAGCTGCTGCGTATTTGGAAAGGGCAAGGACTTTTAACGCAAAGCGGTGCTATTTAGTTTTTTGGTTCAATATAGTTCAATAGAGAAGGTGCAGAAAACCATGTAATAATGTTTTTTTTTTTTTGCAGCAATTTGTGCTTTTTAATCTGCCCAACAACAAATTGGCCAAAAATAAATAAAAAATGCAAATCGCAGCAAAATTACTTTTCTCTTATCATCCATGGACTGACACGGTGTCTCTTTACACTTTACACGTGGGTTATGTCCCTGCTTGCAGGAGAAGACCTAGGCAGAATGTGAGATGTTATACATACATACATTCTAAAAGCCAGAGCTGAACAGCCCCACCCAGGGGGTGGTCCCTCCGGGCATAACCCTCCCACTACAGTCAGCAGACTTCAGTTTTTTTCTGCCTAGCAGAAGGAGAAGACGTGGCTCCCTCAGGAGCCAGTCTCCTGACCTATTTTATTCCTTTTTGGGATTCTTTTTTATTTTATTTTTGAGAATCTTCTATCAACTGTCGGCTGGGCAACAGGTTGGGTACAAGATATCCTCGTAGTCTTCCCTGTCCGACCATCGAGCGTGCTGATCCTCGCCTTGTGTGCGTGAGACTCAGTTCACGACAGTCCCCATGACTCCAGGGGTGGCCGGGTTTGCTTTCATGCTCCCACGGTCCTCTCAAGACTGAACAGCTCCTGACTGACTGTATCTTTCGCGGTGGACCGGGCCGACAGCTACTCAGTACTGCACTGTGATAGTCCTGTCAGAAACACCAGTGTGTCCCTCAGGGGACGGGTAAGTAGTCTCTCCTGCCTGCAGGTGAGTACAAAGGGCTGTGTGTTTCTCTGTGGGGGATTTTCCCTGTCTCCCCCTGTATTTTATTGTCGCTCTCTGTCACCATTACTGGCGCTGACTGTGTGGGGTGCTTGGGGGTCACACTGTTCTTGGGGGGGCTCATGCTGGTCTGCAATGTTTGCCTTGGGGCTTTTTTTGCGCCGAGTGGCGCTGTGCGTGTGTGCTGTTTCATTTTAACTGCGTCATGGCGGCCATCTTGCCGCGGATCGCCTCAGTGAAGTGCGGCGGCCATTTTCTTGTAGCCTGCGCGCTTTTCAGCACTAGTTTGGCCTCTAGCGCTGCTATAGCAGCGCGAATCTCCTCACAGTCTCCTCACAGCTTACCAGCGCTGAGACAGCGCAGTACAGACAGCCGAACTGAGCGGTCCCTGGTCCGGTTTGGTGAGTCCCCTGGGCGCCCCCTCCTCAGTCAGCACAGCCTGTGGGTGGACTTTTTATCAGAGAGTCTCAGAGAGGGACAATATGGAGTCTGTGTCACCAGCTTCCCCTAAAAATGTCAGTGGCAACAGGCAGTGCTTCAGCACTGCGGTCCCTATGGACCTGTTGTGGGCAGCCCTGGAATCAATTTCTGACCAGGATGGGAGCTGTGTGCAAGCGCAAGGTGCAAAAAGGCGCCCTCTCCCCACTTTATCTACTCGAGGGCAGTGCGCTGATTCAGATATGGGCCTAGCCACTATCGCTCAGGACCCTAGTTCTGAATGTATGGATGGTTTTGAACAGGACATTCCTTATGAGGGAAACTCCAGTTCTGAGTCAGTAAATGACAGGGCGCTTGTTAGTGTGCTCATGACTGCGGTGAGGGACACTCTCAAGCTCAAATGCTGCGGATGGAGAACCTCAGGCGGATACTGTCTCCTTTGGTTCTTTTAAGGCCAGGCCTTCTAAAGGGGTTTTTTCCATTGTACTTTCTTTGACCAGCTCATTGATAAGGTCTGGGAAAAGCCGCAGAAGAATTTTTTTATGGTCCCGCGGCGTTTGTCTATCAGGTACCCCTTGAAGATGCCCTACTTAAAAAGTGGGCTTCTCCCCCAGTGGTCGACCCTCCAGTCGCCCGGTTGAACAAGGCCATCACTCTCCCGATGGAGGGGACTCCTGCATTTGAGGACCCCACTGACAGGAGGTCAGAAGTGGTGAGCAGAACCATGTTTGCCTTGTTGGGATCCGCCCTACGACCTGTGGTAGCGGCGACCCTTATGTCTAAAACACTTACAGGTTGGGCAAAAATGTTGCACCTAGCTGTACAGGAGCATATTCTTCCTCCAGACACAGTTGCTCTGGCCCACCAACTGGTTCAGGGCCTGGTTTCTGTGTGCGACGCCACGCTGAACGCGGCCCCTTTAATATCCAGGGCCTCTGTCTCGGCGGTGGTATTGCGTCGTCTTATCTGGTTAAAATGCTGGTCTGCTGACCTAGCCTTGGGAAGCTCCTGACGGATCTACTATTTTAAAGGCGGTAGACCTTTCGGTGCTGCTCTGGATGACATCGTCATGGATGTCACGGGAGGTAAACGCACTCTTCTTCCTTAGACTAGCAAGGGTGAGGAGGCCCGCCGCAAACAGGGGCCTTCCTTTCCAGCAAAACAGGGTTTTTTTCGTCAGTCAGAGTCCACAGGTAGGCCCTCTCAGACTGACGGCAGTGCGGCTGGTGGGCACAAGTGCCCCTGGGTGCGTAAGCCAAACAAGCGGCTCCCAAGCCCGCCTCCGCGTGAAGTCTTGCCTCCGCCCGACTCTGGGGTGGGGGGGCGACTTCGCAGGTTCACGGATCGGTGGACCTCCCGAATCTCCGACTGGTGGGTGTGCGAGGTGGTCACCTCAGGTTATAGGATAGTATTCCGATCCTGGCCCCCACACAGATTCTTTCCCTTGAATCTTCCTCTCCTTCCTACCTGTCGGGCAGCCCTCTTGGGGGCTGTACAGGATTTGATCAGGTCCGGAGTGATTGTGCCAGTTCCGTCACAGGAGAGTTTTCAGGGATTCTACTTGAATCTGTTTGTCGTCCCAAAAATAGGACGTGGTTCGACCTATCCTGGACCTCAAGGCCCTGAATGCCTTCGAGAAGGTGCAGAAAATCCGCATGGGATCCATTCGCACGGTGATCGCTACACTCCACCAAAGGGATTTTCTTCTGGCGTCCTTGGACTTCAAGGACGCCTACTTGCATGTTCCGATCTGCGCAAGTCACCAGAAGTTTCTGCGCCTTGTGATCAGCGAAGTCCACTCTCGATTGTGGCTCTTCCTTTCGGCCTTGCCTCGGCACCAAGGGTGTTCACCAAAGTGCTTGCTCCGGTTCTAGCCTTCTGTTACAGCGAGGTATTGCTGTCGTGGGCTATCTGGACGGTCTTCTGCTATGAGCAGAAAGTGGCTCAGACTTAGAGGAAAGGTGACTATCGTCAATTAGACCCTCAGGGACTTCGGGTGGTCCCTGAACATTCAGGAGTCAGTCCTGGTCCCGACTCAGTGTCTGGAGTCTCTAGTTCTGGTTCTGGACTCCTTGGAGGCAAAGGTATTCTACCTCTGGAGAAGTTGCTGACACTTCAGTCTGCGGTGCGGGTGCTGACATCCCGAACATGGTTGTCAATCCGTTGTTTGCATGAGAGTCCCGGGACTCCTGGTGGCCTCCTTCGCGGCCATTCCGTATGCCCAATTACACACCAGGGCATTGCAGAAGGAGATCTTGTCCACCTGGGACAAGTCCCCGTTGTCCTTGGATCTTTGGATCCAGGTGATTCACCTGGTCAGGGCGTCCCTGACAGGGTGGTTGGGACCCTCGGCTCTTCGGTCCGGAAAGTCGTTCCCCTCCCATCCAATGGACGGTACTCACGACGGACGCCAGCCTGACGGGCTGGGGTGGAGTCTGGGGAGTCCTGTCGGCTCAAGGCCTTGGACTCCGGACGAGCCCGTTTACCAATCACTGTTCTGGAAATGCGGGCCATCAGACTGTGTCTCTCCTCAGGTCGGAGAAAGTACGGGGTCGCTCCATCAGGAGCCAGTCGGACAACGCCACGGCGGTGGCGTATGTAAACCATCACGGGGGGACTCGGAGCTCAGCTGCGGCTTCCGAGGTAATCCGTATCCTGAAGTGGGCCGGAAGAAACGTGCCGACTCTGTAGGGGCGGACTATCTGAGTCGCCAATCGCCAGACGCCGGACCAGGAAGAGTGGTCCTTGCATATTTCAACTCCTTTGCCGACGGGGGGGGCACGTCGGATGTGGACCTGATGACCTCTCGACTCAGTCGCAAGGGTCGAGGTTGTGGCCAGATCCAGGGATCCTTGGGCGATGACTCGGATGCGTTGGTGGCCCCATAGGGTCCTTATCGCCTGATATAAACTCCGGTGATCCTAATTGTTCCGGATTGGCCTCAGCGTCACTGGTACGCTGATCTGGTACGTCTCGTTGCGGACGTTCCCTGGCGGTTGCCGATGAGGGAGGACCTTCAGTCTCAAGGTCCTATGTTTCATCCGGCTTACAGTCTCTGGCTTTAACGGCAGAGCTGTTAAAAGCCAGGTGTTGAGGGGCCGAGGTCTCTCGGACTCTGTCATTTTGACCATGTTAAGGACACGGAAGTCTTCCTCCAGGCAGATCTATCACCGTGCCTGGAAAGCTTATATCGCCATGTGTGAAGCGCTGGACTGGCGTCCTCGGACGTATTCCGTCCCCAGAATCCTGCGTCCTCTACAGTGTGGAGTGACCCAAAAGCTTGCTTTGAGTACCATCAAGGATCAGATTTCGGCCTTGGCCGTCTTCTTTCAGCGACCTCTAGCGGGTCATTTCTTGGTTAGCACCTTGTGTTGGGGGTTTGCCATGTGCTCCCTCCTGTCAAGCCTTCTCTCCCACCGTGGGATCTGAATTTGGTGCTCTAGGTCCTCCAGGAACCTCCTTTTTGGGAATATCCGGGATATTCCTCTCTTGTCTTGTCTCAGAAGGTGGCCTTTTAGTGGCAATCACTTCTGTTTGACGGGTGTCTGAGTTGGCGGCTTTGTCCTGCAAGTCGCCATATTTAGTCATCCATAAGGATAAGGCGGTGTTGCATCCGCGACCTTCCCTTTTGCCAAAGGTGGTGTCTACCTTTCACCTACATGAGGACATTGTCCTCCCGTCCTTGTGTCCTCACCCATCGCATCCCAGAGAGTTTGCGCTGCACATATTGGATGTGGTACGAGCCTTACGGGTGTACCTGTCTGCTACTGCTTCTATTCGGAAGTCCGACTCACTGTTTGTGACTGCCCCTGGTCCATAACAGGGCCAAGCGGTTTCGTCTGCCATCATTTTTAGGGGAATCAGACAAACCGTCATTCAAGCCTATGCTCTCAAAGGGCGGGCGCCTCCCTTTCCGGTTACGGCGCATTCCACCAGGGCAATTGGTGCTTCCTGGGTTTTCCGACATCAAGCGTCGGTTGCACAAGTGTGCAAGGCGGCGACCTGGTCGTCTGTTCATACCTTTTAAGTTTTTTATAAGGTTGATGTGGCTGCATCTTCGGATGCTTCCTTCGGCCGCAGGGTGCTGCAGGCCGCTGTTTAAAGTTGCGACTCCTCCGTTGAGGAGATCTGCCTTCTTGGAGTGAAAGTTTTTGGTTTTTCCATTTATACTGCTCCCATCCCTCTTGACACTGCTTTGGGACATCCCACGTGTAAAGTGTAAAGAGACACCGTGTCAGTCCATGGATGATAAGAGAAAATAGGATTTTTTGTACTCACCGTAAAATCCTTTTCTCTGACATCCATGGACTGACACGGCACCCACCCTTCCTTTTTCAGTTTGTACTGCTTTGTTACGAACTGAAGTCTGCTGACTGTAGTGGGAGGGTTATGTCCGGAGGGACCGCCCCCTGGGTGGGGCTGTTCAGCTCTGGCTTTTAGAATGTATGTATAACATCTCACATTCTGCCTAGGTCTTCTCCTGCAAGCAGGGACATAACCCACGTGTAAAGTGTAAAGAGACACCGTGTCAGTCCATGGATGTCAGAGAAAAGGATTTTACGGTGAGTACAAAAAATCCTATTTTTTTTCCTCCGTTTCGGCCGATACGTATTCTTCTACATATTTTTGGTAAAAAAAAATCGCAATCGGCGTTTGATTGGTTTGCGCAAAAATTATAGCGTTTACAAAATAGGGGATAGTTTTAAGGCATTTTTATACATTTTACATTTTTTTTTTTTTTTTTCCCCCATGACTGCGAAATTATGGCGGACACATCGGACACTTGATACATTTTTGGGACCATTGTCATTTTCACAGCGATCAGTGCAATAAAAATGCACTGGTTACTATGAAAATGGCAGTGAAGGGGTTAACCACTGGGGCGCTGGAGGGGTTAAGTGTGCCTAGGGGCGTGTTACTAACTGAGGGGGGCGTGGCTACGACTGACACGTCACCGATCTCCGCTCTGATTACACAGAGTGGAGATCGCTGACATTGTCAGTAGAGGAGCGGGGAGATGTTGTGTTTACACACACATCTCCCCGCTCCGAGCCTCCATGAGACTATCGCGGGGATCCCCGCGGCGATCGAGTCCGCGGGACCCGCGGTCCCACTCACGGGGAAGGCAGGGGGTCGCGAGCGCGACCCCGAAGTCGGCAGTTAAAGGGCCACGTACATGTACGTGCCATTCTGCCGACGTATCTCCGTGAAGGGGTCGGCAAGTGGTTAACCAATTAATCGAAACAATAATCGGCCAACTAATCGATTATGAAAATAATCATTAGTTGCAGCCCTAATATATATATATATTTGTAGCAGAGGCCCTAGAGAATAAAATGGTGGGTTTTGCAAATTTTTATGTTGCACTGTAATTGCGTAGCAGTTTTTCTAATGCAATTTTACACACTAACGCATAGATTCATTTGAATGAATTTCAATGCGCACAGAGACCATATAATACCCAATTTTTTTTTTATAAAATTTGGTGTTGCGCCGGGTAAATGCATACCAAACATATTGCGCTTTAAAATTGCGTATGCTTGTGAAATGGTGTCAAACTTCCGTTTTTAAAAAATTTCCATAGGCGACGCTTTATAAGCCTTTATTGGCTTTCGTTTTAAATTTACACAGGAGGTCTGGTACTAGTTATTGCTCTCACTCTGACATTCGCGGCGATACCTCACATATGTGGTGTGATTGCTGTTTATGTATGCGTACCGGGCCAACTTGTACATTTGCTTGACACGGAATGTTTTATTTATTGGTGCGACACTGGTACATGTGCAGATGTTCATTGATGGGTGGCACTGGCAGGCACAGATGAGGCAGGCATGGCGCTCTGTGTGGGACCGATGTCCCTCTGACCGAAGCTGGTGATGCCCCCCCCACCCCCCGCGTGTGTGCGCGGACGATTACCAATCTTCTGTTTACATCATGTGAACAGCTATCGCTGGCTGCTGCTGATCACGTGGTAAGGGGCCAGGCCATTTTTCCTAAATGCATCAATAATGCACCTGTTACATTTTTGTGGTTTTTAGTCACATGACCTACGAAAAACGCACCATAAGCACAGTAAAATCGTGTGCGTTCTCGGACCATTATCGGCACTTTTCTTTATCAGCAAAATGGCGAAAACACAATTTTTGGCCCCATCTCTGACTTCAGCATAAGGATTTAGGTGAGATGCAGGATTTAAATATGCTCAGTCTCATAGTGATAAGGACTTCATTCCAAGCTGTCAGCAACAAGAATGGACATGCCCACAAGCAGAGAATGGTTAGATATTTAACACTGGTTTTAAGGCACCACAGAAGGCAATATCAAAATAAATGTTGCATACGTTTTATTTGCACCTCCTATATAAAAGCATATATGTATATTTAGCTGTTCGCTAAAAGTACATCTTTTTTTTATTTATTTTTTAATAAATCTTTTTTATTGAATTTTTATAAAACATACGCACAATTTGCCCACATCTAGGCACAACAGCTGCCCACGCAGGGGCCATTACCCTGTTTCGGCATCAGACCGTCACAGGGTGACAAATAACAAAAAACTTAACTTAGTCTATACTACAACCCCAAACTTGGGGAGAGGGTTCATTCAATATACATCATGCTTCAAAGTGTTATTGTTAGAGGAAGGTAGCCTGAAGACATTTTTTGGGTTAATAAATCGATATTTCGAAGATACAATATAAGTCTAGACCGTGGTCACTGTATCCCTTGCCGTGCTTCTGTCATCTAACCAACAGTTCCATACCTTTTCAAATTTGTGCGGACAACCTCTAGACAAGTATGTGGCTCGAAATAGGGGCAAACTGGCATTAATTACGTTTTTCCAAAATTTAACAGAGGGGGGAGACGATTTTTTCCAATTCATTGTAATGGCTTTGCGTGCATAATACAACAATAGGGATATGAGTGTTTTTCTGGCTCTGAGTATTGGCAGTTGTTCAACCAGTCCTAGCAAACAGTGTATGGGCTTGCATGGGACGCAAGTCCCGGTGGCTTTATTGATCACCCGTATCACTTCACTCCAATACTGTACAATTGCTGGGCAAGCCCAGAAAATATGGAAGAAACCCCCTGGCCGGTAGGAGCAGCGCCAGCACTCCGGAGAATGCTCCGGTGACATCTGGTGCAGCCTGTGAGGTGTGTAGTGAGCCCTGTGGACAATTTTTTATATTGGACTAATTTGTCCCTTGCTGAGATCAGAGGGGAGAAGGGATAATCCCAAACCTCCCTCCAGTCGTCCGCATCCAGCCCCGGTATGTCCTCCACCCATTTCCTGCGGAGGGAAGACAGCTCGGGGATAGCAGCAACCAGCAGGGATCCATAAATCTGAGACGCGGGTTTTTCCAGGTCTTTCACCCGGATAGTAGATTCCAACTCTGAGTGTGCCAGTTCGACTGGCCTGCCCAAAAATTGGCACCTGAAGGCATGTGCAATTTGGAGATATCTAAAGCGGGCTCGGTCAGGTACGTTGAATTTAGCACATAAAGTGTGAAAGGGAGTGAGATCTCCGTTGGTGATGATATGTTTGAGGGTCAGTATTTTATACTTGGCCCAGGCCTGCGGATCGGGGATAGTGTGGAATTGTGACAGGTTGGGATTCAGCCACAGGGGGGTGTGAGGAGACCAAGAGTTCGGCTGGGGTGCCCTTAGTGCCTCACCCGCCCTCCATGCCCGCATAGTGGTACGCATGGAAGGGGTGAGATTGTGGGGCGTTTTTTGCCCCCTGAATAGCAGTGCCTCCAGGGACGCCACTATGGCTGCCTCCAGTACCGTCACGGAATTGGTCAGGTCCGGTCTCAGCCACCAGTGGGCGGTCACATAAAAGTACATCTTTAAAGGAGAAGTCCAGCCTGAGCTTTTTAGGCTGGGCTTCTCCTCTGGGTCACAGGAGTGCAATTCGTTTTGCACTCCTGTGACCCGTTTTCCACGGAGAGCGATCTGAAGTCCGCTCTCCGCTGACGTCACTGCCATCAGTCGGGGCAGCACGTCATCACGACTTCCAAGTCAGGATCCGCCAGCTGCCCTGATTGATGGCAGTCTCAGCGAGCCGCTGAGACAGCCTCTCCCTGCCCCTCCACGGCTCAGCGCGCTCCAATGAGCGTGGAGAAGCAGAGAGGAAAGAGGCTGACTGACAGTCAGCCTCTTTCCTCTCGGGGATCTGTGAGAACCGAGCCAACGGCGATGCTCGGTTCTCCGTGCACAGACGGCGGGGGACAGCAGGAGCATCGGTCTGATGCTCCATCCACCGAGGTAAGTATGAATATAAAAAAATAACGAAAACCCATACTTCTCTTTTTAAAAGTATGTGTGTGTTTTTTTTTTTTTTTTTTTTTTTTTTTTTTGTGTAATTTGTGCGATCACAAGATGTGTGTTGGTCAGAATGACTGACTTTTTTTTTTTTTTTCCCTTTCCTCTTGGTTTAGGTACGTGTAGCAGCAAAATTCATCATCCATTCACCTCCTGGGGAATTCAACGAAGTATTTAATGGTGAGTAGTCCAGTTAAAACCCAACTTTTATATTTTTGAAATGCAATGCTTCACCTTAAGCTGCATATACAAATGCCAGCTAGTTCTGAGCAGGCAAAGCTCTGCGCTTATCACTGGTAATTGAGGAGCTGTCCAGTGGGCCTAATGTGCTGTGATTTTGTTAAGCCTTTTTTTTTTTTTTTTTTTTTTTATGACCATCTACAATCGTGTATAAGAGTGGGGAAAGTAAGTACACCTCATGTAAATTGACTTAACATATTTCATTAGGCAAGCATTGGATATTGATTCAAATGGTGCCTACAGATGAAGTTGATGTAATTGAACTAATGTGTTGGCCAAGTGTGTCCTCAAACTGGAAGCCATCACATTTATAAATTGGGTTGTGCGGGGCACATGCTGCTTATGTTGCATTCTACATGTCTAGGTGGATGGGAGTGTGCAAGAAACACCATTTATTGGAAAGGATGCCAAGAGCACACTACAAATCTCCATGCCCTGGTGACTTGATAATTAAACATTCTCCTCTCTACATTCAGTGAATGACTGCAAAAGGGCCTTAGCAGGTACTCACCCAGGGCAAAAGCCTCATTCCCCCCACAAAGACATAAGGTGTGCAAGAGGCCTTAAAAGAGAAGTATGGGTTTGTTTTTGTTTTTTTACCCATCATACTTGCAGCGGACCGATGCTGCATCTGTCCCCTGGCGCCTCTGCACTGAGAACCGAGTCATAGATCACCGCCGATGGCTCGGTTCTCTCAGCTCTCCGAGCGGAGAGCTGCTGCCTGCCAGTCAGCAGCTCTCCTCTCTGCTCCTCCACGCTCACTGGAGCGCTAAGGTGTGGAGGGGCGGTGAGCAGACATCAGTCCAGGCACCTGGTGGATCCAGACTTTATTGTCGAGATGATGCGGTGCCTGGACTGATTCCAGTGACGTCAGCAGAGAACGGACTTCAGACCGTTCTCTGCTGAAAATGGGTCACAGGAGTGCAAAACTGATTGCACTCCTGTGACCCATAAGAGAAGCCCAGCTCAGGCTGGACTTCTCCTTTTAACCACTTCAGCCCCGGACTATTTTGCTGGTCAAAGACCAGGCCACTTTTTGCGTTTCGGCGCTGCGTCGCTTTAACTGACAATGGCACGGTCGTGCGACGTGGCTCCCAAACAAAATTGACGTCCTTTTTTTCCCACAAATAGAGCTTTCTTTTGGTGGTATTTGATGACCTCTGCGGTTTTTATTTTTTGCGCTATAAACAAAAATAGAGCGACAATTTTGAAAAAAATTCAATGTTTTTTTGCTATAATAAATATCCCCCAAAAAATATATAAAAAAAAAAGTTTCCTCAGTTTAGGCCGATACATATTCTTCTACATATTTTTGGTTAAAAAAAATCGCAATAAGCGTTTATTGATTGGTTTGCGCAAAAGATATAGCATCTATAAAATATGGGGTAGTTTTATGGCTTTTTTTTTTTTTTTTTACCAGTAATGGTGGCGATCAGCGATTTTTTTTTTATTGTGACTGCGACTTTATGGCAGACACATCGGACACTTTTGACACATTTTTGGGACCATTGTAATTTTTACAGCGATCAGTGCTGTAAAAATGGCAGTGAAAGGGGTTAACCACTAGGTGGCGCTGCATGGGTTAAGTCAGTACTAGGGAGTGATTCTTAGTGTTAGGGGGCGTGGCTACACGTGACACGTCACTGATGACCGTTCCCGATCACGGGGGAACAGCCATCAGTGACAGTGTCACTAGGCAGAATAGGGGAATGCCTTGTTTACAAAGGCATCCCCCTGTTCTGCCTTTGCCGACCGCAATCGCGGGCCGCCAGGGAACATCGAGTTCCCGGGACCCGCGAGCAAGCTCACGAGGCGCGCGCCAAATTTTAAAGGGACGTACAGGTACGCCAGTGTGCCTGCCCGTGCCATTGTGTCGACGTACATCTCCGTGCGGTGGTCGGCAAGTGGTTAAACTGACTTAACTTGCAGACCTGTGCTCATCCTTTTTGATCTGTAAATTAATAAACCAGAGGACAGATAAGAAGATACAATGTTTCTTTTTACCTGTCTTTCAGCACTGAGCAATGTTGTTGATGAACATTGTCGGCTGCTTTTTATTTTATTTTTTGATGGCTGAGAGCAGGGGAACTGCTCTGAACTTTTTACATGAATTGTGGAAATGCTGGATTAGGATCGTGTGGGTGGTCTAATCGAGATCACAATCTTTTAACGATTAATCTTGCAGCTTTAGTAGAAGCTATTTGGTCTCAGGAAGTTTAAAGCGGAGGTCCACCCGAAACATTTTTTTTAAAAGCCAGCAGCTACAAATACTGCAGCTGTTGACTTTTAAAAAATGGACACTTATGTGTCCAGCGCACCCGCGATGTCGGCAGACGAGGCTGCTGCCGCCATGCTCGTAAGGGCCTTGCGGCTTCATTGCCCGGTTCCCTACTGCGCATTGCCGAGTAGCGCCGCGCGCCGACACTGGTCCCCGCTCTCTCCTGGGAACAGTGCATTTCTCAGGAGACAGCGGGTGGGGGGGGGGGGACGTAAAGTGGTAAAGTGGCGTAGACTCCCACCAGAGTCTATGCCCGGAAGTGGGTGCAAATACCTGTCTTAGACAGGTATCTGCACCTCCCCCCTGAAAGGTGCCAAATGTGTCATCGGGGGGGAGGGTTCTGTCTTCTAGGGAAGGTACTTCATCTCTGTGGGCCACGTTTGACAGAGGTCAGAGAACCCCGCAGAGGCCTCCCTCTTCTATTGCTTCAGGAGTAGATGAGCTTGAGGAGTCAGAGGAGGACTCACTAGAAGAGGGGGAAGGCTCAGACCCTAAAAGCCAGGACAGTGACAGTCCTAGACTTGGGCATCTCTTTCCCGTGGAGGACATGGGACAGTTACTCAAGGCAATTTATGCCTCTGAAGATATCCCAGAACCTCCAGTGCAGACAACAGCCTGGGATAAGTTGTATAAAGGCTTAGGAAAACCTCAGCCCAGTGCACCAAACCCTTAAGGAAGTAATTCTGAGGGAATGGAAGGACCCGGAAAGGAAGGTCCTTAACCACTTAACGACCGTCCACCGCCGATTTACGTCGGCAGAATGGCACCGACAGGCAGAATCACGTAGATCTACGTGATCGCCTTTGTGCAGTTGGGGGGTCCATCCGGACCCCCCTTCACTGCAGTGAGCGGCCATTAAGTGTTCGGGAGCGATCAGGCATGAGGGGGCGGCCGCTCGATTCCGCCCCCCCCCCCCCCCTCGCGATCGCTCCCGGCGAATGAAATTGCTTCCTCCTGCCTGAAATGTAAACACAGGCTGGAGGAAGTGATGTCATCTCCCTCGCCGCGGTCTTTTCGTTCCCGGCGCCGAGGAGAGAAGAAGCAGGTTAGTGCACCAACAGTCCACTGACACGTAGGTACATATAGGCACACAAATCACCCCCCAGTCACCCCCAGGTCACCCCAAAGCCCCCAATCACAGTGTCACTGATTGCAGTGATCATTTATTTTACTGATCACTGCATTTAGTGTCATCTGTGATTGTAAAAAGTTGCAGGGCAGTTAGGATTAGGCCCCTTTAGGTCCAGGGTAGCCCCCTAACCCCCCTTAATAAAGGTTTAACCCCTTGATCACCCCCCAGGTAACCCTTTCACCCCCTAACTTCAGCGTCACTAAGCGATTGTTTTTCCGATCGCTGTATTCGTGTCGCTGGTGTTTTAGATAGGCAGTTATTTTTTTTTTAGGTTCGCCGCAGGTTTTTATTAGTGTCAGGTACCCCCATATATTATTTTAACCCCCTGATTGCCCCTAGAGTTAACCCTTTCACCAGTGATCGCCGTATAAGCGTCACTGGTGTCACTGGTTAGCCAGTAAGTTATTTAGTTATTTAGGTTACCCGTCAGGTTTTTATATAGTGTCAGGTACCCCCATATTTAACCTAATAAAGGTTTTAACCCCCTGATTGCCCCTAGTTAACCCTTTCACCAGTGATCACCATATAAAGGTTACGGGTGACGCTGGTTGATTAGTTTGCTTTTTATAGCATCAGGGCACCCGCCGTATATAACCCAATAAAGGTTTAACCCCCCTGATCGCCCGGCGGGTGAGATCAATTAGGTTTTAGCGCCAGAGAGGGTCTGCGTCGCCCCAGGCAGTGTTAGGTTAGTGCCAGTAACGCTAACACCCACGCGCAAAGCATACACCCCCCTTAGTGGTATAGTATCTGATCAGATCTATACTAGCATCCCCAGCGGTTTAGGGTTCCCAAAAACGCAGTGTTAGCGGGATCAGCCCAGATACCTGCTAGCGCCTGCGTTTAGCCCCTCCGCCCAGCCCAGCCCACCCAAGTGCAGTATCGATCGATCACTGTCACTTACCAAACACAACACACATAACTGCAGCGTTCGCAGAGACAGGCCTGATCCCTGCGATCGCTAACAGTTTTTTTGTAGCGTTTGATATATTTGCTGACGACAGTCAGGTGCTTTTTTTCCTGTGAATCTTACTAGTGTACCCCTAAATTTAGAGCCCAAAATGGCAAGACGAAGGTACACTAGTAAAGAGGCCTACGAGATTCTGAGCATGACAGATAGTGAAGAGGAGGTCACGTATCTGTCAGATTCAGGCTCAGAATATCTTCCCGTAGAAGACAGTGACGTCAGCGGCCCCACGTCAGATAGCTCTGACGACAAAGTTGAGGTCCCTGCTAAGGTCAGGTGTACCCGATCCCGATCTTCTGAGGTTGTTGAGGAGCAAGAACCGCAGGTCTCTCGTATCATGGAGCAGAGTAGTACTAGCGCCGCTATTCCTTCTGGTGAACTGGCAAGCACCAGCGGCCTAGTACAGCCTGGACGTACATCCAGCACTGCAGTAACACTTGGTGACGTGGCGAGTCCCATAAGTGCAGTTCAAGCTGGCGAGGTGGCAAGCACAAGTAGTGTCCCGCTGCCACCAAGAAGACAAAGGCAGGCCCGTCGTGCCCATACTGCCCTTCCTGCAGAATTCGCCTATCCTGATTGGGTCCCCACCACTTCTGCAGAACCCGTACTTCCCCCATTCACTGCCCAACCCGGTATTCAGGTGGAAACAGCTGATTTTATTCCAATTGATTTTTATTCGCTGTTTTTCACGGAAGATCTCTATAGATCTATTGTGGACCAGAGTAATTTATATGCTGGTCAATTTATCGCCGCTAATCCCCAGTTGCCTAAAATTGCCAGAAATTGGAAACCAATTACGGTTTCCGAATTTAAGACCTTTCTGGGCCTTTCCCTCAACATGGGCACACATAAATTTCCGTCATTGCGTGCTTATTGGTCCACGCACCCAATTGACCACATGCCCGTGTTCTCTGCCTCCATGTCCAGGGCACGATACGAGCAGATTTTGCGGTTCATGCACTTCAACGACAATGAACTTTGTCGTCCACGTGGGGACCCTGAATACGACCGGCTCTATAAAATTCGGCCCCTCATAAACCACTTCAACGAACGTTTTGCAGCCTTGTTTACTCCCGATCAAGTTGTCTGCGTTGATGAGTCCCTGATTACATTTTCTGGCCGCTTGTCTTTCAAGCAGTACCTTCCCAGCAAGCGTGCCAGATACGGGGTCAAGCTCTACAAGTTCTGTGACAGGGCAACAGGCTATGTAGTGAACTTTACGGTTTATGAGGGAAAAGATAGTCTGAGTCGGTCAACTGCCCGGATTACATAGGGAGCGCTGGCAAGATAGTGTGGAACTTGGTGTCACCCTTATTCGGAAAGGGGTACCACTTGTATGTGGACAATTATTACACGAGCGTGCCACTGTTTAGTCACTTGTTTGATCATCAGATTGGAGCATGTGGCACCGTGCGACCTAATCGCCGGGGCTTTCCCCAGCGGCTTGTAGATGCCCGTCTTAGGCTGGGGGAGAGAGCCTGCTTGAAGTGTAATAACTTGCTCGCTATGAAGTGGAGGGACAATAAGAATGTTTTCCTTCTTACCTCCCTTCATGCAGACACGACAGTCCAAATTCGTACGGCGACTGGTGTTGTGGAGAAACCCCTCTGTGTCCATGAATATAACCAAAATATGGGAGGGGTGGACCTCAACGACCAGTTGATGGCGCCGTATCTAATTGACCGTAAGGCGAGACGCTGGTACAAAAAAGTGTCTCTATCATTATTCCAATTGGCTTTGCTGAACGCTCATGTGCTATACAGAGCTTCAGGCGGGACGTTATCTCTTCTAAAATTCCAGAATGAGATAGTCACAGAACTCCTGTATCCAGGCGGTTCTGCACCTCACCATTCCCAACCAAATACAGAAAGCCGGCTGCATAAGAGGCATTATCCATATGTCCTCCCGAGTACCCCTGCCCAAAGCCACCCCCAAAAAAGATGTCGTGTCTGTAGCAAGCGCGGATTTAGGCGTGACACCCGTAGTTTTTGTCCACTCTGTCCTGACAAGCCTGGTCTTTGCCAAGGTGAATGTTTTGAACGCTACCACTCAAAAGTGAAGTTTTAGCGTAGGGTACAGCATTTCACAGACAAGGACACACTTACACAGGGTCTCCCAAGATGCCATTACATTTTGAGAGACCCGAACCATTACAGTTGTAAAGTTACAAAAAAAAGTGTAAAAAAGAAAAAAAAAACGTAAAAAACAAAACACAAAAAAAATATAAAATAAAAAAACCAAAAATAGTTGTCGTTTTATTGTTCTCTCTCTCTCTCTATTTTCTCTCTATTGTTCTGCTTTTTTTACTGTATTCTATTCTGCAATGTTTTATCATGCTTGCTTTTCAGGTATGTAATTTTTTGTTTTCAGGTGCGCCATTCAACTGCAGCGCGGAATTATTTATCTTGACAGCAACAGCGTTTGCTCCCACGATACATAAAGCCGTGACTCCAGTGCTGTAGGAGGTGATTTCACCACCACAGTTAAAAAAAAGAGCATATATGCCGAAGCATGGGGGCAGCAGGGGCGGAGGAGCGATTTTGCTCCTAATGCCGCGTATATACGGTCAAAATTCCAACGGAGGCTTGCCCGTGGAAAAGTCCGACCGTGTGTACGCGGCATAACCTTTTATGCCGCGTACATACGGTCGAAATTCCGACGAAGGCTTGACCGTGTGTACGCGGCATAACTTTTTTGCGGGAGGATGCCCCCATGCTTCGGCATATATGCCCATCATTAGAAGTGGGTGGATGAAGGGAGGTATTCTAATGGTGGGCATACCCACCAATCAATCTCTTTTTTTCGTTCAGCCAATAGGCTGTATGAAAAAAAAGATTACAATACATGCCCAACAAGGACCAGCAACGTACTGGTATGTTGCTGGACTTTGAATGTTTATACCAGAATGATGCCTGCGGGTTTAGGTATCATCTTGGTATCATTCTTTTCAGCCAGCAGCCGGCTTTCATGTAAAAGCAATTCTAGCAGATAATTAGCCTCTAGACTGCTTTTACAAGCAGTGGGAGGGAATGTCCCCCCCCCCCCCCCCGGATATAAAAAGCGCCATTGGGAAATTGGGAAAGCATTTTATCACACCGATCTTGGTGTGGTCAGATGCTTTGAGGGCAGAGGAAAGATCTAGGGTCTAACCCCCCAATTTTTTTCAAAAAAGAGTACCTGTCACTACTTATTGCTATCATAGGGGATATTTACATTCCCTGAGATAACGATAAAAATGGTAAAAAAATAAAATATGGAAGGCACAGTTTAAAAATAAAATAAAAAAGCCAAATAAATAATAAAAAAAAAAAAAAGCACCGCTGTCCCCCCCTGCTCTTGCGCAAAGGCGAACGCAAGCGTCGGTCTAGCGTCATATGTAAACAGCAATTGCATCATGCATGTGAGGTATCACCGCGAAGGTCAGATCGAGGGCAGTCATTTTAGCAGTAGACCTCCTCTGTAAATCTAACGTGGTAACCTGTAAAGGCTTTTAAATGCTTTTAAAAATGAATGTAGTTTGTCGCCGCTGCGCGTTTGTGCGCAATTTTAAAGCATGTCGTGTTTGGTATCCATGTACTCGGCCTATGATCATCTTTTTTATTTCATCAAACATTTGGGCAATATAGTGTTTTTTAGTGCATTAAAAATAAAAAAAGTGTGTTTTTCCCCCAAAAAATGCGTTTGAAAAATCGCTGCGCAAATACTGTGTGGAAAAAAAAAATGCAACACCCACTATTTTAATCTGTAGGGCCTTTGCTTTAAAAAAATATATAATGTTTGGGGGTTCAACATAATTTTCTTGCAAAAAAAAAATTTTTTTCATGTAAACAAAAAAAATCAGAAAGGGCTTTGTCTTCAAGTGGTTAGAAGAGTGGATGATGTGTGACATAAGCTTCCTAATGTTGTGCATAAAATGCCAGGACAGTTCAAAACCCCCCCAAATGACCCCATTTTGTAAAGTAGACACCTCAAGCTATTTGCTGAGAGGCATGTTGAGCCCATTGAATATTTTTTTTTTTTTTGTCCCAAGTGATTGAATAATGACCAAAAAAAAAAAAAAAATGTACAAAAAGTTGTCACTAAATTATATATTGCTCAAACATGCCATGGGCATATGTGGAATTACACCCCAAAATACATTCTGTTGCTTCTCCTGAGTACGGGGATACCACATGTGTGGGACTTTTTGGGAGCCTAGTCGCGTACGGGACCCCAAAAACCAAGCACCGCCTTCAGGATTTCTATGGGTGTAAATTTTTGATTTCACTCCTCACTGCCTATCACAGTTTCGGAGGCCATGGAATGCCCAGATGGCACAAAACCCCCCCCAAATGACCCCATTTTGGAAAGTAGACACCCCAAGCTATTTGCTGAGAGGTATGTTGAGTATTTTGCAGATCTCGCTTTTTGTCACAAAGTTTTGAAAATGTAAAAAAAGAAAAAAAAAAAGAAAAAAAAATGTCTTTCTTCATTTTCAAAAACAAATGAGAGCTGTAAAATACTCACCATGCCTCTCAGCAAATAGCTTGGGGTGTCTACTTTCCAAAATGGGGTCATTTGTGGGGGTTTTGGGCTATTTTGACATTTTATGGCCTTCAAAACTGTGATAGGTAGTGAGGAGTGAAATCAAAAATTTATGCCCTTAGAAACCTTGAAGGCGGTGCTTGGTTTTTGGGGTCCCGTACGCGGCTAGGCTCCCAAAAAGTCCCACACGTGGTATCCCCGTACTCAGGAGAAGCAGCAGAATGTATTTTGGGGTGTAATTTCACATATGCCCATGGCATGTGTGAGCAATATATCATTTAGTGACAACTTTGTGCAAAAAAAAAAAAAGTTTGTCATATTCCCGCAACCTGTGGCAAAATATAAAATATTCCATGGACTCAACATGCCTCTCAGCAAATAGCTTGGGGTGTCTACTTTCCAAAATGGGGTAATTTGGGGGGGTTTTGTGCTATTTTGGCATTTTATGGCCTTCGAAACTGTGATGGCTAGTGAGGAGTGAAATCAAAAATTTACGCCCTTAGAAATCCTGAAGGCGGTGCTTGGTTTTTGGGGCCCTGTACGCGGCTAGGCTCCCAAAAAGTCCCACACATGTGGTATCCCCGTACTCAGGAAAAGCAGCAGAATGTATTTTGGGGTGCAATTCCACATATAACCATGGCATGTGTGAGCAATATATCATTTAGTGACAACTTTTTGTAATTTTTTTTTTTTTTTTTTTGTCATTATTCAGTCACTTGGGACAAAAAAAAAAATATTCAATGGGCTCAACATGCCTCTCAGCAATTTCCTTGGGGTGTCTACTTTCCAAAATGGGGTCATTTGGGGGGGGTTTTGTACTGCCCTGCCATTTTAGCACCTCAAGAAATGAGATAGGCAGTCATAAATTTAAAGCTGTGTAAATTTCAGAAAATGTACCCTAGTTTGTAAACGCTATAACTTTTGCGCAAACCAATAAATATACGCTTATTGACATTTTTTTTACTAAAAACATGTGGCTGAATACATTTTGGCCTAAATGTATGACTAAAATTGAGTTTATTCGATTTTTCTTATAACAAAAAGTAGAAAATATCATTTTTTTTTCAAAATTTTCGGTCTTTTTCTGTTTATATCGCAAAAAATAAAAATCGCAGAGGCAATCAAATGCCATTAAAAGAA
The DNA here is from genome assembly GCA_029206835.1 of Rana muscosa. NCBI lineage: Eukaryota > Metazoa > Chordata > Amphibia > Anura > Ranidae > Rana > Rana muscosa. Next base: position 720,368,620 of record CM055118.1, on the reverse strand, counting down.
AGCTCTATTTGTGGGAAGAAAAGGACGCAAATTTCATTTGGGTACAACATTGCATGTCCGCACAATTTACAGTTAAAGCAGCGCAGTGCCGAATCCCAAAAACAGGCCTGGTCCTAATGGCCCGAAATGGTCCGGGGCTTAAGTGGTTAAGCTAAAAACCTGTAAGAGAAGGTTTCCATTTAGGGAGGAAGAAGAAAAGTTTTTCAAGACCCCCAAATTAGATGCAGCCCTTTCTCAGGTCTCTAAGAAATCCCATTTGTCCTTTAAGGACTTGGGTAGCATTAAAGACCAAATGGATAGAAGGGCTGAAACGCTTCTTCGCAGAGCATGGGATGCCAATGCGGCAGCCATGGCTCCTGCACTAGCATCTGCCTGCGTAGCCAGGAATGTAAATGCCTGGCTAGGTAGGCTTTCTGGCCATGTTTCTAGAGGGGACAATTCCAAGGAGGTTTTAGACTCTCTTGAAATAATTAACAAGGCAGTGGCATATTTGGCAGATGCGACAGTGGAGGTTGTCAGGACCTCAGCCAAGTCAGCGGCCCTCCTGAACTCCGCAAGGAGGGCGGTCTGGGTTAAGTCGTGACAGGGGGACCATATGTCCAAGTCACGGCTCAGTGGGTTACCTTTTGAAGGTTCGCAGCTTTTTGGTTCTGGTCTGGATCAGGTCCTATCGCGCTCTGCAGAGAAAGGGGAAAATGTTCCCAGTTAAGGCCAAGAGAGAAAAAGGCAATTTTTTTCAGGGCCAAGAAGGACACAAATAGAAGATGGGGGAAGAAAAAGAGCAGACAGAAGGGTGGCCTGCTCTTCTCCGGACCCAAGGACGCCAGCATCAGGGTAGGGGGGAGACTTTCTCGATTCGTCCCTCAATGGAGAAGGATCTCCGAAAGCCCCTATATCCTGCATATCCTGACAGAGGGATATCATCTGGAACTTTCCTCTCCTCCCTCTCAAAATTTTACTCTGACCCATCATGGATGGACAATTTGCAGGGATTGGCGGACCAGGAGGTTATCGTCCCCGTTCCACCTGAAGAGCTCTACCAGGGATTTTACTCCCACGTGTTTGTGGTCCAGAAGCCGTCAGGAAAATTTCGCCTGATATTAAATCTCAGGAAGCTGAACAGGTTTCTGATACACAAGAGCTTTTGGATGGAAAGCATATATACTGTGAGGAAACCTCTATTGAAGGATGCCTTTATGGGCACAGTAGATTTGAGGGACGTGTATCTCCACGTGCCTATTGCCCCGAAACACCAATCCCTGCTGAGGTTCGCAGTCCTGACAAGCAAGGGAATACAACACTGGCAATACCGAGCACTTCCCTTTTGGCCTAGCCGCAAGCCCAAGAGTATTCACAAAGATATTGGCAGAGGTTGTAGCTTGCCTGCATTTACGGGGGGTGTCTCTGATACCCTATTTAGACGACCTCCTGATCTATGGACAGTCTTTAGAGCAAGTGACAGCAGACGTAGACAGTGATCTGCACCTTGGAGAACATGGGCTGTATAGTAAACAGGGAAAAATCATCCCTAGTGCCATCCCAGATAACTACTTTCCTAGGATACTCGGTGGATGCAGGGGCTCAGAAGCTTTTTCTCCCAGAGGAAAAAAGGTTAAAGGTAATATGAGCGATTTCCTCTCTATTGGAACCCAGGGACTGCTCTTGCAGACAGGTCATGAGGATCCTTGGCCTAATGACTGCCTGTATTGCGGCGGTTCCCTGGGCTCAGCTGCATTCCAGGGAGCTACAGTTTTTCCTTCTATCCTCTTGGGACAAGAAGACAGTCTCTGGATGGGAAGGTAGCCATTCCAGCAAGGGTAAGGGCCTCCCTAGATTGGTGGCTGGGCCAGGACAGACTCACGTTGGGTTGTCCCTGGGCCCAGTGGAACCCTATAAAAATGACCACAGATGCAAGCGCCTGGGGTTGGGGTGCTCACTTGGGGGACCTCCAAGCACAGGGATCCTGGACCCCGATTTAAGCAAGAGCCTCCTCCAATTACAGGGAGCTTCTTGTGGTGGGTAAGGCTATGAAGGCCTTCGAAAGCAGAATTCCGGGATTAGACGTCCAAGTCCTATCTAAACTGTCAAGGGGGTACAAGATTCAAAACACTACCAAGTCTGGCCCTGGAAATTCTGGATTGGGCCGAAGGGGTCCTTCAATCCATATCGGCGGTCCACATAAGAGGGACCAACCAATGTGGTAGTGGATTTCCTGAGCAGACAACCCATTCTCCAAGGGGAATGGGAACTAGACCAGAGAGTATTCCTCCAGATAGGTCACAAGTTTGGGTTTCCGGAGATGGACCATTTTGCCCACAGAGGGAACAGAGAGGTGGAGTGGTTTTTCTCTCACCTGAGAGGGAGGTTCAGAGGGAATAGATGCTCTAGCTCAGAACTGGGACTGTCACCTAGCATATGTTTCCCTCCACTAGCTTTGATTCCTCTAGGTTTTACAAAGGCTGGACAACTCGGAGTGCAAGCTGATTCTGATAGCCCCTTGGTGGCCCAAGAGGACTTGGTTTGCTACTCTGAAGAAATGGTCGGTGGCCCCTCCTTTTCCTCTCCCAACCAGGCAGGATCTTCTTCTGCAAGAGCCAGTCGTTCACCCAACCCAGGATTCTTCAAGTTGACGTCATGGCTCTTGAGAGGTAGATTCTCAGAGGCAAAGGATGCTCCGATAAAGTGATTGAGACCCTCCTAGGTAGTCGAAAACCAGTCACTAGGAGGATATATTCAAAGATTTGGAATACTTTTTCTCACTGGTGTCAGGATAGAGAAGTATCTAGTCCTTTGGTACCAGTGATACTAGAATTTTTACAAGCAGGGGTGGACAAAGGAATTGCCACGAATACCCTGAAGGTGCAGATAGCTGCTCTATCTGTATTTTTGGACCAGAGACTCGCGCTAGAGCCCCTGATTAGGAGATTCCTAGTAGCTAGGCAGAGGTTAACCCCCATAAAGGTTAAAAGATTCCCTCCTTGGAATCTAACATTGGTCTTGGAAGCGTTGACGAAAGCGCCTTTTGATCCAGCTCAGGAGATCTCCATAAAATTTTTGATGCTTAAGTTGGCTTTTTTACTGGCCATTACAACAGCCAGAAGAGTAAGTGACCTGCAGGCCTTGTCAAATAAAGAGCCTTTTCTGTTGATACTGGAAGATAGAGGGGTGCTGAAGCAAGACCCACTTTTTCTTCCCAAAGTCGCATCACAGTTTCATTATTCGGACAAGCACGAAAATTTTCCTCGTACGATACCAGATCGTACAATTTTCGTTTAGTCAGTATAGTTGTCCGAAAATACATTACAACACATGACATCACTTGCGATTTTTTTATTTTTATTTTCTCCTGTCGTACGGGAATTTTCGTGACTTTAGTAACCTATTCAATTTCTACTTGCGACTATTAAGCGAAAAAAGTTGTACGATATTCGGACCGTGTGTACGGGGCATTAGACTTTTCCCTGCAGTTAGGTCTCCTGCCCTGATATTCTCTGTTTGTGAAATTTTAATATAACCGGGTCAGCCGGGTGATATTTATGGTCAGCCCTATTGGAGGAGAGGTTTTCAGGCTCTGTTATGGTCCATCCCTATTCTGGTAAATTCTTGCTAATCCTCCTATGCTGTCCTAGAAGACCATTTGTGAAATCTGGAGATAAAAAGGGTAACTCCTATTTCCGTAGGTCTTCCAGGACTGCAAGATTCCCACCCTTTTTGTTTGTATATGTTTTGTTCGTTTTTTTTTTGTCCTTTTTTGGTTGCTGTCCTCAAACGACTCATTTTAAAATCATTACCGTTGAGTTTATCTCTGGATTTGCTTAGTATACATTACATTTCTTGAAATTTTTGTTGAATAAATGACTGACAAGGCAAATTTTCCTTGCATCCTTATTCATGTATACATGATCACCTTTTATCTGTAGTCACCATTTGAATAAATATCTAATGTTCAAATATGTTGGAGTCAACAATTTTCATAGGATGTACTTATTTTAATTTGAGTGTTTATTATCCCTCTTTTCTCTTTCCCTTTCCCTTCATCCTGCCAGTTTTGCGTAATAAAGTTGCTGGATACAGTAACTTTTTGTAAAATATATACAGTAAGTCATTGTAATGTCCACAGTGTTGTGGCAAACGTCACAAGGCAGTATAACATCAGGGGAGACTTTTTAAAAGGCTGAATCGGTTATGCCACATAATATCCTTCTTTATCATTAAAAGTGGGCAGTGTTGCTTACATCCTAGGGGCCCATTCACACTAATGCACTGCATTAAAGCTGGCACATGCAATCCAAGATATCACCAGCACACCGTATTCAGATAAACACTTTAATGTCACTAACAGAAAAACAGTGTGGTTTTGGGTGTTACTAAGGGTCTCTTCCTTGGACTGTAGTGACGCAGGCACCTTAACACATTATGCTGTTGGTTAATGTGAATTGCGCTAAGCCAATATATTTAAATGAGCTACCCAATGCATGAAGACCTGTAACATTTTTGGCAGTACACTGCAATGCACGTTAGTGCGTGTCCATCAGCAAGGGACATTGGGGTGCTATTTAGCATGAATGATTAGCACTGTATCACACCAACATCTTGCTTTGAATATGCAGAAATTGATTTTAGTTGAAAATAAAAATTACGATTACATATCTGGTTATTTTATTTTAATAAAATGTGAATAATATTCAGTCTCCTCTCTCATTACTAACTTACTGACATATCAGCATGGATGTCGCACTACTTCCTTAAACAAAATCTCTCCTAAAACGAATAATATTCAACCCCACGCCCCCCTCCATGACTTTTCCATCATAATCAACAATGCAACCATCGGTCCCTCCCCTCACGCCAGGATACTAGGTGTAATCCTAGACTCTGGCTTGTCATTTCGGCCTCAAGTCCAATCGTTGTCAAAAGTTTGTAGACTTCACCTCCGTAACATCTCTAAAATATGCCCCTTTTTAACATATGAAACCACCAAGCTCCTCATTCACTCCTTTTTGTCATGTCTTGCCTTGACTATTGCAACTCCCTTCTCATTGGCCTGCCTCTCCATAGGATATCCCCTCTTCAGTCTATCATGAATGCTGCTGCCAGGCTTATCCACCTTACCAACCACTCAGCGTCTGCCAACCCTCTCCTCCAATCCCTACACTGGCTCCCAATCACCCAGAAAATTGAATTCAAAATACTAACCACAACATACAAAGCCATTCACAACTCTGCCCCGAGCTACATCACCAATCTTGTCTCCAAATATCACCCAAACTGTCCTCTCCGCTCTTGTCAAGACCTCCTACTTTCAAGCTCTCTGGTCTCCTCCCATAGTCATGTCCATGATTTTTCCAGAGCCTCTACCATCCTCTGGAACTCCCTACCTCAAACTGTCTGGCTATCCCTTACTCTTGCTACCTTCAGGCGATCCCTGAAAACTCATCTCTTCAGGGAAGCCTATCACGCCTCCAACTAATCTTTTACTGCTTCCATCAGCTCATTCCCCACAGTTACCTTTTTGTACCACCTGCCCCACCCTCTTTTGATTGTAAGCTCTTCTGGGCAGGGCCCTCTTAATCCTCTTGTATTTTACTGTATTGTCTCCCTTTTTATATTGTAAAGCGCTGCGTAAACTGTTGGCGCTATATAAATCCATTATTATTATTATAATAATAGCGTTTTTAATGTTTCATAATTTCTGTTTTCTGTATTTATTTTTGCCCCATCCAGCTGAAGTTCTAATATTTCCATTTTGTATGTTTCCTGTACAGATGTTCGGTTCCTACTCAACAATGACAATTTACTCAGGGAAGGTGCTGCTCAGTAAGTGTTCCTGTCACATTTTGTATTTTGAGCCAAAAGTGCACCAGTGTAAAAGTACAATGAGGGTTTATTAGTCAATGAACATTACAGTAATATAGCAACAGATACTGATAGTCTTAACCAGAATATATTTACATTTTCCAATACACTGACCGTATCAGAACTTTATAGAGAAGCAGTGTAACTTGATCAGTTTGCCCTGCTAAGGCATTGTAACTGGGAGACCTCTCAAAGCAATGCATTACTCAAGTGCAGTCTGGTGGGAATGGTCTTCATACAGGCAGCAGATAATCTCAAGTAAACAGCTTGTAATGCACAACATTGACCTTTTGCTGTCCAAAGGCAATCTTTTAAATTATTCACATGTTAAAAATTTGTATTTCTCTTACCATCCATGGACTGACACGGTGTCTCTTTACACTTTACATGTGGGTTATGTCCCTGCTTGCAGGAGAAGATCTAGGCAGAATGTGAAATGTTATACATACTTTCTAAAAGCCAGAGCTGAACAGCCCCACCCAGGGGGCGGTCCCTCCGGACATAACCCTCCCACTACAGTCAGTAGACTTCAGTTTTTTTCTGCCTAGCAGGAGAAGACGTGGCTCTCTCAGGAGCCAGTCTCCTGACCTATTTTTATTCCTTTTCTGGAATTCTTTTTTATTTTATTTTTGAGAATTTTCTATCAACTGTCGGCTGGGCAACAGGTTGGGTACAAGATATCCTCGTAGTCTTCCCTGTCCGACCATCGAGCGTGCTGATCCTCGCCTTGTGTGCGTGAGACTCCGTTCACGACAGGCCCCATGACTCCAGGGGTGGCCGGGTTTGCTTTCATGCTCCCACGGTCCTCTCAAGACTGAACAGTTCCTGACTGACTGTATCTTTCGCGGTGGACCGGGCCGACAGCTACTCAGTACTGCACTGTGATAGCCCTGTCAGAAACACACCAGTGGGTCCCTCAGGGGACGGGTAAGTAGTCTCTCCTGCCTGCAGGTGAGTACAAAAGGCTGTGTGTTTCTCTGTTAGGGATTTTCCCTGTCTCCCGCTGTATTTCATTGTCACTCTCTGTCACCATTGCTGGCGCTGTGCTGTGTGGGGTGCCTGGGGGGTCACACTGTTATTGGAGGGGCTAATGCTGGTCTGCAGATATGCTTGGGGCCTTTTTTGTGTATTTTGGGGCCTGAGCGGCGCTGTGTGTGTGCGGTTTTTTCACTTTTGCTGAGTCATGGCGGCCATCTTGCCGCGGATCGCCTCCAGTGAAGTGCGGCGGCCATTTTCTTGTAGCCCGCGCGCTCTTCAGCACTAGTTTTGGCCTCTCGCGCTGCTGTAACAGCGCGAATCTCCTCACAATCTCCTCACAGCTCACCACCGCTGACACAGCGCGGTACAGACAGCGGAACTGAGCGGTCCCTGGTCCGGTTTGGTGAGTCCCCTGGGCGCCCCCTCCTCAGTCAGCACAGCCTGTGGGTGGACTTTTTATCTGAGGAGTCTCAGAGGGAGGCAATATGGAGTCTCTGTCACCAGCTTCCCCTAAATGTCAGTGGATAACAGGCAGTGCTTCAGCACCTGCGGTCCCTAGGGACCAGTTGTGGGCAGTCCTGGAATCATTTCTGACCAGGATGGGAGCTGTGTGCAAGGGAGCAAAAAAGCGCCCTCTCCCCACTTTACTTCATGAGGGCAGTGCGCTGATTCAGATATGGGCCTAGCCACTACCGCTCAGGACCCTAGTTCTGAATGTATTGGATGGTTTTGAACAGGACATTCCTTATGAGGAAAACTCCAGTTCTGCGTCAGTAAATGACAGGGCGCTTGTTAGTGTACTCATGACTGCAGTGAGGGACACTCTCAAGCTAAAATGCTGCGGATGCAGAACCTCAGGCGGATACAGTCTCCTTTGGTTCTTTTAAGGCCAGGCCTTCTAAAGAGGTTTTTCCATATGTAACTTTCTTTGACCAGCTCATTGATAAGGTCTGGGAAAAGCCGCAGAAGGATTTTTTTTATGGTCCTGCGGCGTTTGTCTATCAGATACCCCTTGAAGATGCCCTACTTAAAAAGTGGGCTTCTCCCCCAGGGTCGACCCTCCAGTCGCCCGGTTGAACAAGGCCATCACTCTCCCGATGGAGGGGATTTGAGGACCCCACTGACAGGAGGTCAGAAGTGGTGAGCAGAGCCATGTTTGCCTTGTTGGGATCCGCCCTATGGCCTGTGGTAGCGGCGACCCTTGTGTCTTAAACACTTACAGGTTGGGCAAAAATGTTGCACCTAGCTGTACAGGAGCATAATCTTCCTCCAGACACAGTTGCTTTGGCCCACCAACTGGTTCAGGGCCTGGTTTATGTGTGCGACGCCACGTTGGACGCGGCCCCTTTAATATCCAGGGCCTCTGTCTCGGCGGTGGTATTGCGTCGTCTTATCTGGTTGAAGTGCTGGTCTGCTGACCTAGCCTTAGGAAGCTCCTGACGGATCTACCATTTAAAGGTGGTAGACCTTTCGGTGCTGCTCTGGATGACATCGTCATGGATGTCATGGGAGGTAAAAACACTCTTCTTCCTTAGACTAGCAAGGGTGAGGAGGCCCGCCGCAAACAGGGGCCTTCCTTTCCAGCAAAACGGGGTTTTTTCGTCAGTCAGTCCACCCACGGGTAGGCCCTCTCAGACTGATGGCAGTGCGGCTGGTGGGCACAAGTGCCCCTGGGTGCATAAGCCGAACAAGTGGCTCCCAAGCCCGCCTCCGCGTGAAGTCTTGCCTCCGCCCGACTCTGGGGTGGAGGGACGACTTCGCAGGTCACGAATCGGTGGTCCTCCCGAATCTCCGACTGGTGGGTGTGCGAGGTGGTCACCTCAGGATACAGGATAGTATTCCGATCCTGGCCCCCAGACAGAATCTTCCTCTCCTTCCTACCTGTCGGGCAGCCCTCTTGGGGGCTGTACAGGATTTGATCAGGTCCGGAGTGATTGTGCCGGTTGCGTGTCAGACTTTTCAGGGATTCTACTTGAATCTGTTTGTCGTCCCAAAAATAGGACGTGGTTCGACCTATCCTGGACCTCAAGGCCCTGAATGCCTTCGAGAAGGTGCAGAAATTCCGCATGGAATCCATTCGCACGGTGATCGCTACACTCCACCAAAGGGACTTTCTTCTGGCGTCCTTGGACTTCAAGGACGCCTACTTGCATGTTCCGATCTGCGCAAGTCACCAGAAGTTTCTGCGCTTTGCGATCAGCGAAGTCCACTATCGATTGTGGCTCTTCCTTTCGGCCTAGCCTCGGCACCAAGGGTGTTCACCAAGGTGCTTGCTCCGGTTCTAGCCTTCTGTTACAGCGAGGTATTGCTGTCATGGGCTACCTGGACGATCTTCTGCTAAGAGCAGAAAGTGGATCAGACTTAGAGGAAAGGTGACTATCGTCAATTAGACCCTCAGGGACTCGGGTGGTTCCTGAACATTCAGGAGTCAGTCCTGGTCCCGACTCAGTGTCTGGAGTATCTAGTTCTGATTCTGGACTCCTTGGAGGCAAAGGTATCCTACCTCTGGAGAAGTTGCTGACACTTCAGTCTGCGGTGCGGGTGCTGACATCCCAAAAATGGTTGTCAATCCGTTTTTTTGCACGAGAGTCCCGAGACTCGTGGTGGCCTCCTTCGCGGCCGTTCCGTATGCCCAATCACACACCAGGGCATTGCAGAGGGCAGGAAGCTCCTGTCCCTGCGGTTAGTGAACCGGACTGGCATGCAGAACCTCACAGGTTCGATCCCACATGGAGCAACTGCTAAATAACATTGCAGAAGGAGATCTTGTCCACCTGGGACAAATCCCTGTTGTCCTTGGATCTTCAGATCCAGGTGATTCACCTGGTCAGGGCGCCCCTGACATGGTGGTTGAGATCCTCGGCTCTTCGGTCCGGAAAGTCGTTCCCCTCCCATCCAATGGACGGTACTCACGACGGACACCAGCCTGAGGGGCTGGGGTGGAGTCTGGGGAGTCCTGTCGGCTCAGGCCTTGGACTCCGGACGAGCCCGTTTACCAATCACTGTTCTGGAAATACGGGCCATCGGACTGTGTCTCTCCTCAGGTCGGAGATAGTACGGGGTCGCTCGATCAGGAGCCAGTCACACCGCCACGGCGGTGGCGTATGTAAACCATCAAGGGGGAACTCGGAGCTCAGCTGCGGCTTCCGAGGTAGTCCGTATCCTGAAGAGGGCCGGAAGAAACGTCTCGGCTCTGTAGGCCATTTTACATTCTGGGCATAGACTATCTGAGTCGCCAATCGCCAGACACCGGACCAAGAAGAGTGGTCCTTGCATATTTCAACTCCTTTACCGACGGTGGGGCACGCCGGATGTGGACCTGATGGCCTCTCGACTCCATCGCAAGGGTCGAGGTTGTGGCCAGATCCAGGGATCCTTGGGCGATGCCTCGGATGCGTTGGTGGCCCCATAGGGTCCTTATCGCCTGATTTAAACTCTGGTGATCCTAATTGTTCCGGATTGGCCTCAGCATCACTGGTACGCTGATCTGGCACGTCTCGTCGCGGACGTTCCCTGGCGGTTGCCGATGAGGGAGGACCTTCAGTCTCAAGGTCCTAGGTTTCATCTGGCTTACAGTCTCTGGCTTCGGCTTTAACGGCAGGGCTGTTAAAAGCCAGGTGTTGAGGGACCGAGGTCTCTCGGACTCGGTCATTTTTGACCATGTTAAGGACACGGAAGTCTTCCTCCCAGGCAGATCTATCACCGTGCCTGGAAAGCTTATATCGCCATGTGCGAAGCGCTGGACAGGCGTCCTCGGACGTATTCCGTCCCCAGAATCCTGCGTCCTCTGCAGTGTGGAGTGACCCAAAAGCTTGCTTTGAGTACCATAAAGGATCAGATTCCGGCCTTGGCTGTCTTCTTTCAGCGACCTCTAGCGGGTCATTTTTCTTGGTTAGCACCTTGTGTTGGGGGTTCGCCATGTGCTCCCTCCTGTCAAGCCTCCTCTCCCACCGTGGGATCTGAATTTGGTGCTCTCGGTCCTCCAGGAACCTCCTTTTGGGAATATCCGGGATATTCCCCTCTTGTCTTGTCTCAGAAGGTGGCCTTTTTAGTGGCAATCACTTCTGTTGGACGAGTGTCTGAGTTGGCGGCTTTGTCCTGCAAGTCGCCATATTTGGTCATCCATAAGGATAAGGTGGTGTTGCATCCGCGACCTTCCTTTTTTGCCAAAGGTGGTGTCGACCTTTCACCTACATGAGGACATTGCCCTCCCGTCCTTGTGTCCTCACCCATCGCATCCCAGAGAGTTTGCGCTGCACATATTGGAGGTGGTACGAGCCTTACGGGTGTACCTGTCGGCTACTGCTTCTATTCGTAAGTCCGACTCACTGTTTGTGACTGTCTCTGGTCCATAACAGGGCCAAGCGGTTTCGTCTGCCATAATTTTTAGGGGAATCAGACAAACCGTCATTCAAGCCTATGTTCTCAAAGGGCGGGCGCCTCCCTTTCCGGTTACGGCGCATTCCACCAGGGCAATTGGTGCTTCCTGGGTTTCCCGACATCAAGTGTCGGTTGCACAAGTGTGCAAGGCGGCGACCTGGTCGTCTGTTCATGCCTTTTTAAGTTTTTTATAAGGTTAATGTGGCTGCATCTTCGGATGCTTCCTTCGGCCGCAGGGTGCTGCAGGCCGCTGTTTAAAGTTGCGACTCCTCCGTTGAGCTCTGCCTTATTGGAGTGAAGTTTTGGTTTTTCCATTTATACTGCTCCCATCCCTCTTGACACTGCTTTGGGACATCCCATGTGTAAAGAGACACCGTGTCAGTCCATGGATGATAAGAGAAAATAGGATTTTTTGTACTCACCGTAAAATCCTTTTCTCTGACATCCATGGACTGACACGGCACCCACCCTTCCTTTTAAGTTTGTACTGCTTTGTTACGAACTGAAGTCTGCAGACTGTAGTTGGGAGGGTTATGTCCGGAGGGACCGCCCCCTGGGTGGGGCTGTTCAGCTCTGGCTTTTAGAATGTATGTATAACATTTCACATTCTGCCTAGGTCTTCTCCTGCAAGCAGGGACATAACCCACATGTAAAGTGTAAAGAGACACCGTGTCAGTCCATGGATGTCAGAGAAAAGGATTTTACGGTGAGTACAAAAAAATCCTATTTTTTTGCTAGAACATTACTTGGGACCCCCAAATGTATTTTCTGAAAGGAGAGGCCAAGGAGAATAAAGTGGGTTTGTGTCAGACATGGATACATGTCAAGACTCAAAATTGTGTGCATCTGTGATATGGTGACAAATTATGGTACATAAAAAATTTTCATTGTCAGTTTAGTTAGCCATGAATTATAGCCCTAGAATTATTGCTCTCAATCTGACGTTTTCAGGGTTTTATATTTTTTATTTGTTTTTGTTTTACCTTTTTTTTGTTAAAAATAAATTTTGTTTAATTTAACTTCACCTCTATTCAAAGCAGGCAACACGGAAACTGTGAAGGTAAAAGTGGATATCTAGTTATCTTGTGGCTATGCAGTGTAGCAGTGGTGTGCCAATGACCACTACGAAAAGCTAAAACCATGTATTTAGCGGATTGCTTGGGGTTTTAATTCAGGGTATCAAATACCTTGTGCGTACATGAGTGGCAGTCATTTTTGCTCACTACATGTGCAGGATCTGCTTTTACTAATCTTTTATTTTTTCTGCTAGTTTAAATCTTTGTAGTCTCCAATGGCATGAAAACCCCACTTTGGTTATCAGAGACCATGGTATCTAGGCTTATAGGGAGCTTGAAGAAATTAAAATTTTCATTCATTAAGGGAGGAAATTATGTAATTGAAGTGGCCTGTTCATTTGTGATGTGAATTTCAAAAGTACCCTTTAAACCTTATTTATTGTTGGGTATTTTCTTTTTTATCTAGTGCATTTGCACAGTATAACTTGGATCAGTTCACTCCAGTAAAAGTTGAAGGCTATGAAGATCAGGTATGTTATCTGCATAGCTGAATAATTTTCCCCTTTCAAAGACCATTGTTGTGTGACCTTGGCACCATTCTAGACAGTGACATGTTCTCTTGATAAGCCTCTCCTATCCACTGATACTTCACACACTTCCATGTTCATTTGTTGGCACCCTAATGCAGAGTACACACTAAGGTATCGTCCCCCCAGTTTCTTCAGTTCCCTGTAGAAGAGGTAATATATTCACCTCTGGTGGCCTTTGGTTTAAAAAAAAAAAAACTTGCAGGGCTAAATATTATAGCAGGAATTGCTGAGCTCTCCTAAAAATAATAATCGCCTGGCAAAAAAAAAAAAATGGCAAAAAGCAAAAAATAAATTAAAAATTTGGCATGGCATATATAATTGCTACACAAGTAACATTGTAATTGAATGTTAATAAATTACCTTTCCCTTTCAATCTGCAACAATGTTTTTTTCTGTAAAATGCAATTCAAAATTATACGTATCGGATTTGAAGCATCAAAATGTTGTGTTTTGTTGAGAAAAACTCAAAAGGAAATCAATTCTAAAGGGATGCAGACCCTACAACTTGATCCTCTTGCTGGAGTAATTTGAATTACTGACCCTTAACAAACATGGAGATTTAAAATTACTCTGCGCACTCTCATCATTTTTCATTTCAACTGCTCACCCTCCTTGTCACCACACACATTAGCAGAGATGCGCCCCCCTACCCCCAAACTCATCAGGGTTGCCTCTGCACACCTAGTATTCCTGAGGGTGTTGGCTTAAAAGAATGATAGATACAAAGGAATAAGATAGAAGAATCATATCTTCAAACATTGCATCTATAACAGTGGTTCTCAACTCCAGTCCTCAGGGCCCACCAACAGGCCAGGTTTGCAAGATAACTGAAATGCATCACAGGTGATATAATTTGCTGCTCAGGGATTGCAGTATTTTGGTCTGCATCTCACCAAGGTAATACTTAAAATCTGGCCTGTTAGTGGGTCCTGAGGACAGGAGTTGAGAACCACTGATCTATAACAATATGAACAGCATAGTAGTCCAGCCAGAGCTTCTAAGGCAGTAAGTTACATTGACATGATGCATCATAGATTGGATCTAGAGTAGTAAACAATTGGGGCTCCAGTGGGCTTTTATTTATATATTTTTTTTTTTGAGGGGTCTTTTCATGGAATCACCATTATGGGACCCTTGGACAACCTTCTGTAGTGAATACAATCACCACATGACCTAATGAAGTTTTCTGATTTAGCTAAATGCCTGCAAGATTGAGCTGGCAATGGTTTAGCCCAGAATCGGAGCTGGAACTTGTCCATTGTCTTTTATACCACCTTTTACTATTCTGGAGCAGTAGAAGGGTCTATGGCATACTTGTCTGCATTCCCCTTGCAGTTGGTCAAGGAGTTTTTCATCTGTTTATGGGAGCATCGAATGTCAAGGGGCTTTCATTTTCCAGGGTCCTCAATACATGTTGCAGGTTTCCTCTGATTGTAACAGGGATAACCTGATGACTCCATGGGACTCGTCCACTGAGGATTAGGCCATTCTACCATAATTGATTTGCAGGTTCATAAAGAAGGCTTTTCCTCTTGCCTTTTTTGGGTTTATTCAGGTGAATATTCTTTGCTGTCCTGACAGGACTCCTGTCCCTTTAACAAGTTCTGATGCATCGTGAGCCTTTGGAGCATCCCTAGTCTTTTGACTCTTTGAGATTTCGGAATGAACAGAATTTTCAGCAGAATACCTTTGGGGTTTTCTCCCCAGAGGGGCAATCTTGCTCATGGGTATGTTGAGCTTTGGCCTGAGCTTTGTCAGGGTTGCAATCGGTCTCATTGACTTATGGTTACATTTTGTTTTCTGCCTAACTTTTGTTAGGGTGCTCCCCACGTACCCATTTTTGCACACCAAAGTTCTATTGACCTAAGTTGTTCACAGGATACTCCTGATATGTCTGTTCTGGCAGTCTCTCTAGATGTTCCTTGTGCTATCACCCTCATGGGATCAGGGAGTGGAGGCGTGTAGTGCCTTCCTACTTAGACCGGTTTGGTCTCCATTTTTCCAGGACGTTGTTCCTAGGTTCCTCTGTCCAGTACCACTTTGTTGCAAGGGAGTTTTCTTCCTCTCCTTCTGAATCAATCATATTTATATTGTGGATTTTTGTGTCGTGCCCCCCCCCCCCTTGCTCAGTGGGCGTTTAGACTTGGTTCTTTCTTTCTCCTGCTCTTGTTAGGTCTCCTAATCTGGTAGGGGGTTTAGCTTCACCAGATTCAGGTGGCTCTGAAGCTGCAGGCAGTCACCATTTCCAGTTCACATGGACTTGTTAGAGGTTGTTTGCCCAGACCTCAGCAGGGTTGCTTTTGGATGTTCCTACATTAAATGACTTCCTCTGTCCCCCAGTGGATGAGAAAAAAATGTTGTGATTTTGTTCTCCTTTGCTTAGACTACATTTATTGACACTGGTCCCTCTCTTCTGCGCTTATAATTATTCTTTTGCTACTGCTTGCTTCACAGCGAAGGTATGCTGGTCATGGGAGGGGTTATCCTGAGCTGACCTACAATTTTATTGGCAAATGTTCCTGTAGGTGTCAGTAAAACCCAATAGCTAATGACTTTGTTTAAAACGATTGTGTGTGTGTATGTGTGTGATAAAAATAAATAAATTTTAGATCAATTTTAATTTATTAAAAAAATTTCCCCTAGGTATTAATAACTGAACATGGAGACCTTGGCAATGGGAGGTTTTTAGATCCAAAGAACAAGATTTCATTCAGATTTGATCACTTAAGAAAGGAAGCCAGCGATCCCAGGCCCCATGAGGGAGAAAATGCCATAGAATCCTGGAGGAATGTTGTGGACACTGCAGTGAGATCCTATGTGAAAGATCATTATCCTAATGGAGTTAGTACTGTAAGTAGAAATAACTATTTTCTTTAAAGGGATCTGTTTCTTAATGGTGTGAAAATTGATTTAAAAATAATAATTTTTTAGTCATATAGCCCTGTAAGTTGCAATATTCGTCTCATTTCATGTTGGTTACATATTAACTTTAGGTATACGGCAAAACAATTGATGGACAGCAAACAATAATTGTATGTATTGAGAGTCATCAGTTTCAAGCTAAAAACTTCTGGTAAGTCTTTTTTTTTTTTTTTCCCCATTCGGATGTATAATTTATCCATGTAAATTGTATACAAGCCCTGTTTTATAAACCTATTTTACACTGTTTAGCATTGTCTCACTGCATGCAGTTTTCTTGAGCAAATACATTTTTTTTTTTAAATCTGCTGTAGCTTCTTACCTGAAGAAAGCCGCTTGCAATTATCAGAGGGATTGTCGCCCTACCATGCAAATGCCTTCAATTTGGCAATTTTGCTGCCTATTTAATAGACCTGGTAGCTCAGTGGCCCACAGATGTAGCCCAGACCACAGGCTGTGTTAACACAGCTTCTAATTGCAAGACCGTCGCTTAGCTTTGTCAGCCTGTAACGGACACATCTCCAGGTAAGAAACTCTGCAACAGATTCACTGAAAACTCTATGCAGCGAGGCAAGATGCCAAACATGCTGAAATATATTTTTATGGTTTACATACAGTTTTAGGTATTGAATGCCCCAGCAGTGCTGAAACTGTATATGCAGATTAGCACACTCTGCAAGTTTTTATATATATATATATATATATTTATATAAATATGTGTGTGTATGTATGGAACATACATACCTTTTTAACATCACAGCCCCACTTCTCATTAGAACCCTTCCCTTTTAAACCCCAGTTAACCGATACATCCATGTCTTCAGCCCCCTTTTACATATTGGCGCCTTTTGTCCTCCTTTCACATCAGTGTGTTCAGTTCCATAAGTGGCTGAACACAGTCCCCTTTATCAGTTCCCCTCTAACGTCAATGTCCTCTTCTAGCTATGAGTAAGCGCTGATTTTGTGCGAAACGCGTCAGCTATCCTGTTCTAGCTGGTTTTTGTAGTGCCTGTTCATTAAACACACGTTGGATTGGAGTGCGGCTGTCCTCTTTTATCTTATTTTTTCGTCAATGTCCTCTTCTCAGCAGTCAATAGCGATCACTGTTTAAGGTATATAAAGTCATGGTATCTGTTTTTGTATTATGTAAAAAAGAAAATGTGCGCTAGTCTAAATAGTGAGAACAAAAAGCAGCTGCAATGAAATGTGACTAAAATTCAAAATGTGCTGGTGATAAGAATTGTAGCGCTGAGTGTTCATAGGGACCATAGATATGAGACCTAGGTCCCACACAATGTGCAAACAATAATAACACTAAAGTCCACATAAACGTGATGAGTGACAAAAATTGTCCATAAACAAATGGTGAAGCTGGACGTGGAACCACATAGAACATTGAGTAGCCCTTGTTGTGAAGAATTGCAAAGAGGTGAAATACTCTTACCAGAGCTGGTGGACCTATGTGTCAGCGACGGCAGATTGTTAGAGCATGGGAAATCCGAATGGCCGATCTCTACGGCTTGTCTGAAGGCTCTCACTGTCAGGAACCATGGATGAAGGTCGTGGACTCAAGATGTCCTGGATCAGGAAGGAACTCGGGATGGACTGGATATCCGTATGGTCCTCAAAAGGATGGTGAAAAGCTGACGAATGTATCGGTGCTTATCTGGACTGTAGAAGGCACACAGGAACCAGGCTTCAAAAACAATCGATTCACCAGGGCATGGAGAAAAGACAAAAGAAGAGGGCTCCGATAGTGCAGATCAATTGCGGGTTTATTGGATAAAACCAACAAGACATAAAAGTGATCACAATAAAAATGGGGCAATAAGTGGAGTGGTTGAACCAAACCCTACGCGTTTCGTACGACAATACTTCAACAGGGGCACCGTATTACACAGCACCGTATTGAAACTTGCTTTGTTACCCCAACATTTCATATTCCTGATATGTGGCTGCTGTACCTTGTACTTGTATGAGAAAGTATCCTGTTCTCTTTGCATTGCTTCCTTTTATGTGAAATCCTCGGTGATCCTGCCAGTCCCTCTGCTTTTCTAATAAAAACTGACCACACTAAGCATCAGAACACAGCGTGGTCAGTTCTCTAGCTATGTTAGGAACACAGCGTACACTCCTCCAATGATCAGACATGTCCTAACATACCCCCCTGCACAGCCTGTCACTGGGAAGCTTGGTGGACTTCTGGCCCCCCCCCCAGCTCTTATACAGCTGAGAACAGAGGGAATGTGTTTACATATGGTTTATAATCACTGTCAGCGCTTGCCTCAAGAATTCTTTTAGAATTCAGACTGTCACCATGTGAGGTACATTTCTTTTTTAAATAATGGTACTGCATACTAACTTTTAAAAGGAAGCGTCTATTTAAATATATTTATCAGTAAATAAAATTGATGGGTGTATGTGCATTCACAGATTAATTGTTGATTACATCATTCCAAGCAAGCATTTATTGCAGTCTTTTTGTTAGAATTTAGCAATCAATTGTCTCATACTCCATTACTGTTTTTTGTTTTCCAGGAATGGACGCTGGAGGTCAGAATGGAAATTTACCATAACACAATCTACTACAAAAGTGGTGGGAATTCAAAAAATTCAGGTATTTCACTGGCCTGCCTTTTTTTGTTGTGATTTAAAACCACTTTCCCTTCATCCATTGCAGTATGTTTTTTTCATCTACACTAAACAGTTCCTTTTTTACCTGCCTTATGCAATGTATGTAAATTTAGTATTTGAAGATCATGATTATCCAGTTGGAGCACACAAATCCACTGAAGGGTGTTAATTTTGAAGCTGCCACTATTCTGAATCTGCTGATGTTTGATTCTGTAATGCTGATTTGCTTCTCAATTAAGACTCTTCCTTATCTGCTGAGGAAGCTACATGAATGAATAGCGCAACTTCTTTAGCTGACACTTTAAGATATATACTGAGTCCTGGTGAAATAACATTCCTGGCTATGGTGGATTACACAGGACTTGGACTATGAGAAATTATGAACTGTTAGGCCTCATGCCCACGGGCGTTTTTTCAGCCGCGTTTTTGAGCGTTTTTTACAGCTTAAAAACGCCTGTCCATGTTAGTCTATAGCTTCATGCCCACCTAGGCGTTTTTGAGCTGTAAAGAGCATAGGCGTTTGTAAGCTGTAAAAAAAACCCAGGGCCAGTGCGTTCCTCAGCGTCAGAACTAGGCAGGAAAAAACGCGAGCGTCAAAAAACGCGCAAAAACGCGCACTAACGCGCAAAAAACGCGCACTAACGCGCGGTCGCGTTTTTAGCTCCGACGTTTTTTTTTTTTTTTTTTTTTTTTTTTTTTTTTTTTTTTTTTTTTAAAAAAAATATTTACAATAACATGGACAGGCGTTTTTAAGCTGTAAAAAACGCTCAAAAACGCAGCTGTAAAAACGCCAGTGGGCATGAGGCCTTAAAATTGAGAAGTATTTTATCAGCCAAAGTAGAAACACCTGCAACCCTACTCCAGAGAATTGTTTAACTCTCTGCCTTTTAAAATTAAGTTAGATTTTAATACAGTTGCAGTGTTTGCTAAATTGCATTAGTAAATTACTCTTTTTGTAATTGTTTTCACATCTAAATGCTGTTTCATTAAAGTCAGGTAATACTTTTGTAGCATAAAACAAAATCTTGTATATTTTAAATAGGTCCATTATTATGAAGACGGAAATGTACAGTTGGTGAGCCATAAAGATGTTGAAGAATCCCTAACGGTGTCTGTAAGTTTGTTCTTTACCCATCCAGCTCAAAATGCGTACAGTTGTGTTTTCAGGTATTGAATGGGAATATGCCTCCAACTCGTACTAATTGGGGAAGTAGACTGACTCTCAAATGCTATTTACCTATTTTTTCCTATTTTTAAAGATGTAGGACACAAAGGTGAATATAGTAAACCAACATTACTCCCAACACAAATAGTTTAGGGTTTCCAACCTCTGTAGTGAAAAAACGTAGAGAGGTTTAATGAGTTTCACTGTGTTGGCAGGCAATCTGTGGCGGCCCATAATGCAGGGCGCATGGGCACGCCCCCCCATCTATCCATGCGTCCGGCCCCCTAATCTACATGCCAGGCGCATGGATTCCCATCAGGGGTTTTATTTATTTTTAAGCATGTGATTGGACCCAGTTGTGTGACAATAGTGAATTAATATTCGCTATTGTCACACTGATTCTCCCAGCCAATCGGGAAGTGGGTTTGAGACCTGTTTCCTGATAGGCCAAAAGGAGAAGCGTTCCAATTGGCCTGGGAGGAGACACAGGGAGGAGACGCACGGATGCTGCCGCCTGGAGGGAAGCGCTGCCCTCGCCATAGATGTGGTAAGTGCCGGGCTCATAACCGACGGGGGGGGGGGGTGAGAATGACCGAACCGGGGATCTTCTTTTTTTTTATTTAGAGAACATTTTTTTATATAAAAAAAAATAAAATGGTATACCTAGAATTTCAGTCTTCGGCCTCAGTAACAAGGCAACGCCGCTCACAATATAAAGTCATCGTGCAATTAGAGGTCTCCAAATACAGTAACTGTAACGGCAGACTAGGGTACCCAGAAGTGCAAACATTTGCACCATAACAAGGAGGACCCATCTGCTGGAAGAAAGTACACCCAAGCAGATGGACCATTGTCCAATGAGAGGCATGTCAACAGCGTAAGAATAAAGGATACCAAAACTATACACCCCAAGGTTAAATAAAGTGCTAAGGAAGTGTAAACAGAAAATAAATGGTAACATATCTCAAACAGGAGGATGCTTATTTAGAGTATACCAGGACTTTAATTGTCCACACCAAACTGTACCGTTGAGAAAAAAAGGGGGGGGGGGGTATTGACTTGCAGGCTGCAACAAAATAATACAGAAACGAGATCCAGGCAATGGCTTCATAAATTAGGTAGTCTAAGCGAGGTCTCTGCTAACTCCAACAAAGCAACATCCACACTAGACAGGGCCTCATCAAGGTCAGAGGTGTGATCCTGCCACGTCGCCCAGATACTGGTGAAGCGTTCTCGTTTGCCCATACACGTCTCCACCCAATCCTGAGCTTCCATGATCTCGTGCACTTTCCTAGTCCATGCCTCCCTGTTGGGCACATGAGCGTTTTTTAGTAGATAGGAATTCATCTCTTGACCGCATTTAAGAGGTGCGGCGGGGCACATCGCTTATGATTAAGCGGTAGGGTTGTTCCTTTTTTTTTTTGCAGAAGAAGATGAAGACGACGACTAAGACAGTGAAATGATACCCCACCCAGTACTGCAAGAGACTGCATAAAGCCTACATCTGCAGTACATAGCACAAGAATCTAAACTAAGACATCAACTAACGGCTCCAAAGAAAAGCTTGCTCAAATGTATCATCTGCTTAGAAATATTACATAAAGCAAGTCAAGCCAAATATTACCTAAACCTACGAAGCTCAACTGTTCTTTTAAAAAAAGAAGAAAAAAAAATTAATGACTGAAACAAAAAGCCTTCCAATGGATAGACCAAAATTTTGTGTTGAAGGCAACAATGTAAAAAATCAGCAACAACAACAGTCACAAGCATGTATATCTTGAATTAAATAAATGGGCAATGTAAAAATGATCATACCTCTGCAGAAAAAGCATGAACCTTCCCCTAACGGTACCAGTCACACTCCAATCACATAGGACCTGGCAAATTTCTAAAACTTACTAAATCACGTATAATAGGCATCCTCTTTGAACCAGAAGTGCAATTGGTACATATAGTGATCTCTAAAGAAGCAAAAAAAACACTGGTCATTCAAGGAGTCAAATCTCTCACAAATGTGAATATTAAAGCGGTTGTATACCTGCTGCTGTATTTTTTATTTTTTTTTCATACCTGTAAGGCAAAAGGCATAATGAGCTAGTATGCACCGCATACTAGCTCATTATGAAATACTTGCCTTAGAATGGAGCGTCAGGAACTTACCTGGTCCACGCCGAGGGAGATTTCATCTTGCCTTGGCGTGTCTTCCAGGTATCGCCGCTCCAGCTCTGTGAGTGGCTGGAGCGGCGATGTCGTCACTCCCGCGCGTCGGCAAGGTCCGGCGACTGCCGGCCTTTAGCCGAGAATCCCCACTGTGCATGCGCCACTGCATTCAGCGGCTCATTGCGAGGGGAATATCTCCTAAACCGTACAGGTCTAGGAGATATTCTTTTTACCTACAGGTAAGCCTTATTATAGGCTTACCTGTAGGTAAAAGTTTAAAATTTCGGTGTACAACCGCTTTAAGATTTCTCTTATCGTCCATGGACTGACACAGCTCTCAAACTGTTTACGTGTGGGTATATGTCCCTGCTTGCAGGAGAAGACCTAGGCAGAATGTTAGATGGCCGTTGGTGAACTCTGGGAGTGGAGCAGTGTTCTGGTGTGGAGTGTGTGGGACTTTATTGCGTGCGCCAGTAGCGCTGTTTTTTTAATTCAAATAGTTCGCTCGGCGGCCATCTTGTCGTGGCTCAATTGCGCAGTTATACAGGCATCCGGTGGCCATTTTCTTGTAGCCGCGGCGCTTTCACTTTCGTTTTCGGCCTCTAGTGGCGCTGCTGCGGCGCAAAATTCTCAGTCTCCTCACAGATTCTTCACTCTCCTCAGGCTTCACTCGTGCTGCAGCGCGGCTTATACAGTGTCCCTGGGTGCGTGAGCCTACCAAGCAAGCTCCCAAGCCCACCACCGCATGAAGTCTTGCCCATGCCCGACTCTGGAGTGGGGGGGGGACGTCTTCGCAGGTTCTCAGCGTGGTGGACCTCCCGGATCTCCGACCGGTGGGTGTGCGAGGTGGTCACCTCGGGATACAGGATAGAGTTCCGCTCGTGGCCCCCAAACAGGTTCTTTCCCTCGAACCTCCCTCTCCTTCCAGCCCGCCGGGCGGCCCTCTTGGGGGCCGTACAGGATTTGCTCAGGTGCGGAGTAATTGTGCCGGTTCCGTCGCAAGAGAGGTTTCAGGGGTTTTACTCGAACCTGTTGTCCCGAAGAAGGACGGGGTCCGGCCAATCCTGGACCTCAAGGCCCTGAATGTCTGTGAGGGTACTAAAATTCCGGATGGAATCCATTCGCACGGTGATCGAGACACTCCACCAAGGGGATTTTTTGGCGTCCTTGGATATCAAGGACGCTTACTTGCATGTTCCAATCTGCGCAAGTCACCAGAGGTTTCTGCGCTTTGCCATAGGCGAAGTCCACTATCGGTTCGTGGCTCTTCCCTTCGGCCTAGCATCGGCACCACGGGTTTTCACCAAAGTGCTTGCCCCGATTCTAGCTTTGCTGAGACAGCGAGGAATTGTTATCGTGGGCTATCTGGACGATCTCCTTCTCAGAGTAGAAAATGGCTCAGAATTGGAGGAAAACGTGACAATAGTCAGTCAGACCCTCCGGGACTTCGGATGGCTTCTGAACATGCAGAAGTCGGTTCTAGTCCCGACTCAACGATTGGAGTATCTGGGTCTGATCCTGGACACTTCGGCAGCGAAGGTGTTTCTACCCTCAGAAGTTACTGACACTTCAGTCGGCAGTGCGGGTTCTGACGTCCCAAAAATGGTCGTCAATTCGCTTCTGCATGAGTCCTAGGACTAATGGTGGCCTCCTTCGAGGCGGTTCCGTTTGCCCAATCACACACTGCAGAAGGGAATTCTGTCTGTTTGGGACAAGTCCCCATTGGATCTTCAGATTCAGGTGAGTCACTCTGTCAAGGCGTCCCTGACGTGGTGGCTGAGATCCCCGTCTCTTCGGGCCGGGAAGTCGTTCCTCCCCATCCAATGGACTGTGGTCACGATGGACGCCAGCCTGACGACGGGCTGGGGAGGAGTGTGGGGAGTCCTGTCAGCTCAAGGGATCTGGACTCCGGACGAATCTCGTCTCCCAATCAACGTCCTGGAATTGCGGGTGATCAGACTGTCTCTCCGCATGGTCGAAGAGGCTACAGGGCCGCTCGGTCAGAATCCAGTCGGACAACGCCACGGCCGTGGTGTATGTCAACCATCAGGGGGGCGCTCGGCTGCGGCATCCGAGGTCGCCCACATCCTAAGGTGGGCGGAAAGAAGCGTGCCGGCGCTGTCCGCCGTCTACATTCCGGGCGTAGAAAACTGGCAGGCGGACTATCTGAGCCGCCAGTCCCTGGACCAGGGGGAGTGGTCCTTGCATCCGGAGGTGTTCCAACTCCTTTGTCGGCAGTGGGTCACTCCGGATGTGGACCTGATGGCATCTCCACTCAATCGCAAGGTGTCAGTTTGTGGCCAGGTCCAGGGACCCCTGGGCGGATGCCTCGGACGCGTTAGTGGCCCCGTGGGGTCAGTATCGCTTAATGTATGCCTACCCTCTGCTGCAGTTGCTTCCTCGTCTGCTGCGCAGGGTAGCGGCCGAGGGCATCCCGGTGATCCTCATTGCCCCGGACTGGCCTCAGCGTCACTGGTACGCCGACCTGGTACATCTCATCGCGGACGTCCCTTGGCGCCTGCCCTTGAGGGAGGACCTTCTGTCTCAAGGTCCTATCTTTCATCCTGCTTTACAGTCTCTGGCTTTAACGGCATGGCTATTGAGAGCCAGGTGCTGAAGGACCGAGGCCTGTCTGATTCGGTCATTTCAGCCATGCTTAGGGCAAGGAAGTCTTCTTCTAGGAAGATCCATCACCGTACCTGGAGAGCTTACATCGCTATGTGCGAAGAGCTAGACTGGCGTCCACGGACGTACTCTGTCCCCAGAATACTGCGGTTCTTGCAGCGTGGTGTTGCACAAAGGCTGGCTTTGAGTACTATTAAGGGTCAGATTTCGGCCTTGGCCGTTTTCTTTCAAAGACCCCTAGCAGGTCATTCCTTAGTTGGCACTTTTGTACAGGGGGTACGCCATGTGGTTCCACCTGCCAAGCCTCCGCTCCATCCTTGGGATCTGAACTTGGTGCTCTCGGTTCTTCAGGAACCTCCTTTTGAAAATAAAAGAGATGTTCCTCTTAACTTTGTCCCAGAAGGTGGCTTTCTTAGTGGCCATCACTTCTGTTAGACGGGTGTCTGAGTTGGCGGCTCTGTCATGCAAGTCGCCTTACCTGGTTTTCCATAAGGATAAGGTGGTGTTGCGACCGTCTTTCCTTCCTAAGGTGGTTTCGGCTTTTCACCTTAATGAGGACATTGTCCTCCCGTCCTTGTGCCTTCACCCATCGCATCCTAGAGAGTTTGCGCTTCACAATTTTGGATGTGGTGCGTGCCTTACGGATATACCTGGCGGCTACTGCTTCTATTCGGAAGTCTGACTCACTGTTTGGCCCTGTTTCGGACCAGAGACAGACACAATCGGTATCGTCTGCCACCATTTCTAGGTGGATCAGACAGACTGTTATACAGGCCTATGCTATTAAGGGGCGGGCGCCTCCCTTCCCCGTTACGGCGCATTCCACCAGGGCAATTGGTGCTTCCTGGGCTTTCCGACATCAAGCGTCGCTTGCACAAATGTGCAAGGCGGCGACCTGGTCGTCTGTTCATACCTTTTCAAAATTCTATAAGGTTGATGTGGCTGCATCTTCGGATGCTTCCTTCGGTCGCAAAGTGTTGCAGGCCACTGTTTAATGTTGCAACTCCTCCGTTGAGGAGCTCTGCTGGTTTGGTTGTTCCTTTTTACTATTTTGCTCCCACCCTTTTCTTATACTGCTTTGGGACGTCCCACACGTAAACAGTATGAGAGCTGTCAGTCCATGGACAATAAGAGAAAATAGGATTTTTGTACTCGCCGTAAAATCCGTTTCGCTGACGTCCATGGACTGACACAGCACCCACCCTTCCTTTTTAAGGTTTGTACTGCTTTGTTATGAACTGAGGCTGCTAGCTGCAGGTGAGAGGGTAATGTCCGGAGGGACCGCCCCCCTGAGCGGGGCTGTTCAGCTCTGGATTGGTTCTAGAATGTTTCTAACAATCTGCTTAGGTCTTCTCCTGCAAGCAGGGACATATACCCACACGTAAACAGTATGAGAGCTGTGTCAGTCAATGGACGTCCGAGAAACTGATTTTACGGTAAGTACAAAAATCCTATTTTTGGCAAAGATGTTGCCCTTGCACTCAAAATTTCTGATACCCTTTTCGATTCACCTGGATCGAGCAAGCTTTTACCTGGGCAGAGTTAATTATCTCAGATCAGTGTCAGAGCAATAATTTGTATTATGCAAAATTACATAACGCCTATTCCTCAATGCGGAAGAAATATTTGACTCTAGACTGGTCATCCTTGCTATATAAACCTACAGCATATGTGCTTGGGACCTAAAATGTTATTTAGCATAATGGATAATAGTGTTATATGAACAGCTGTGAGCAAAGGTCACAATTTGGTAGCACCATCTTCCCCACATCACATTATGTAATGGTATCGGGCTGTTCATTATTTCTCTGGTGCCATTACATCCAAAACCCCAAGATGTTCCTCCCAATGCTTCTACAAGAGTTTAATACATACAGCCCTCTTTATAATTTCAAAAGTGTATAAAGTATAGTAAGGCCCCCCAAGGGCCATTTGCAAACAATTTCCATTTTTACTGAAAAAAAACTCAGACATATTTAAGCACATCTTAAATGGGGCAAACCCCTAATTCATCTAGCCTGGTTGCAAATGGAGCTATCAAACGATGATCCACCAAGAACCAAATGCATAGATTTCATTTGGTTACGCAGGAAATCATGAATGGAATTTCTGCTACTAAAGAGATCCAGTTCTAATGGTGGTATGGGAAATACTATGAAGCTTCCATACTGAACACAATTTTTGATTGGTTCTTTCAGAGGCTGCAGAAATATTGAATAGAAATCAGCGGATGTGTTGCAGGATGGGATCTTGGCACTATGCTATGGGTACAAAAGACTGCAAAAACCTAGCCCCTTCTACATCACTTATGACCAAGAAACGTTTAAAATCTGGAAATTATGTGCTAAACACAACTGGCATATGAACTCTCTAAATATTCTGATGGCAAACTCCCAATTTTTGCCAAGCCCACATGCAGGAGCTTTCAAACACTGGACTATAAACATCAGTTGACTTTGCACAATGAAAAAAAAAAAAGAAAATTGGGGCCTTGCTCCCCTAAACTTCTTGAAGGTTTTAGATATGTACCATAATTTTGATGGCCGTTTCCCAAAACCATTAGACACTTTAGACTTTTACTCTCTAAAATGGATACGTTTACCCACAAGTCTCCCACTTGTGAGTGAGAACTACCCCAAGACCTTAAAGCGGAGTTCCACCTATTTAAAAGTCAGCAGCTACAAAAAGTGTAGCTGCTGACTTTTAATCAGACACTCACCTGTGCCACAGTCGAGCGATGCGGGCACATGAAGCCTCACTCCTCTCCCCGGCAATCTAACTGTGGGCGTCCGGCTGTGGCCTCACAGCCGGGAGTGCATTGTGTATTTGTGGGCGGGCAATCTTCTGGGGCCTGTGACGTGTCCCACAAGATTGCAGTGGGGGGAGAGGTGAATTTCCTTCCAGCGCTTGGGGGGGGGGGGGTGGAGTGGTAGCTGGATGCCTGTAAAAACTGGGTACCCGCTCTCCCACCCCCCCACCCCCCCCCCACAAAAAAATGACATGCCAAATGTGGCATGTCAGGCGGTCGCCAGCTCTTAAAGCGGAAGTTCAATTTTTGGGTAAAACTCCGCCTTGCGCTGTCCATACATATCTTTTGATTTTTTTTTTTTTTGTTTTTTGGTTGTCAGCTGGCTGAACAAAAAAAAACAATTTCCCAGCCACTTTAAACATTAATAAAAACTTGTTTTCTTAAAAGTGTAAAAGAAAATCTACAAACATACATCCATAGCCATGTTGCATATGAACAAAAATATATGCATCTTATCAATTTAAGCCAGTCCTATAAAAAATAATAATAATAAAGAAGCAAACTAAACCTGAAACCTTTTGATCTTATTATACTCTACCACGCTTTGATTACTCAAAACTCTGTGATACTTCTGCATACACAGCCCCATTCTGTACAGTTTCAAACTTGGGTTACTCTGCCACCCCTGCCCATACTACACCTCTGTTTCCAGATACAGATTTTATCAAACCTTTTAGGGCAACCTCTAGCGGTGTATGTTAGTTTGTACATTGGCAATGCTCTGTTAATGAGTTCCACCCAACCTTGAAAAGATGGAGGGACCGGGTAGGCAACAACAATTCCATGACCTCAGACCACGATGACTCTGTAAGAAATGGTATATCAGATTTCCACTGCGCAGCTACCCTCTCCATCCTAGAGGAGGAGGTCAGCAGGGTGAAATAGCATCTGGAGATTAGCTTTGAGTGATCATCTTCGAAACACATTTTTTCCATACTAGAGGGATAAAGCTTGACCTCTAAACCAAATTGTGCCGCCGCTGCATGACGTAATTGCAGATGGCGGAAAAATAAAGTATTGGGAATCCTCTATTCTATCTGCAAGTCTTTACCTTGATCTTAGGGCCCGGTCCGTAAACAGCTGGTGAACATATATGATGCCATATTGCACCCAACACCCTCCTTCTGGAATATTGTATATTTCAGAGAGCTGGGGGTTATGCCATAAGGGAGCATTTGGAGAGGTGTTTAGGCAAGTACCTTCCATTCTACCAATACACATATGAAAGATCCTATAGGAAAGTTTAAGAATACCCACACCGTTTGGGATATGGGCCATTCCTATTTAGTACGTTAAGTGCTTCATACGAGTGAACTAGGGCTGCCTGGGTGGCCACCAATGTACATGCATTATTGGGAGGCCAGGTAGTAACGCTGTAAATTTGGCAAAGCCAAGCCTCCGGCTTGATTAGGTAGAAATAATGTGTCCAAGGACATCCTAGGTGGCTTAGATCCCCAAAGGGGTCCGTTGCTATAGTTTTAAGGGTACACAACGATGGAGACGCCTCAGGCGTAATTGGAATACGTGGAATGAATGGTATGGCCCACAAATGCTGTCTGAAGGTTTAGATCTGAAGCGTCCATCCATTCAGTCTCCCCCTCGGTCCACAGTTGGCCATCAGCAGCAGGGGAGCGCGGCTCCTCTCATGTGTCCCGGGCACCATCTTGGATTGCCTCGTGGGCGAAGCATTTGGTTCTAGACTCAGCCCATATTTCACCACGGTCGAGTGTCTGATGTGTGCCTGATCCTTTCCAGGTGGGTACACTGTGGAAATCTAAGCCTAGGGCTGATCAGGATTCTGTAGGATCTCGGTGCGGTCCGGAGCTCTGGAACAACTGCTCACATATCGGAAGTCAGACAAGCCAACTAAGCAAAAAGTTAATTGATTTAAAGTGGTTGTAAACCCTCTCTGAGAACTTTCACCTACAGGTAAGCCTAGATTAAAGAGGAAGTAAACCTTCTGACAGTTTTCCTTAAAAAAAAAAAAAAAAAAAAACCCTGCAAGAAAAAGGCATAATGAGCTAGTATGCTATGCATACTAGCTCATTATGTGGCACTTACCTGAAATCTAAGCCCCCTGAAGTCCTCCTCATTCCCCTCCGCCGCCATGTCCGGAGCTTCTTCCTGGTATCGCCGCTCCGGCGCTGTGATTGGCCGGAGCGGTGATGACATCGCACACATGCGTGCGGGGCCGGCATTCGCCCATTCAGAAAACCGGCATGTCCCATTCATTAGGCCGGGACGCTCAGTGTGCCTGCGCCGTTTTCTACGGCGCACATGCGCCGTAGACATCGGTGCAGTGTTATCTGCAAATATCTCCTTAACCGTGCAGGTTAAGGAGATATTTTGTGCACCTACATGAAAGCCTTAATCTAGGCTTACCTGTAGGTGCAAGTTGTCAAAGGTGGGTTTACAACCACTTTAGGGCTTACCTGTAGGTGCTTGCAATATCCCCTACAACTACACGGTTTAGGAGATATTTGCAATAAATAATGCACCGATGTCTACAGCGCATGCGCGCCGTAGACAACGGCGCAGGCGCACTGAGCGTGCCGGTTTCTGAATGGCATCATGTGTTAAGTGTCGGCTCCCGCGCGAATGCGCGAGAGTGATGTCACGCGCCATCACATGACTCTGGACAGTTGCCGATCTGCAGTTCGCGGACCCCGGAAGAAGAGGGGTGAAGATGGACGCTCACTACTAGCGAGGAAGACCGGGACTTCGCGGGCTTCTCCTGCAGGTAAGTGACACATAATGGGCCACTATGCGATACATAGTAGCCCATTATGCTTTACCTTTGCAGGGAAATAAACCCATTAGGGTTTACTTCCTCTTTAATAAGCTTGAAGTGGCATGATTGAGAATGGCCATACTGTACATGGATTGAAATTCAGCCGGTTTATGCTGAACGGGCCGAATTTCAGTCCATTTATGGCCAGCTTTACTGTTGAATGCTATCTAAAGTTCTTCACCTTGCTCACACATACTCCATCAATGCCATTACTTCAAGTAATTTTAAACATATTGCCCACTGGTACAGAAACCTGGTGTACCTAAGTAAATGGGGGCACTTGAAGTTCTCAGCTATGCTAGAGATGTGGACAAACACCTGGGACTCTTTGGATATTCAGTAGACAAATCCACTAAAACTATTGAAAGCAAAAAGAAGGGATCACAAATCTATTTTCTGATGGACCCTTGGTCACTTTTGTTTCACAGCACTGCTGCAGCAATCCCCAATAATAATAATAAAAAAAAAAAAAAAATCTGTGATGGCCAAGCTATTACCATGGCAGTGTCTGAACCCAAAGAATTGAAAATCGCCCCCCAGTAACTGTTGTACAAAATATTTCCAATCATATGTGATCTGAGTTGGTTTGCAATTCAAAAACTCTCCCCTACGAGGAGCTACCTAACCACAACTATACACTCATCTGCTTCACTACTGTATACAGTGTATTGCTTAGAGACCCTCTGTCTATCCAGGGAAAAATGTCAGTGTCTGTCTCTACAAATGGCATCCCTCAACCTCATACTGACTTTACCAGCACTCATTCCTCTGCAGCCAGCAGGAAGATCTGGTCATGTGACAGTGTGCAGGACTAGCAGTACGGTAACTGTTAAATATTTATAAAAAATGCCTATACAGTACAAAAACGCCTGATAAGTACAGAGCTTGGAATTTCTCCATTCCATATTACCAGATTTGTGTTAATATGATTATGTAGTTACAATTGAGTAGTATTTGAGTTCTACCCACACACACAGTTTACCTTAAAGTGGAACTAAACCTCTGGGTGGGTTATTGCCATAATGAGCAAGTATGCAAAGCAAGGCAAATGTTCCCTCTAGCACTGTATGGTTCAGGCTGTCAGTCACTGCTCCATCTCCTCCTATGTTTCTTCCGGGTTCTCCATCATCCTCTTTGGCCATTGTGCTGATGTAACTCCTGAGCATGTGAACAATAGTTAATGGTACACAGACTCATTCTCAGCCTCTTACAGATGTGAGGGATGTGTTGGGAGTGTACTACTGTAGTCGCAGAGCATGTGCTGTACACTGTACACAGAAAATAAAACAATTCTTAGGGGAGCTTTTTTTTTTTTTTTTTTTTTTTTTTTTTTTGGGAAACAAATCTTTGCCTGTCTTTTGCCACAAACCTCTACAGCCTAGCATTTATTTATTTTATTTCCCCAGGTCTTAGTTCCACTTTTATTGTTTGAGATTGTACTGTCATACTGTACTATTTTATGAGCATCTAGTGATATAAATTTTATGGTGCATTTTATTTAACCAAGAGGGAAAAAAATGAAAAATTACTGACCAGCTAACTGATATAACGGACAACGGTTTCTGTAAAAATAGGCAAATGTCTGAGTGGTTCTGGAGGATCACCCATGAAAGTGTAATTACCCAATCGGGTGTCTGTTAACTGAAGTCACAAATGTAGCACCCTCCTAGTTTAGAGTGGGCTGCTAGGTAAATTTTAGCTTGGCTCCCCTGTACTCGGTGGAGCAGGGATTTGATTTATCAAGGGCTGTCCAGTGTTTCACAGGCTGCTGCTCCCCCCCCCCCCCCCCATCTTCTAGAGCAGTGGTCGCCATCCTTTTGGACCTCACGGACCACTAACCCCCCATCATTGGATCTCATCCAGCCATGTGCTCGAGCTCCATGCTCCCTCCCACAGTCTGTGATCAGCGCTGCCATTGGAAGTCCACTTCTTCACCTCCCACTCTCTGCACTACTCCCACGCAACCCTCTGAGTTCACAGGAGCCAGAACTACAGAGGAGGCATTGATTGAGGAGCATTGACTTTCAGCGTGCTTTGAAAACACTGTAAACAACATTTGGGCATTTTACATCCTCCACAATGTTGATTTTTGTGGGAGAACCCCTGGGGACCACCAAACTTTTCTTGTGCACCATCAGTGGTCTGATGTTCTAGAGGATTCTAAAAGTCTAGTGGGAAGAGGGACAGAGCAGGCAGTCCCTGGGGAGGTGTGCCCAGAAGGTGGAGGGAGAGCTTATAAATAGTCAGAGGCCTGGGCAGCAGAGTGCAGTGTTCCTGGGTCCAGTCCTGCAGGAGGAATACCCTGTGCAGGGTTCTCTGGCCATGGGGGTAGGAGTGTTGGAGAAGCCTTTGTAAAGACACCAAGGTCCTAGCTAGGCTAAGCCGGGGGGCCTATTCACAGATCCATTGTCCAAGGATCAAGTTGGGTCAGGAGGAAGCTCACTTGAGAGAGCCAGGAGGAAGTTGGTGGGAAGGAGTCCAACTGTGATGCGGGTCTACATTTCCCTCACGAAAAAGAGCCTGTGGATATCGGCAGAAGGCAAATGGTGAGTAATTGACCGCCAATGCTGAGGAGAAAAGGCAGGGTGTGGCTTTTTAACACCTGAGGGAGTACAAATCGCTAGCTGCATTAGTCGTTCTGTGTTTGCAGTGCAACCAACAGTTGTAAAGTGCCACCAGAAGTGAAGAGTCCTCAGATTGTTCAACAGCAATTTATTGGGGTATCCCATGCTCCTTACCCCTATCCAAGTTCATTGTTCCAATAAAAACCCTAAAAAGAACCCCTTGATTGTTTTCTGAGCCAGTGAAAGAATGAAGAAAATCCTGTGTGCCTGGCTGTGTGTGCCCAAAAAGGTGGAAATGGGACCAAATTAACCAGCGGCTCTTAGGCGTGCACTGCACAAGCATAAATATTGGTTGCTATGGGTTTTTGGGTTTTTGATATTGGTTTACAGAATCAGCAGTGACAAAACATCTCGAACTCCTATTGTATTACAGCTCTCATTTTATATTAAAATAAATTTTGATTGTGTATTATAGAGCTTGTAAATTCGCTTTTTATATCGCAACAACCTATTCTTTTCTAATTTGTACATGTTCTCTTTTTATTGCATCTTGCAGAATGAAATTCAGACTGCAAAGGAGTTCATTAAAATTGTAGAGGATGCTGAAAATGAATACCAGGTAAGTCTCTTATGGACTCAGGATTTTTAATCTGTAAACGTAACCCTGAATACAAAACTCAAACCTGTTTCTTAAATTGTAATTCCAGTCAAAGCCTAACTAAGGTAAAATCTGCTCCCACCCCCATTCTAAGCCTATTCTACCTACCCTGTAAAAATACTTGCCTATTCTAAAATCACACCAGTCCAGTTGCCTGTTTCCTTGTAGAGGAGCGACAGCCAACAATGCCTACCCCATAGTAAGCCTAAGGGTGATGTCATCGCCCAGGTTCTGCAGCTATTGCTCTCTCCTCGACACTGAAGCCACCGTAGCAGCGTTCATGTGACCGGTAAAATAGCAACTTCAGAATACAGTAGGTAAGTATAGACATTCTTCCTTTCACAAGGTAGATAGAATAGGTTTAGAATGGGGGGTGGGAGTAGATTTAATCTTCGGTTTTGACTGGAATTACATTTTGAAGACATGTTACTGCTTATATGGGATTAACATTTACAGTCATGGCCGAAATTGTTGGCACCCCAGAAATTTTTCCAGAAAATCAAGCATTTCTCACAGAAAAGTATTGCAGTAACGCATGTTTTGCTATACACATTTTATTCCCTTTGTGTGTATTGGAACAAAACAAAAAAAGCTAATTGGATATAATGTCTCTCAAAACTCCAAAAATGGGCTGGTCCAAATTCTTGGCACCCTTTCAAAATTGTGGATAAATAAGATTGTTTCAAGCATGTGATGCTCCTTTAGGCCCCTTTCACACTGGGGCGGGGAGGTGTGCTGGCGGTATAGCGGCGCTATTTTTAGCTCCGCTATGCCGTCGTTTTTGCCGCGATATTTGGCCGCTAGCGGTGCGGTTTTAACCCCCGCTAGCGGCCGAGAAAGGGTTAAAACCGCCCACAATGCGCTGCTTAAGCAGCGTATTGCAGGCGGTATAGCCGCGCTGTCCCATTGATTTCAATGGGCAGCAGCGGTAAATGGCACCGCTCCAAAGATGCGGCTAGCAGGAGTTTTCAGTGTGAAAGCCTTCAGGCTTTCACATTGAAGACTACAGGGCAGGATTTTTTCAGGTGCTATTTTTAGCGCCAATACGCCCCAGTGTGAAAGGGGCCTTAAACTCACCTGGGGCAAGTAACAGGTGTGGGCAATATAAAAATCACACCTTAAAGCAGATAAGGGAGAGAAGTTCACTTAGTCTTTGCATTGTGTGTCACACTAAGCATGGACAACAGAAAGAGGAGAAGAGAACTGTCTGAGGACTTGAGAACCAAAATTGTGGAAAAATATCAACAATCTCAAGGTTACAAATCCATCTCCAGAGATCTAGATTTGCCTTTGTCCACAGTGCGCAACATTATCAAGAAATTTGCAACCCATGGCACTGTAGCTAATCTCTCTGGGCGTGAGCGGAAGAGAAAAATTGATGAAAGGTTGCAACGCAGGATAGTCCGGAGGGTGGATAACAGCCCCAAACAAGTTCCAAAGAAATTCAAGCTGTCCTGCAGGCTCAGGGAGCATCAGTGTCAGCGCAAACTATCCGTCGACATTTAAATGAAATGAAACGCTATGGCAGGAGACCCAGGAGGACCCCACTGCTGACAGACATAAAAAAGCAAGACTACAGTTTGCCAAAATGTACTTGAGTAAGCCAAAATCCTTCTGGGAAAACATCTTGTGGACAGATGAGACCAAGATGGAGCTTTTTGGTAAAGCACATCATTCTACTGTTTACCGAAAACGGAATGAGGCCTACAAAGAAAAGAACACAGTACCTACAGTGAAATATGGTGGAGGTTCAATGATGTTTTGGGGTTGTTTTGCTGCCTCTGGCACTGGGTGCCTTGAATGTGTGCAAGGCATCATGAAATCTGAGGATTACCAAAGGATTTTGGGTCGCACTGTAGAGCCCAGTGTCAAAGCTGGGTTTGCGTCTGAGATCTTGGGTCTTCCAGCAGGACAATGACCCCAAACATACGTCAAAAAGCACCCGGAAATGGATGGCAACAAGGCGCTGGAGAGTTCTAAAGTGGCCAGCAATGAGTCCAGATCTAAATCCTTTTCAACACCTGTGGAGAGATCTTAAAATTGCTGTTGGGAAAAGGCGCTCTTCCAATAAGAGACCTGGAGCAGTTTGCAAAGGAACAGTGGTCCAAAATTCCGGGTGAGGGGTGTAAGAAGCTTATTGATGGTTATAGGAAGAGACTGATTTCAGTTATTTTCTCCAAAGGGTGTGCAACCAAATATTAAGTTATGGGTGGCAAGAATTTTGACCAGCCCATTTCTTGGAGTTTTGTGTGACATTATGTCCAATTTTTTCTTTTTCTCTTACCGTCCATGGACTGACACAGCATCTTCAATCTTGACAAAGTGGATTATGTTCCTGCTCATAGGAGAAGACTAGGCAGAATGTTAGATGTTTTAACATACATTCCATTGCCAGAGCTGAACAGCCCCGCCCAGGGGCGGTCCCTCCGGACATAACCTTCCTCCCTGCAGCCAGCTGCCTCCGGTTTTTTTTTTTTTTTTTTTTTTTTTTTTTTCCCTACCTAGCAGAGGACGTGGCTCTCTTCGGAGCCAGTCTCCTGAAGATTTATTTTTATTCTTTTTGAATTTTATTTTATTTTTGAGATTCTTCTATCAAAGTTCGGCTGGGCAACAGGTTGGGTAGTTGCTATCCTCGTCTTCCCAGTCCGACCATCGAGCGTGCTGATCCTCGCTCTGCGTGAGATCAGTCCACAACTTACCCCACGGCTCCAGGGGTGGCCGGTGAGCTTTTGCTCCAGGGTCCACATATAACTGAACAGTTTTGCTGTATCTTTCACAGTGGACCGGGCCGACAGCTACTCAGTACTGCACTGTGATAGGTCTGTCAGGAACACACTAGTGGGTCCTTGCTGGATGGGTAAGTACTGTTCCTCCTGCCTCAGCAGGTGAGTACATGCTGTGTGTTCCTATGCTAGGGGGGTTTCCCTGTTCCCCCCCTCCCCTTTTTTCCTACTCTGTCACCTTGCTCTGTCTAATCATGCTGACTGGGGGTCGCGCTGTCCCGGGGGACCGTGAGGTGTTGGGGCCTGATTTTGTCATTATGTGAGGTGGCCTGTTTATTTTGTCAGCCTGTGCTAGAATCATCCACACCACGCTGTCGGGCACCATTTTTTTGGGTATTTTTCTTATGTATTGAAATTTCCATTGGCGGCCATCTTGCCGTGGCCACGCTATGGCGCAGTTATTAGCGGCGGCCATTTTACTGTAGTCGCGCGCTCTTTTGTACCTATGCTGTACTGGCGGTGGGATTTGGTCTCTTCTAGTGCTGACTATAGCGGCGATTCGCCACAGTTTTTCCTTCACTGTTTCACTTCCGTGGACAGACTGATAGGCAGCGGCGCTGAGCGGTCCTGAGCTGGGTCGGTAAGTTCCCCCCCCCGGTCAGTGCAGTAGGAGGGTGGACTTTTTCTTTCTTGACTAAGTCACAGAGGGGGTGTGTTTTTCTATGGAGTCAGGATCACCTGCTTCTGCTACCATGTCTGAGGCAAATGGCAGTGCTGTGCCCCTGCACCTGCGGTCTCCATGGAGGCAGTCCTGGATACCAGGATGGGAGCGGTGTACGAGCGCAAGGGGGGTTAAAAGCGCCCCCTTCCCCCGCATCTCCTAGGGAGTGCTCTGATTCAGATATGGGCCTTGCTGCGGCACAGGACCCTAGCTCTGAGCTTTTGTTTGTTTTTCGACCAGGACATTCCTTGGGAGGAAGACTCCTTATGGTTCAGTTTAATGACAGAACACTTGTTAATGAACTCATTGATGCTGTGAGGGACACTCTCAAGCTGGATGCTGCAGGTTTTTCCCTATACGCCTTTCTTTGACTGGTTCATAGACCAGGTATGGTTAACACTGCATAAGAACTTTACGGTCTATCAGCGTCTGGAGATTAGGTACCCTTTTAAGGAGAGCCTGATTAAAAAAGTGTAGCTCAGTGGTAGAGAGCCTGCCTTGCATGCATGTGATCCTGGGTTCAATCCCCGGGTAGGTCCCTGTGACATGTTGGGCCTCTCCTTCGGTTGTCGACCCGCCCCCCCCCCCCCCCCCGGACGCTCGGTTGAACAAGGCAACAAGTCTCCCGGTCAAGGGGACTCCTGCTTTTAAGGATCCTCCTGATAGGAGGTCCGAAGTGGTAAGCAGGGCCATGTTCACCATGCTGGGGTCCGCACTGCAGCCTATGTAACAGCAACCCTGGTGTCTCAGACACTCGCAGAATGGGCAAAAAAATTTGCACCAGACTGTGCAGGAGCATAACCTTCCTCTGGATTTTTCAAACTGGCTGACCTAATGGTGCAGGAGGCCTGGTATATGTTTGTGATGCCACTATGGACGCAGCCCTCTTACTTTCTAGGGCTTCAGTGTCTGCGGTGGTATTGCGTCGCCTTATCTGGCTCCTGACGGATTAACCTTTTACGGGCGGAAGACTGGTGCTTTCCTGGATGACATTTTTAACACTGTCACGGGAGGTAAGGGCACCCTTTTTCCTCCGCCTACTAAGGGGAAGGAGCCACGCTGTAATCCGGGTCCTTCTTTTCCCACACAGGATGGGTTTTTTCGTCAGTCAGAGCCCAGAAAATTCTCCCAGAGTGCGGCTGGAGGACAGAAGTGTCCCTGGGTGCGTAAGCCTAACAAGCCCGCCACCGCATGGAGTCTTGCCCCCGCCTGACTCTGGGGTGGGGGGGGGGGGGGCGACTTCGCAGGTTCACGGATCAGTGGACATCCCGGTTCTCCGATCAGTGGGTATGCTAGGTGTTCACCTCGGGGTACAGGATAGAGTTTCTTTCCTGGCCACCAGATGGATTTTTTCCCTTTTTTAAATCTCTCTCTCCTTCCAGCACGTCGGGCTGCCCTATTGGGGGCAGTGTAGGACTTGCTGGGGTACGGGGTGATTTTGCCAGTACTGTCAAAGGAGAGGTTTCAGGGATTTTATTAAAATCTTTTTGTGGTCCCAAAGACGGCCCGAATTGCCTTTGTAAAGGTTCGAAAATTCCGCATGGAATCCATTCGCTTGGTGATTGCAGCGCTCCACCCGGGGGGGGGGGGGGGGGGTTTCTGGCCTCCCTGGACATCAAGGACGCCTACTTGCATGTCCCAATATGTGCGGGTCACCAGAAGTTTCTGCGCTTTGCCTTTGCGATAGGCGAAGTACACCATCAACTAGTGGCTCTTCCCCTCTGGGAAGTTCTATCAGCCCAAGGGCCTTGGACTCCGGACGAATCCCGTCTGCTGATCAATGTCCTGGAACTCCGGGTGATCAGACTGTGTCTCTTCTCGTGGTCGGAGACTACAGGGGCGCTCAGTCAGGATCCAGTCGGACAACGCCACGGCTGTGGCTTATGTCAACCATCAGAGGGGAACGCGGAGCTCGGCTGCAGCGTCCGAGGCCGCTCACATCCTGTAATGGGTGAAAAGAAGCTTACCGACTCTGTTGGCAGTTTACTTTCCAGTTGTAGATATCTGGCAGGCGGACTGTCTGAGCCGCCAGCTGTTGGACCAGGGAAAATGGTTCTTGCATCCGGAGGTATTTCAACTCCTTTGCCGGAGGTGGGGTACGGCGGATGTGGATCTACTGGCCTCTCGACTCAATCGCAAGGTGTCGAGATTCGTGGCCAGGTCCAGGGATCCCTGGGCAGACGCATCAGACACGTTGGTGGCCCTGTGGAGTCGGTATCGGCTGATTTATGCCTATCCTCCACTGAAGTTGCTTCCTCGACTACTTCGCAGGGTGGAGGCCGAGGGGATCCCGGTGATCCTCATCGCTCCAGGTTGGTCTCTGCGTCCTTGGTACGCCAAACTTGTGCGCCTGGTGGTGGACGTTCCATGGCGACTACCGCTGCGGGAGGACCTTCTGTCTCAAGGTCCCAGTCTTCATCCTGTTTTACAGTCGCTGGCTTTGACGGCAGGGCTATTGAAGCCAGGTGCTACGGGACAGAGGTCTCTCGGATTCGATCATCTCGACCATGCTGAGGGCACGGAAATCTTCCTCCAGGAAGATATACTACTGTACCTGGAAGGCCTACATCGCTATGTGCGAGGTGCTAAATTGGCGTCCACGGACGTATTCCGTTCCCAGGATCCTGCTGTTTTTACAGCGTGGTGTGGACCAAAAAGCTTGCTTTAAGCACCATTTAAGGGTCAGATTTCAGCTTTAGCTATTTTCTTTCTGCGGCCGCTAGTGGGCCGTCCTTGATTAGTACCTTCATACAGGGGGTCCGCCATGTGCTCCCCCCTATTAAACCACCTCTTCCTCCTTGGGATTTGGTGCTCTCAGTTCTTCAAGCACCTCCTTTTGAAAACTCAGAAGGTGGCTTTTCTAGTAGCCTTTACTTCTGTCAGGAAGGTTCCGAATCGGCGGCTTTGTCTTTTACACCGCCATACTTGGTCCTCCATATGGATAAGGCGGTGCTATGCCCACAGCCTTCTTTTCTCCCGAAGGTGGTCTCGGCCTACCGCCTTAATGAGGACATGTACCTCCGTCTTTATGTCCTCGTCCATCGCATTCCAGAGAGTTTGCGCTTCACGCTTTAGACGTGGTACGTGCTTTGCGGGTGTACCTGTCTGCTACGGCTTCTTTCGGAAGTCTGACTCGCTGTTTGTGTCTGTATTTGGTCCAAAACAGGGCTACGCGGTTTCGTCTGCCACCATTTCTCGGGGGATCAGGCAGATCGTCATACAGGCCTATGCCCTTAAGGGGTAGGCGCCTCCCTTTCCGGTTACGGCGCACTCAACCAGGGCACTTGGTGCTTCCTGGGCTTTCCAACATCAAGCGTCTGTTTCACAAGTGTGCAAGGCGGCGACCTGATTGTCCGCACATACCTTTTTCAACGTTTTTATAAGGTTGATGTGGAGGCATCTTCTGATGCTTCCTTCGGCCACAAGGTTTTGCAGGAGGCTGTTTTAAGTTGCAACTCCTCCGTTGAGGAGCTCTGCTTGTATGGGGTGAAGTTTTTTTTTTTGTTTTTTTTTTCCCTCGATACTGTTCCCACCCCTTGTTCTTTGACACTGCTTTAGGACGTCCCACTTTGTCAAGATTGAAGATGCTGTGTCAGTCCATGGACGGTAAGAGAAAATAGGATTTTTTTTGTACTCACCGTAAAATCCTTTTCTACGACGTCCATGGACTGACACAGCACCCACCCCTCCTATTTTTAGGTTTGTACTGCTTTGTTACGAACTGAGGCAGCTGACTGCAGGGAGGAGTATTATGTCCGGAGGGACCGCCCCCTGGGTGGGGCTGTTCAGCTCTGGTAATGGAATGTATGTTAAAACATCTACCATTCTGCCTAGTCTTCTCCTATGGGCAGGATTATAACCCACTTTGTCAAGATTGAAGATGCTGTCAGTCCATGGACGTCAGAGAAAAGGATTTTACAAAAATCCTATTTATTTTTTTTCCTCCCTTTTTTTGTTTTGTTCCAATACACACAAAGGGAATAAACGTGTATAGCATAACATGTGTTACTGCAATACTTTTCTGTAAGAAATACTTGATTTTCTCGAAAAATTTCTGGGGTGCCAACAATTTCGGCACTGCGTCGCTTTAGCTGACAATTGCGCGACGTGGGTCCCAAACAAAATTGATGTCCTTTTTTTTTCCCCACAAATAGCTTTCTTTTGGTGGTATTTGATCACCTCTGCGGTTTTTATTTTTTGCGCTATAAACAAAAATAGAGCGACAATTTTGAAGAAAATGCAATTTTTTTTTTACTTTTTGCTATAATAAATATCCCCAAAAAATATATAAATTTTTTTTATTTTTTTTCCCTCCGTTTAGGCCGATACGTATTCTTCCACATATTTTTGGTGCACAAAAGTTATAGCGTCTACAAAATAGGGGGTAGTTTTATGGCTTTTTTTTTTTACTAGTAATGGCGGCGATCAGCGATTTTATTGTGACTGCGACATTATGGCGGACACTTGACACCATTTTGGGACCATTGTAATTTTTACAGCGATCAGTGCTATAAAAATGCACTTGATTACTGTGAAAATGACACTGGCAGTGAAGGGGTTAACCAGTAGGTGGCGCTGTAGGGGTTAAGTGTTTCCCAGGGTGTGATTCTTACTGTAGGGGGGGATGGGCTGTGTGACACGTCACTGATCTCCGCTCCGATCACACGGAGCGGAGATCCGTGTCATTGTCACTAGGCAGAGCGGGGAGATGCTTGTTTACATAAGCATCTCCCCACTCTATCTCTCCGTGAGACGATCGCAGGTGTCCCCGCGGCGATCGAGTCCGCGGGACCCACGGTCGGAATGGCAGGGTCGCGAGCGTGCCCACACGGCGGCATCTTAAAGGGGATGTACCTGTCCGTGCTATTCCGCCGACGTAAATATACAGGCGGCGGTCCTTAAGTGGTTAACATTATAAGATGACCAGACTACAGTAATTTATAATGGTATCTATCTTTTTTAATTCATACATATTTATAACTATATACTTTATAACAAAATGGCCCCTGATTACAAATAATGCAGCGGGACATTACAGGAAAAAGAATGCATATAATCTGTTATGCTTCCACAGTAGGATTAAAAGTCACATGCAGCGTTTGAGTAAAATTCTGCACTTATACAAAGGGATCCCCCCCCCCCCCCCCCAGATATATTATATTAAACATATATGGTTACACAGGGTTATATCTTGTAGAGCTATATAGACTGATCGGGCATTGATGTCAAGGGAATGCAGGTCCCAGTATCCTAAAGACACTGTCAAGCCTCGTACACACGGCCGAAAATCTTGTCAAGAAAAAACACGTTTTTCTTGACGAGATTCTTGGACAAGAAACTTGTCCCGGCCGAGTGTACAGACGCTCGATTCAAAGAACCCGCGGTTCTTTGAATGGAGCGAACGCGGTGACGTCATCGACTGACGAGCGTGCGCTCGTCACATTCGATGCCGTCGCCGCCATCTTGCTACACCCTATCTATGCCTAGGAAGCTACCGCGCATGCGTCAAAGTCATTTCGAGCATGCGCGGGCTTCCCGGAGGACAGGTAAGTGTACACACACACAATTTTCTCGTCGAGAAACAGGCTGAGGAGAATCTCGAAAATAGAGAGCAGGTTCTCTATATTTCTCGTTGAGATTCTTGTCGGTTTTTTTGATGAGAAACCATACACACGAACGATTTTCTCGGCCGTTTTCTTGTCGAGAAACTCGTTCGTGTGTACGAGGCTTTACACTTTAATCTGTTTTATCTCAAGGCAAAATAGAGCAGGTAAGTGTAAGAACCTTTTTTTTTTATTTTTTTTATTTATATATTGCTGCTTGTGTCACAACAAGGGAGATTCACACAAGTCACAGAGAGAGAACATGAGGGGAAATCTAAAATTTTAGCCTGGTCCCTATAACAAGAGGTAAAGGGAAATCTTCCACAGGGGATACTTGTTCTGGGGACAATTGTTTGAGAGAAGTTTTTATTACTTTCCTCTACCTTCCTGGAGCATCTCTAGAACAGGAAGTTAAAAAAAAAAATCAAAAATCCCCAATCCGAGCAGCAAAAAAAATGAATAAAACAACCTGACTGGCTTTAACCCTTCCTTACGCTATCCAAAACTGAAAAATGGCTAAACATTCACTTTAGTCCTAGTGTAGAAATAAAAAGGCAAAATTACCCTTTTCAAAAGCAATCAAACTTTATTCATTTATCTTGATTACTATACTCTACTATAAATGAATCCATACAGCACCCTCTGTAAACTAAGACAGTGCTCTCATGTACAATGACTGCCATGATTTTAAACCTTCTATTTCTTCTCATCTTAGACTGCAATCAGTGAGAACTACCAGACTATGTCTGACACTACTTTCAAAGCCTTACGTCGTCAGCTGCCAGTGACACGCACAAAGATTGACTGGAACAAGATTCTTAGTTACAAAATTGGAAAAGAAATGCAAAATGCCTAACATGAACATTGTATGAATGGATGGTTTTAGAGTCTGTGCATACAAATAAACATGGCTGCAAATATTTTTAAGCTGCCAACTTGCCTGGTCAGCATGGCCCTTTGCTATAAATAAATTAAAAAAAAAATCTGTAAATAAAATAATTAAGCTACAGCACAAGATTTACAATAAACATTTATTTCCGCTGGTTTACATTGTTTTGCAGGTTGGTACACGTGCTGCATTTGACTGATCTGACCTGGTCTGGTTAAACTGTTATGCACAAAAAAACAAAAACATTCTGGTGCCGGTGTGGAACAAAAGTGCTCATTATGGCTTCAGTATTCATTGGTATGTAGCCATGTGTAATGTGCTAGAAGCCAAAGGGCTTCCATCCCTTCGCTAGATGGACAACAAAAGACACTTTCATTATTGTCTTCTGTCAAACTAATCCCTTTCTTTAGGAAAAAAAAAACCTCAAAACTTGCATGGCCAAGTTCTTATGTTAAACCAGAAAATGCTTGACTATTAAATGCTTTGCTCATGTGGGGCCTCTTGAATTGGCTAGAAATTCTTCTACCTATAAAGTCTTTTTACCATTTAGCCTCCAATGTATTATAATAAGGCGAATTGTAAAAATTATAATCCTGTACACTTCATGTCGTTTTTTTTTTTCTTTTTCCCCCTGTTCTCTGTATTACATCTTAATGTGATATTAAAATGCAGATTTTCTATTTGAGTATAATTTGCTTGCAGCAAATCATTATACGCTTTGGTTTTTGGAAATGAACTATGAGTGCAATATTGGGAAACTGATGCAATATATTCATCCTCCTGATGTGACCAGTAGAATCACTAAAGTCCTTACAAAATGGGGAACTCCCAGTGTTGCTACTCTGTGGTAAAAGATAGTACTAGTAAATGCAGGTAGTCATTGCAGAGTGTTTAGATGGAATATAGTTTACAGAGTTTGTGCCTGTTTACAAGAGTAGGGGAAGATGGTGACATTTTGCAGTAATCTCCTGATGTGAATGGATTGCTTAAAGATACAGTATCTTGGCTATCAGAAGAAGCAGTGGATAAGCTGACAAGCGATAGTTCATTATTAAAGCTGGCCATACAGGAGTCAGTTATTTGGATCACCAGCAGACTGCTCCAGGGAAGGTTGTAGCACTGATCAAACAAAAGTTTTCCAACAAGCCTGTTCATGTAAGTCAATCATTTGATCAACTTATCACAAATGTGAATTTGACTGGTGCTAAACCAGCTGAGTTTTGATCCATTTATGGCCAGCATAACCCATTGTTTAGTAAATTAGAGTGAGTTCCTGGTGCTGGGGCTCCATCCAAAGCTAACATTTCAGTCTTAACTGCAAGCTCTAAAACTACATTACTCTTTCGTCCATGGACCGACACAGCTTCTCTATTGACAAAGTGGGTATTATCCGTTAATTAGGAGTGACTAGGCAGAAAAACTTGTAAAGTGTTGCATCACACCTTCTACAGTCCCGCCCAGGGGGCGGACCCCCCGGGTATATCCTCTCAGTCTGCATATCGCAGATCAGTTTTTTTCTGTCTAGCAAGGAGTAGG
This sequence comes from Rana muscosa, assembly GCA_029206835.1. NCBI lineage: Eukaryota > Metazoa > Chordata > Amphibia > Anura > Ranidae > Rana > Rana muscosa. Next base: position 720,324,003 of record CM055118.1, on the reverse strand, counting down.
ACATGGCTCCCTTTGGGCCCATTGGTCCGGGGGAAAAAAGATATATATGTATTTTTTTGCTACATTTGTTGTTTCCTGCGATCTTCGATCAACTGCCGACTGGGTGACAGGCTGGATCCTCGATCCTTGTAGTCTCCCCAGTTTCGGCCATCGAGCGTGTGCCGACCCTAGCTACGCGCTGGGTTTTCCACGACATGCCCGTCGCTCCACGGGTGGCCGGTGAGCCTACGCTCCAGGGCGTGCATCGGACCACTCAGCTTCGGCTGACCTTACGGCCGAGTCGCAGCAACCTGGCCGGTGCGCTTACGCTCCAAGGCTTGCATCGGACCGCTCAGCTTCGGCTGACCTTACAGCCGAGTCGCAGCAGCCTGTCCGGTGAGCGTCACGCTCCAGGGCATACATATGATCGTCCCTTTTGGGTCCAATCACAGGATGCCTGGCCAACAGTCACCTGCCGTGCGCGGACGATGATCTGTTTGGAATGTCTTCCAGCATAATACATGCAGGATAGGTAAGTAAAACTCCCCTGCCTCGGCTGGGTGATTTAGCTGGACATTCCTGGAGAGATCAAGTAAGTGGTTGTGGCCCCTTTCTTCCCTCTCTCCCTGGGCTTCTAGCTAAAGGTTGCTGGGGGTCACCTAAGGGGTTCCACTGGAGCGGGGCTGGCTGTAACTAACATTTAAAAGAAATGTCATTTCTGCTTACCTGTATGTGTGCTTCCTCCATGCTGTCGGTGGCCATTTTGAGGTGGTCCATGCCGAGTTCGGCCTCTTGTGACTGCCCGGCGGCCATCTTCCTGTTGTTCAGCCACACCCATTGACCCCTATCAGCTGATCGGCCATGTTTGTCCACCCTGTATGTATATATTGCCATTCGGCGGCCATCTTTTTGTGGGCTACGGCTGCTTGACCTCTATCTTCGGCTCCGCTGCCATTTTCTTAGAGCCCACATTACCTTCCATACAGACGTTTTTGGCAGCCATTTTGCGAGAGCCTCCGGCCTCTAGGGTGCATTACACTGGCGCGAAAGTTCACACAGGAAGTGCTGATAAAAGAAGCACACGGCAGCATAGCAGTACCGGTCCAGGGTGGTGAGTCCTCTGGGTAACCCCCCAGCATCTTGGCAGCGCAGGAGGGTGGCCTATTGATATCTTGCCTGGAGCCCTGTGAGTGTCAGCATGGCATCTGAGCCAGATGTCTTCTCCCCTGAAACACCAGATTTAGCAGCTGGTGCCCCTGAGGTGTCTATGAACGCTATGACGGCAATCCTAGAGGCGTTTGCTGCCAGGGTGGAAGCAGCACACGGGAATACAGGGGGTAGTAAACGCCCCATCCCCTGCAAGCTTCTGGGGATAATTCTGATGCAGAACCAGGTCCAGCTATGGCTCCGGGCCCAGATTCTGACGCATCAGAGACTGCAGACCGTGACCGGATAGTGAGGATGACTCCAGGTCAGTACGCGAGACGGCTTGGTATCTGACCTTATTACTGCAGTGCGGGATACGATAAAGTTGGAAAATACTGCAGAAGCAGCAGAGAATCCGGTCCACTTGGGTTTCATAGACCTGCCCGCACTGCTAAGGTGTTCCCTTGTGTGTCTTTTGATAAACTCTTATACAAGGAATGGGAGAACCCACTGAGGGTCTTTACAGCCCCAAAGAGGTTTTGCGGTACGGTACCCCTTTGAGGAGAGTTTTCTGAAGAGATGGACCTCTCCCCCTATAGTGGACCCTCCGGTGTCCAGACTTAATAGAGCCACCACAATTCCTGTAGAAGGGGCTCTTGTTTTCAAGGACCCTGTGGATAAGAAGGCTGAAGCACTCGCTTGCTACCTATACTCAGTGGTAGGCTCGGCAGTACGCCCGGCATTGGCGGGGGCCCGAGTGTCTCACACACTTACTGAATGGGCAAGATTGCTACTCCAGGGGTTAAGGAGCGAGATGCTCCTCCTGATGAGATAACATTGGCCAACCTGTTGGTCCAGGGCCTTAGGTTGTCTGCGAGTCAGACATGGATACTATTCCCCTGCTGTCTAAAGCTTCGGTTTATGCAGTAGCAATACGCCGCCTGATCTGGCTAAAAGGCTGGTCTGCGGACCAGACTTCCAAGAAAGCCCTGTTGGATCTGCCTTTTAAGGGTGACAGACTTTTTGGGGCTTCTCTGGATGACATCATCAAGGATGCCACAGGAGGTAAAAGCACTTTGCTTCCCCAAATTAGCAAGGGTAAGGGGCCACGCCAAGGGCCAGGGCCCTCCTTTACTGCACGCAAGCGGTTTTTTCGTACCCCTAGGGCGACAGGTAAAAGACCCCAGGCCGATAAAGCGCCTGCCCAAGGACAAAAGCGTCCTTGGTCCCGCATACCCAACAAGCCTGCGGACAAATCTGCGTCCGCATGAAGGTCCGCCCCCACCCAGCTCTCAGGTGGGTGGACGTCTTCGCAAATTCGTGACTCAGTGGACAGCTCTAGTCTCCGACAGGTGGGTTTGCGAAGTAATCTCCTCAGGCTACAAGATAGAATTTCTCTCTTGTCCACCGGACAGATTCATCACCTCCAATCTCCAGCTACTACCGACCCGTCGGGAGGCCCTGTATGGGGCGGTCCAGGGTCTACTGGAACGCGAGGTAGTTATTCCAGTTCCAGAACAGGAACGGGGTCAGGGTTTTTACTCAAATCTGTTCATTGTGCCGAAGAAGGATGGAGTTCATCCAATCTTGGATCTCAGAGCCCTCAATTGCTTTTTGACGGTACAAAGATTTCGGATGGAGTCGGTTCGATCTGTAGTCACAGCTCTCCATCTGGGGGACTTCCTGGCCTCCTTGGACATCAAGGACGCATACCTGCAGGTCCCCATATACTCCAGACACCAGAAGTCTCTGTGATTTGCTGTTGGGAAGAACCACTACCAGTTTGTGGCCCTCCCGTTTGGCCTTGCCTCAGCACCCAGGACGTTCACCAAGGTGCTCGCTCCGATTCTGGCACTTCTAAGACAGCAGGGTATCGCTATCATGGGCTACTTGGATGACCTTCTACTGAAGGCGCCTTCAAGCTCAGAATTTAGAGGTAAGCGTGTCCATTACCTGTCAGACTCTTCGAGACTGTGGTTAGATACTAAACACGCAAAGGTCAGTATGGTGCCCACTTAACGCCTAGTGTACCTAGGGTTGATTCTGGATTCCTCAGAGGCAAAGGTATTCCTCCCTGTGGAGAAGTTGCAGACCCTTCGGGGCTGCAGTACGGCAGCTGACTTCCAGGAATTGGTCGTCACTCCGTTTTGGCATACGAGTGTTGGGCCTCATGGTAGCCTCCTTCGAGGCGGTCCCATATGCTCAATACCACACTTGAGTGTTACAGAAGGAAGTTCTGTTCAGATGGAACAGATGTCCATCATCTCTGGATTATCAAATCCGAGTGAGCCACCTAGTCAGGAGATCCCTGGTATGGTGGCTGACAGCACTGGCTCTAATGGCCGGGAAGTCGGTTCTTCCGGTTTACTGGATAGTGATCACGATGGACGCCAGCCTTACAGGTTGGGGGGGAGTCTGGGGTGTTCAGTCGGCGTAAGGTCGCTGGACCCCAGAGGAAGCCCTCCTGCCGATCAATGTCCTGGAAATCTGGGCGATCAGGCTGTACCTCTTCAAATGGTCTCAAAGGCTGCAAGGGCGTCCAGTCAGGATCCAGTCAGACAACGCCACAGCAGTGGCATATGTCAATCATCAAGGAGGAACAAGAAGCTCAGCTGCAGCACGGAGGTCGCTTGCATCCTGAAGTGGGCAGAGAGGAGCGTACCGGCACTGTCGGCCGGGTACATTCTGGGTGTGGAAAACTGGCAGGCGGACTACCTGAGCCGCCAGATGCTGGACCAGGGAGAATGGTCCTTACACCCGGAGGTGTTCCAACTCCTCTGCCAAAGATGGGGCACACCAGACGTAGATCTGGCTTCCCAACTCAGTCGGAAGGTATTGAGGTTTGTGGCCCGGTCAAGAGACCCATGGGCAGATGCAACGGACGCGTTGGTGGCATTGTGGGGTCTGTATCGGCTAATCTATGCCTTCCCTCCCTTAAGGCTTCTGCCTTTTCTGCTCCGCAGAGTGGAGGCAGAGGGAATTCCAATGATCCTAATCGCTCCAGATTGGCCTCAGCGTTCTTGGTACGCCGGTCTAGTACGTCTGGTAGCAGACGTCCCCTGGCGCTTACCACTACGGAAGGACCTGCTATCGCAAGGTCCCATACTCCATCCTGCTTTACAGTCACTGGCTTTAAACGGCATGGCTGTTTGAGAACCAGGAACTGAGAGACCGGGGCTTATCAGATTCAGTAATCTCTACTATGAGAAGTGCTCGGAAACCGTCCTCTAGGAAGGTTTATCACCGCACTTGGAAGGCCTACATCTCCATGTGGGAGGAAAGGAAATGGCATCCGCGTACTTATTTGGTTTTCAGAATCCTGCTGTTTTTACAGCATGGGGTGGACCAAAGGCTTGCCTTAAGTACGATTAAGGGACAGATATCTGCCCTGGCTGTCTTTTTTCAGCGACTCACTCTCTCGTGAGTACATTTGTGCAGGGGGTTTGACATGTGGCCCCTCCGGTCCGTCCCCCGCTACCTCCGTGGGACTTGAACCTGGTCTTCTCGGTGCTTCAGAAGGCACAGTTTGAGAATATTAGAGGTATTCCCCTGTTGACACTTTCTCAGAAAGTGGTCTTTCTGGTGGCTGTTACTTCAGTTAGACGAGTCTATGAGCTGGCAGCCTTGTCCTGCAAGGCTCCCTATTTGATTTTCCACAAGGATAAGGTGGTGCTGCGGACGCAGCCTTCCTTTCAAAATTCATTTCGGCTTTTCATCTCAATGAAGACGTACTTCCATCCTTGTGTCCTCAGCCGTCGAATCCTAAGGAGTCGGCGTTGCATTCCTTGGACGTTGTCTGAGCTTTGAGAGTATACCTATCTGCTACTTCCCTGTTCCGGAAGTCAGACTCACTGTTTGTTTTGGTGGCTGGTCCCAAGAAGGGCCAAGCAGTCTCGTCGGCCACCATCTGTAGGTGGATCCGACAGAGAGTAATCAAGGCTTACGCCTTAAAGTGTCAAGCGCCCCCCTTTCCGGTCACGGCGCATTCGACCAGGGCAAGAGGTGCCTCTTGGGCTTTCCGACATCAAGCGTCTGTTTCCCAAGTATGTAAAGCGGCGACTTGGTCATCCGCTCACACTTTCACAAAATTCTACAAAGTTGATGTAGATGCATCTACGGATGCCTCTTTCGGCCACAAGGTTTTACAAGCGGCTGTTTAGAGTTGCAGCTCCTCCGTTGGAGGAGTGCTGTTTTGTGTTTGGGGTGAAGTTTATTTTTATGCTGTTACTACCCCTCGTTTTTTCTCTGACACTGCTTTTGGGACGTCCCACTTTGTCAATAGAGAAGCTGTGTCGGTCCATGGACGAAAGAGAGTAAATAGGATTTTTTACTCACCGTAAAATCCTTTTCTCTGAGTCCATGGACCGACACAGCACCCACCCCTCCTTTTAAGTTTGTACTGCTTTTTGACAAACTGATCTGCGAAGATGCAGACTGAGAGGGTATACCCAGAGGGTCCGCCCCCTGGGCGGGACTGTAGAAGGTGTGATGCAACACTTTTTACAAGTTTTTCTGCCTAGTCACTCCTAATTAACGGATAATACCCACTTTGTCAATAGAGAAGCTGTGTCGGTACATGGACTCAGAGAAAAGGATTTTACGGTGAGTAAAAAATCCTATTTTTCTAAAGGGTCTATTTAAAAAAAACTGATGTAATATGCATACTGCATATTCTGAATCTTCATGTCTGATAGATTACGGCATGCATTAATAGCAGTGCCAGTAAAATAATTGAATCAATTGATTGAACACAAAAAGTAGCTTTTAAAGGGATTGTAATATCAAAGTTTTTTTTATCTTGATGCATTCAGATAAAAAGCTTTGTGTGCAGCAGCCCCCCTAATACTTACCTGAGGTCCCACTCTGTTCAGCGCTGTCCACGAGTTTCTCAGCCATCTGATATTCTTCCTCCTGATTTTCTGATAGATTACCGTGTCTCAGCTAGTCAGCCAGCCAGCAAGCCAATCAGGGGAAAGAGGGGGTGGGGCCAGGTCAGGGCTACATGTTTGAATGGACACAGGGAGCTGTGACTTGACTCGGGTGTCCCCATAGCAAGCAGCTTGCTGTGGGGGCACTGAACAGGAGGGAGGGGCCAGGATCACAGAAGAGGGACCAGAGAATAGCAGGATCTGGCTGCTCTGTGCAAATCCACGGCAATAGAGCAAGCAAGTATAAATTTTTATTTTTTTAGGAAAAAACAAAACTTTACAATAACTAACTTTGCCTTATATTCACCACCTCTTTCTGCTAGACCTACCACATCAGTTTATTTTATCTAACAGTTAATACTGTTTGTCATCGTTTTATAGAAATTTTAGTCACATGTCCTGTATAAAGTAAAACAACATTTTGGTTAGGATCTGTAGGCATTTCAGTTTCTGCAATGAGAATGGGACATTTTTTTTTTTTTTTTGCATTTGTCAAATGATCACCATGCGCATGGCCTACAGAAGGAGGGAGGGTTACCTGCATCTGGCTAGAGTGTGCTTCAGTAGAATTTCGGAGAAGGAATTCAGCAATGTTTATCAGAGTTCATCTTTAGCTCCAAGTAATGGCTTGTTTACACTGTAGTAACATGTACTGGTATCATGCGGGTACCATTCATTCTGAAAGGAACCCCAATACATCTTTCCAAGTGTACATGCTTTGCAGCACAGTACAACAAACTTAAACTTACTTGCCATTTGGTGCTATGCAGAAAATGCTGCATGCACAATTTATGATCTGTTGTAGTGCATTAGGCAGCCCATTAAAATAAACGGACTGCCTTAACACATCACAGCAGGCTGGTGTACACTTAAAGTGGAGTTCCACCTAAAAATTTAACTTCCGCCCTCACCGAGCATGGTTGTGGCAGCCTCCGAGGACCGAGCGATTGCTCAGCCTCGAATGCCGACATCGCGGGTGCGCTGGACAGGTAAGTGTCCATTTTTTAAATGTGAATTGTGAGTGTAATTGCACTCACTTTTCCCAGAGCTTAGTGAATGTGGTGAAGCTCTGCCGATTTTACATCATGTGAAAGCAAAAACGCTGGTGCGGGTTTTTATTTTTTTCTTGCACCTGATAAGTTATTCTTTACAATGTGAAGCTTCACCACATTCACTTACAGGAGTTGTAAAGGCAGAAGATTTTTTTTTTTTTAACCTTCTGTGTGTAGCAGCCTCGACAGCACCCCTAAATACTTACCTGAGCCCCCATCTTTCCCCAGTGATGTCCATGAGTGTCTTAGCTGTCCAGGACTTTCCTCCTGATTGGCTGAGACAGCCGTGGTGGCATTGGCTCCCGCAGCTGTCAATCAGTCAGACAATCAGAAGAAAGGGGACGGGACTCTGTGTCTGAATTGACATGGATCTGTGGCTTTGCTCGGTTGTACCAAGATGATATACCATTCATTTCACTTGTTTGTTAGGTTTCCTAGATGACATGATCCCTCCCATGACATACATTTCTAATACTATTTCTTGCTAGAAAATTGATAGCCCAAAAACCGCCTCTCCTACAACATTATTATAGGAGTGTAAAGCCTCATACACACGGTCAGACTTCAAACAAACTTTTCCGTGGATTTTCGTTTGAAGGGCGTTGTCCATGAACTTGGTATGCATACACACGACAGGGGTTTTTCAGCAAACTTTCCCAAAATCGTGGTTTTTCTGCTCTTTACCGCCAACCTTTGGTCAACTTCTGCTATTGTTGGTTGATTTTAACATTTGGTTCTGAATATGCGTATTTGTACTTCGGACTAAAGGCCAATGGATTTATGTACACACGGCAGGACTTTGCACCGTAAGACTTTTGTTGCTGAAAAGTTTGTCCGTTTGCAGAGCGAACTTTTGTCTGATGAAAACTGAAAAAGTTTGTCCGATGGAGCGTACAGATGGTCTGATTTTTTTTTTTTTGAAAACCTGGAAATGTAGAAGTTTGTCAAAAAGTCAGACTGTGTGTATGTGGCTTCAGGCTCAGGTTAATTGCACGCTGCTTCAGGAAAGGCTGGCATTTCATCACAGTGGATGCCCTCAAAAAGTTAGCCAGCTCTTGGACCCACGGCTATTGGTCCCAAGTTTGTCAACAATGTCATTGATTTCGGGTACCTGCAACCCCATTACAAAGCCACTGAGCTCTGCGCATTGGCCTGTGCTTTTGTTTAAGATATCTGCCCAGGAGATTTTCTCATAGACCATACTTACAATTTTTAGCAACCAAGCCAAGGGGATGTTTTAGCCCCTGAAATACCGTACATTAGCTACTGTTGTTCCACTGGTTGTGACCGCTTTCAAGAAAAAAAAAATGTATGGACTTTAGAGCCAATTGTTACAGTAGCGACAATTGTTGCTAGAATTCACTTATCACTTGGAGTATCTGGCCCTGGACACAGCTTAAGCCATAAGGTTTCTTCCACGGGAGATAATTCAAACTCTTCAGTGTAGGAGTTACCTGACTCTCTTCTTTTGCAGTCCTGAGCCTTTTAGTAGCCTCCTTTTTTGAGTTTTTTTTTGTATTCGTCCAGTTTTACTCCATAGCGCTACAACGCAATATTCTGTCATAGGACAATCAATCAGGTCCCTGGACAGATTGATTTGTTTGGCACCAAGGACATGTTGTTAGCTTTGGAAATTGGGAAATTCCTTCTAATCTCAAGACAAATGCCAGCCTTTTGCGCTCAGGAGGACCTAGGCAACCTGTCTGCAGGGGTTTTATTTGTCAAATTTTTGTATCCAAATTAACATTCTGGATCTAGGTGGTTTGACTGTCTATACAGCAGAAGAGTGTATATATACATAAAACCTGTAGTGCTTTACCTTTAAATAAATATATGTATACCATAACTCGGTATACAATGTCGTTGTAAATATATACTGGTGAACAAATCAGTAAATAAAAATGTATTCATTATTATGTCCCATAATCACTAGACATGTGCATTCGTTTTCGTCTGAATTTCAGGTATTTTCGTTATCGTTTTAACAAACGAAAATGCAGAATCCGAAAACCGAAAGATCCAACATAAACAAATGCTTAATTTTCATTTTCGTTGCAACAACAGTTCGATATAGATAGGAGATTCGACATGAGGCTGACAATAACAATCTGTGTCCATCGAACCTGTGGTCGAATGTGCCTAACCTGAACTCTGTCCAAGATTATTCTACATAGAGAGAAAAGATTCGACATTATAGAGAGAAAAGATTTGACATTATAGAGAGAAAAGATTCGACATAGAGAGAAAAGATCACTGCTGGAATTGGGTGGGGGAAGTAAAATAAAAAAATGATGATGATGAATGTTATTGGCTGATTGTAACCAAAGAGGAGGAGCAGTAAAATAGCTAGAACTAACTTGACAATTCGACATGAACGACGAAGATTCAACCAAATTGGGGTGTTCGCGGCAAATTCGAAAAATCTATGGGAGAAATCTAAAGTGCTAATTATAAAGGCTTATATGCAAGTTATTGTCCTAAAAAGTGCTTGGGGACCCGGGTCCTGTCCCAGGGGACATGTATCAATGCAAAAAGAAGTTTTAAAAACGGCCGTTTTTTCGGGAGCAGTGATTTTAATAATGCTTAAAATGAAAAAATAAAAGTGAAATATTCCTTTAAATTTTCGTACCTGGGGGGTGTGTATGATATGCATGTGAAGTGGCGCATGTTTCCCGTGCTTATAACTGTCCCTGCAAAAAATGTCATTTTTGAAAGAAAAAAAGTGATTTAAAACTCATTCGCGGCTATTAATGAATTGTCAGCTCCCGGCAATACATACAAAAGTCATTGATAAAAAAAAAAAAAAAAAAAAGCGTGGGGGTTCCCCAGAATTCAATTACCAGGCCCTTCAGGTCTGGAATGGATATTAAGGGGAACCCCGCCGCAAATTTAAAAAAAATTGACGTGGGGTTCCCCCAAATATCCATTCCAGGCCTTTCAGATCTGGCATGGATTTTAAGGGGAACTCCACCCCAAATTAAAAAAAAATGGCGTGGAGTCCCCCTAAAAATCCATACCAGACCCCTTATCCGAGCACGCAACCTGGCCGGCCGCAGGGGAAAAGGGGGGGGGCGAGAGAGCGGCCCCCCCTCCCTCCTGAACCGTACCAGGCCACATGCCCTCAACATGGGGAGGATGTCCCCATGTTGATGGGGACAAGGGCCTCATCCCCACAACCCTTGCCCGGTGGTTGTGGGGGTCTGCGGGCGGGGGGCTTATCGGAATCTGGAAGACCCCTTTAACAAAGGGGACCCCCAGATCCCGGCCCCCCACCTATGTGAATTGGTAAGGGGTACATTGTACCCCTACCATTTCACGAAGAAAGCGTAAAAAAATGTTTAAAAAAACACACAAACACCTTGAAAAAGTCCTTTATTTAAAAAAAAAAAAAAAACATTCCAGCGGTGAAATCCAGTGTCCCGCGGCGATCCCGATGTCCAGCGCTGTCCTTCATTGGTTGTGCCTGAGCGGACCTGATGGGGAACTCCCTCTCAGTATTTTAAATGTATAGACCCGCCCCTTCTAAAGTTCCCCATCAGGTCCGCTCAGCGGACCAGATGCGGAACATGAGAAGGGGCGGGTCTATACATGTATTACCAAAGTGAGAGCAGTTCCCCATCAGGTCCGCCCCCTCGGTATGTCGGACCCGCCTACGTCATTGGCTTGAGCGGGGAACTTCCTTCACTGTGTAATTTAAATTTACATAGTGAAGGAAGTTCCCCGCTCAAGCCAATGACGTAGGCGGGTCCGACATACCGAGGGGGCGGACCTGATGGGGAACTTCTCTCACTTTGGTAATACATGTATAGACCCGCCCCTTCTCATGTTCCGCATCTGGTCCGCTGAGCGGACCTGATGGGGAACTTTAGAAGGGGCGGGTCTATACATTTAAAACACTGAGAGGGAGTTCCCCATCAGGTCCGCTCAGGCACAACCAATGAAGGACAGCGCTGGACATCGGGATCGCCGCGGGACACTGGATTTCACCGCTGGAATGTTTTTTTTTTTTTTTTTTTTAAATAAAGGACTTTTTCAAGGTGTTTGTGTGTTTTTTTAAACATTTTTTTACGCTTTCTTCGTGAAATGGTAGGGGTACAATGTACCCCTTACCAATTCACATAGGGGGGGGCCGGTATCTGGGGGTCCCCTTTGTTAAAGGGGTCTTCCAGATTCCGATAAGCCCCCCGCCCGCAGACCCCCACAACCACCGGGCAAGGGTTGTGGGGATGAGGCCCTTGTCCCCATCAACATGGGGACATCCTACCCATGTTGAGGGCATGTGGCCTGGTACGGTTCAGGAGGGAGGGGGGGCGCTCTCTCGTCCCCTCCCCCTCTTCCCCTGCGGCCGGCCAGGTTGCGTGCTCGGATAAGGGGTCTAGTATGGATTTTTAGGGGGACTCCACGCCATTTTTTTTTTTATTTGGGGTGGAGTTCCCCTTAAAATCCATGTCAGATCTGAAGGGCCTGGAATGGATATTTGGGGGAACCCCACGTCAATTTTTTTTAAAATTTGCGGCGGGGTTCCCCTTAATATCCATTCCAGACCTGAAGGGCCTGCTAATTGAATTCTGGGGAACCCCCACGCTTTTTTTTTTTTTTTTTTTTTTATCAATGACTTTTGTATGTATTGCCGGGAGCCGACAATTCATTAATAGCCGCGAGTCAGTTTTAAATGACTTTTTTTTCTTTCAAAAATGACATTTTTTGCAGGGACAGTTCTAAGCACGGGAAACATGCGCCACTTTACATGCATATCATACACACCCCCCAGGTACGAAATTTAAAGGAATATTTCACTTTTATTTTTTCATTTTAAGCATTATTAAAATCACTGCTCCCGAAAAAACGGCCGTTTTTAAAACTTTTTTTTTGCATTGATACATGTCCCCTGGGGCAGGACCCGGGTCCCCAAACACTTTTTAGGACAATAACTTGCATATTAGCCTTTATAATTAACACTTTAGATTTCGAACGTTCGAGTCCATTGTATTTAATAGGGTTCTAAAGTTCACACTAACATTTTGTCTGTTCGCAGGTTCTGGTGCGAACCAAACAGGGGGGTGTTCGGCTCATCCCTTTTGACTAGTAATAGTAATTAAAAAATATAATTATTACTAGTCATACAATAGAATTCATCTATAGCTTGTAGGCGGAACATTCGACCGGAAATGTACGATTGCAGCGTCGTACAGTTTCGCTGCTCCGTTGAATCTTCTTTGAACATTCGACAGACACCATAAGCCTTCAATGACAGATTCGACCTTAATTAATTCAGATTTTCGGACGAATGCAATTTCTAACGAAAAACTAAATAAATAAAAACGAATTTCGGGAGTAACTAAATAAATTTATTTTTCTAACGAAAACGAAATTCTGAAACAAAATATTTCAGTGTGCACATGTCTAATAATCATAAACATATTAATATGAATAAAAAGAAATGCCACAATAGGAACAAAGTCCATTCATAGGAGAGGAAGTACCGATTGGAAATCACACGTGAACCCTCCTCTTCACCAATACTAATCACAGCCTCTTACCAGAAATATTGGACCTCCAACATAAAGTTCATAAAAGCATTAGGACTATCCAGGGTAACTGTCAGATGAACCCATTCAAGCAGGCATCACAGCTCCTCAAAGCATCATAAATGGACTATGGGGAGAAAAGTGGGTTCGGTCAGACAACGCCACTCTGCAGGCTCGGAAGGAAGGGCATTTCTGAGTTAGTGATTGCAATGATGCTAAAGTATTATGCACACTTGAGCCCAAAATGCAATTTACTCTTTCGTCCATGGACCAACACAGCTTCTCTATTGACAAAGTGGGTATTATCCGTTAATTAGGAGTGACTAGGCAGAAAACTTGTAAAAAGTGTTGCATCACACCTTCCACAGTACCGCCCAGGGGCGGACCCTCTGGGTATATCACCTCAGTCTGCATCTCGCAGATCAGTTTTTTTTTTCTGTCCAGCAAGGAGTAGGACATGGCTCCCTTCGGGCCCATTGGGAAATTGGGTCCAATCACAGCATGCCTGGCCAACAGTCACCTTCCGTGCGCGGACGATGATCTGTTTGGAATGTCTTCCAGCATGATACATGCAGGATAGGTAAGTAAACTCTCCTGCCTCGGCTGGGTGATTTGGCTGGACATTCCTGGAGAGACCAAGTAAGTGGTTGTGGCCCCTTTCTTCCCTCTCTCCCTGCCCTTCCCTCCTCCCTGGGCTTCTAGCTAAGGGTGCTGGGGGTCACCTAGGGGGTTCCACTGGAGCGGGGCTGGCTGTAACTAACATTTAAAAAGATGTAATTTCTGCTTACCTGTGTGTGTGCTTCTTCCCCCTCAATGCTGTCGGCGGCCATTTTGCGGTGGTCCATGCCGGGTTCGGCCTCTAGTGACTGCCCGGCGGCCATCTTCCTGTGGTTTCGGCGCCATTTTCTTGTAGTTCCACACCCACTGGCCTCTATTGACTGATCGGCGGCCATGTTTGTAAAGATCCACGCTGTATGTATATATTGCCGTTCGGCGGCCATCTTTTTGTGGTCTTCAGCTGCTTTGGCCTCTATCTTCGGCTCGGCGGCCATTTTCTTAGAGCCCACATTATCTTCCATACAGACGTTTGGCGGCCATTTTGCGAGAGTCTCCGGCCTCTAGGGTGCATTACACTGGCGCAAGAAATTCACACAGGAAGCACTGATGAAAGAAGCAGACTGACACAGCAGCGGTGGGACAGGCGCAGCACGGCAGCATAGCGGTACCGATCCAAGGGTGGTGAGTCCTCTGGGTGACCCAGCATCTCTGCAGCACAGGAGGGTGGCCTATTGATATCTTGCCTGGAGCCCTGTGGGTGTCAGCGTGTGGTCAGCATGGCATCTGAGCCAGATGTCTTCTCCCCTGAAACACCAGATTTAGCAGCTGGTGCCCCTGAGGTGTCTATGAACGCTATGATGGCAATCCTAGAGGCGTGTGCTGCCAGGGTGGAAGCAGCACACGGGAATACAGGGGGTAGTAAACGCCCCCGTCCCCTGCAAGCTTCTGGGGATAATTCTGATGCAAAACCAGGTCCAGCTACGGCTCAGGGCCCAGATTCTGACGCATCAGAGACTGCAGACCGTGACCGGATAGTGAGGATGACTCCAAGTCCAGGTCAGTACGTGAGACGGCTTTGGTATCTGACCTTATTACTGCAGTGCGGGATACGCTAAAGTTGGAAAATACTGCAGAAGCAGCAGAGACTCCGGTCCACTTTGGGTTTCGTAAACCTGCCCGCACTGCTAAGGTGTTCCCTTGTGTGTCTTATTTTGATAAACTCTTATACAAGGAATGGGAGAACCCACTGAGGGTCTTTACAGCCCCAAAGAGGTTTGCAGTTCGGTACCCCTTTGAGGAGAGTTTTCTGAAGAAATGGACCTCTCCCCCTATAGTGGAACCTCCGGTGTCCAGACTTTAATAGAGCCAACACAATTCCAGTTGAAGGGGCTCCTGTTTTCAAGGACCCTGTGGATAAGAAGGCTGAAGCACTCGGTCGCTACCTATACTCAGTGGTAGGCTCGGCAGTACGCCCGGCATTGGCGGGGGCCCTAGTGTCTCAGACACTTACTGAATGGGCAAGATTGCTACTCCAGTGGTTAAGGAGCGAGATGCTCCTCCTGATGAGATAACATTGGCCGACCAGTTGGTCCAGGGCCTTAGGTTTGTCTGCGAGTCAGACATGGATACTAGTCCCCTGCTGTCAAAAGCTTTGGTTTATGCAGTAGCAATACGCCGCCTGATCTGGCTAAAGGGCTGGTCTGCGGACCAGACCTCCAAGAAAGCCCTGTTGGATCTGCCTTTTAAGGGCGACAGACTTTTTGGGGCCTCTATGGATGACATCATCAAGGATGCCACAGGAGGTAAAAGCACTTTGCTTCCTCAAATTAGCAAGGGTAGGGGCCACACCAAGGGCAAGGGCCCTCCTTTACTGCACGCCAGCGTTTTTTTCGTCCCCCTAGGGCGACAGGGAAAAGACCCCAGGCCGACAAGGCGCCTGCCCAAGGACAAAAGCGTCCTTGGTCCCGCAAACCCAACAAGCCTGCGGACAAATCTGCGTACGCATGAAGGTCCGCCCCCACCCAGCTCTCAGGTGGGGGGACGTCTTCGCAAATTCGCCACTCAGTGGACAGCTCTAGTCTCCGACAGGTGGGTTTGCGAAGTAATCTCCTCAGTCTACAAGCGAGAATTACTCTCTTGTCCACTGGACAGATTCATCACCTCCAATCTCCAGCTACTACCGACCCGTCTGGAGGCCCTGTATGGGGCGGTCCAGGGTCTACTGGAACACGGGGTAGTTATTCCAGTTCCAGAACAGGAACGGGGTCAGGGTTTTTACTCCAATCTGTTCATTGTGCCGAGGAAGGATGGGGTTCATCCAATCTTGGATTTCAGAGCCCTCAATTGCTTTGTGAATGTACAAAGATTTTGGATGGAGTCGGTTCGATCTGTAGTCACGGCTCTCCATCCGGGGGACTTTCTGGCCTCTTTGGACATCAAGGACGCATACCTGCATGTCCCCATACTCTCCAGACACCAGAGGTTTCTGCGTTTTGCTATCGGGAAGAACCACTACCAGTTTGTGGCCCTCCCGTTTGGCCTTGCCTCAGCACCCAGGACGTTCACCAAGGTGCTCACTCTGATTCTGGCACTTCTAAGACAGCGGGGTATCGCTATCATGGGCTACTTGGACGACCTTCTACTGAAGGCCCCTTCAAGCTCAGAATTAGAGGTAAGCGTGTCCATTACCTGTCAGACTCTTCGAGACTGTGGTTGGATACTAAACACGCAAAAGTCAGTATTGGTGCCCACTCAACGCCTAGTGTACCTGGGGTTGATTCTGGATTCCTCAGAGGCAAAGGTATTCCTCCCTGTGGAGAAGTTGCAGACCCTCCGGGCTGCAGTACGGCAGCTGACTTCCAGGAATTGGTCGTCACTCCGTTTTTGCATGCGAGTGTTAGGCCTCATGGTAGCCTCCTTCGAAGCGGTCCCATATGCTCAATACCACACTTGAGTGTTACAGAAGGAAGTTCTGTCCAGATGGAACGGATGCCCATCATCTCTGGATTATCAAATCCGAGTGAGCCACCTAGTCAGGAGATCCCTGGTATGGTGGCTGACAGCACCGGCTCTAATGGCCGGGAAGTCATTTCTTCCGGTTTACTGGATAGTGATCACGACGGACGCCAGCCTTACGGGTTGGGGGGGAGTCTGGGGGTGTTCAGTCGGCGCAAGGTCGCTGGACCCCAGAGGAAGCCCTCCTGCCGATCAATGTCCTGGAAATCCGGGCGATCAGGCTGTGCCTCTTCAAGTGGTCTCAGAGGCTGCAAGGGTGTCCAGTCAGACAACGCCACAGCAGTGGCATATGTCAATCATCAAGGAGGAACAAGAAGCTCAGCTGCAGCATCGGAGGTCGCTCGCATCCTGAAGTGGGCAGAGAGGAGCGTACCGGCACTGTCGGCCGTGTACATTCCGGGTGTGGAAAACTGGCAGGCGGACTACCTGAGCCGCCAGATGCTGGACCAGGGAGAATGGTCCTTACACCCGGAGGTGTTCCAACTCCTCTGCCAAAGATGGGGCACACCAGACGTAGATCTTCTGGCTTCCCAACTCAATCGGAAGGTATTGAGGTTTGTGGCCCGGTCAAGAGACTCATGGGCAGACGCAACGGACGCGTTGGTGGCATCGTGGGGTCAGTATCGGCTAATCTATGCCTTCCCTCCCTTAAGGCCTCTTCCTCTTCTGCTCCGCAGAGTGGAGGCAGAGGGAATTCCAATGATCCTAATCGCTCCAGATTGGCCTCAGCGTCCTTGGTACGCCGATCTAGTACGTCTGGTAGCAGACGTCCCCTGGCGCCTACCACTACGGAAGGACCTGCTATCCCAAGGTCCCATACTCCATCCTGCTTTTCGGTCACTGGCTTTAACGGCGTGGCTATTGAGAGCCAGGTACTGAGAGACCGGGGCCTATCAGATTCAGTAATCTCTACTATGAGAAGTGCTCAGAAACCGTCCTCTAGGAAGGTTTATCACCGCACTTGGAAGGCCTACATCTCCATGTGTGAGGAAAGGAAATGGCATGCGCGTACTTATTTGGTTTCCAGAATCCTGCTGCTTTTACAGCGTGGGGTGGACCAAAGGCTTGCCCTAAGTACGATTAAGGGACAGATATCTGCCCTGGCTGTCCTTTTTTCAGCGACCCCTGGCAGCTCACTCTCTCGTGAGCACATTTGTGCAGGGGGTTCGACATGTGGCCCCTCCGGTCCGTCACCCGCTACCTCCGTGTGGGACTTGAACCTGGTCCTCTCGGTGCTTCAGAAGGCACCGTTTGAGAATATTAGGGATATTCCCTTGTTGACACTTTCTCAGAAAGTGGTCTTCTTGGTGGCTGTTACGTCAGTTAGACGAGTCTCTGAGCTGGCAGCCTTGTCCTGCAAGGCTCCCTATTTGATTTTCCACAAGGATAAGGTGGTGCTGCGGCCGCAGCCTTCCTTTCTTCCGAAGGTCGTTTCGGCTTTTCATCTCAACAAAGACATTGTACTTCCATCCTTGTGTCCTCTTCCGTCGAATCCTGAGTCGGCGTTGCATTCCTTGGACGTTGTCCGAGCTTTGAGAGTATACCTATCTGCTACTTCCCTGTTCCGGAAGTCAGACTCACTGTTTGTTTCGGTGGCTGGTCCCAAGAAGGGCCAAGCAGTCTCGTCGGCCACCATCTCTAGGTGGATCCGACAGATAGTAATCCAGGCTTACGCCTTAAGGGGTCAAGCGCCCCCCTTTCCGGTCACGGCGCATTCGACCAGGGCAATAGGTGCCTCTTGGGCTCTCCGACATCAAGCGTCTGTTTCACAATTATGTAAAGCGGCGACTTGGTCGTCCGCTCACACTTTCACCAAATTCTTCGGATGCCTCTTTCGGCCACAAAGTTTTGCAGGCGGCTGTTTAGAGTTGCAACTCCTCCGTTGGAGGAGTGCTGTTTTGTGTTTGGGGTGAAGTTTATTTTTATGCTGTTACCACCCCTCGTTTTTTCTCTGACACTGCTTTGGGACGTCCCACTTTGTCAATAGAGAAGCTGTGTCGGTCCATGGACTCAGAGAAAAGGATTTTACGGTGAGTAAAAAATCCTGAGTCCATGGACCGACACAGCACCCACCCCTCCTTTTTAAGTTTGTACTGCTTTTTGACGAACTGATCTGCAAGATGCAGACTGAGGTGATATACCCAGAGGGTCCGCCCCCTGGGCGGTACTGTGGAAGGTGTGATGCAACACTTTTTACACGTTTTCTGCCTAGTCACTCCTAATTAACGGATAATACCCACTTTGTCAATAGAGAAGCTGTGTTGGTCCATGGACTCAGAGAAAAGGATTTTACGGTGAGTAAAAAATCCTATTTTTACAGGCATTTGAGCTTTTTTTTTTTGCCTCTAAACGCCCTTCTATGTTAACATATGTGTCAATGCACACATAGGAGTATAGTGGCCGGGATGTTTAAAGGCAAAAATACAAATAAAAAACTTTCACTTGTGCATTCAGGAAAAGAGCTTTTGAGCGCCTAAACTTGCTTTAAATTTGGTGTGCTGTGTGAATGGTGCCACTGAAAAATCATTATATGCATTTATATGTGTTTAGAAAGGTCCTCGTAATTGATTTTAGATTTAAAGTGTTTAACCCCCCCCCCCCCTCCTTAAAAAAATACACATACTGGTCCTTTAACCACTTAACGACCGCTCACTGTATATATACGTCGGCACAATGGCACCGACAGGCACAATCACGTAGAGTGTACGTGATTGCCTTTGTACAGTTGGGGGGTCCGATCGGACACCCCTTCTGTACAGTGAGCGGTCGGAATTCGTCTGGGAGCGTTCCGTGATGGGGGGTCGGCCGTTCGATTCCGACCATCCCCCCGCGATCGCTCCCGGCGAATAGAAATGCCCCCTCTGTCTGTGTACTGTTTACACAGATAGAGAAAGCAGGAGGAAGTGATGTCATCTCCTGTGCGGCGCTCACATATACCGAGCGTCGTACAAGAGAAGACACACAGGTCAGTGCACTAACACTACACTAACACCAGCACACATAGGCACATAAATCGCCCCCCCAGGCCCCCCCAGATCACCCCCCAGCCCCCCCAGATCACCCCCCAGCCCCCAGTCACAGTGTCACTGATTGCAGTGACCATTTATTTACTGATCACTGCAATCACAGACATTTGTGACTGTAAAAGTGTCACTACATTTAGTTTTAGGTCCAGTGTAGCCCCCTAACCCCCCCCCCAATAAAGGTTTAACCCCTTGATCACCCCCCAGATAACCCTTTCACCCCCTAGCACCGCCGTCGCTTGGCGATCATTTTTCTGATCGCTGTCTTGGCGTCGGTGATGCAGATCGGTACCCAGTAATTTTTTTTAGGTTCGCCGCAGGTTTTTATAGCGTCGGGTACCCCCATAAATTATCTAATAAAGGTTTAACCCCCTTGATTGCCCCCCAGGTAACCCTTTCACCCCCTATCACCACTGTCACTAAGCGATCGTTTTTCTGATCGATGTCTTAGCGTCGGTGATGCTGATCGGTAGCCAGTATTTTTTTTTAGGTTCGCCGCAGGTTTTTATAGCGTCGGGTACCCCCATAAATTATCTAATAAAGGTTTAACCCCCTTGATCGCCCCCCAGGTAACCCTTTCACCCCCTATCACCACTGTCACTAAGCGATCGTTTTTCTGATCGATGTCTTAGCGTCGGTGATGCTGATCGGTAGCCAGTATTTTTTTTTAGGTTCGCCGCAGGTTTTTATAGCGTCGGGTACCCCCATAAATTATCTAATAAAGGTTTAACCCCCTTGATCGCCCCCCAGGTAACCCTTTCACCCCCTATCACCACTGTCACTAAGCAATTGTTTTTCTGATCGCTGTCTTGGCGTCGGTGATGCAGATCGGTACCCAGTAATTTTTTTAGGTTCGCCGCAGGTTTTTATAGCGTCGGGTACCCCCCATAAATTATCTAATAAAGGTTTAACCCCCTTGATCGCCCCCCAGGTAACCCTTTCACCCCCTATCACCACTGTCGCTAAGCGATCATTTTTCTGATCGATGTCTTAGCGTCGGTGATGCAGATCGGTAGCCAGTATTTTTTTTTAGGTTCGCCGCAGGTTTTTATAGCGTCGGGTACCCCCATAAATTATCTAATAAAGGTTTAACCCCCTTGATCGCCCCCCAGGTAACCCTTTCACCCCCTATCACCACTGTCACTAAGCGATCGTTTTTCTGATCGATGTCTTAGCGTCGGTGATGCTGATCGGTAGCCAGTATTTTTTTTTAGGTTCGCCGCAGGTTTTTATAGCGTCGGGTACCCCCATAAATTATCTAATAAAGGTTTAACCCCCTTGATCGCCCCCCAGGTAACCCTTTCACCCCCTATCACCACTGTCACTAAGCAATTGTTTTTTCTGATCGCTGTCTTGGCGTCGGTGATGCAGATCGGTACCCAGTAATTTTTTTTAGGTTCGCCGCAGGTTTTTATAGCGTCGGGTACCCCCATAAATTATCTAATAAAAGGTTTAACCCCCTTGATCGCCCCCCAGGTAACCCTTTCACCCCCTATCACCACTGTCACTAAGCGATCGTTTTTCTGATCGATGTCTTGGCGTCGGTGATGCAGATCGGTACCCAGTAATTTTTTTAGGTTCGCCGCAGGTTTTTATAGCGTCGGGTACCCCCCATAAATTATCTAATAAAGGTTTAACCCCCTTGATCGCCCCCCAGGTAACCCTTTCACCCCCTATCACCACTGTCGCTAAGCGATCATTTTTCTGATCGATGTCTTAGCGTCGGTGATGCAGATCGGTAGCCAGTAATTTTTTTTAGGTTCGCCGCAGGTTTTTACAGCGTCAGGTACCCCCATATATTATCTAATAAAGGTTTTAACCCCCTAATTGCCCCTAGTTAACCCTTTCACCAGTAATCATCATATAAGTGTTACGGGTGACGCTGGTTAGTTAGTTTGCTTTTTATAGTGTCAGGGCACCCGCCGTATATAACCCAATAAAGGTTTAACCCCCTGATCACCCGGCGGGTGATATCAATTAGGTTTTAGCGTCAGAGAGGGTCTGCGTCACACCCCAGGCAGCGTCAGGTTAGTGCCAGTAACGCTAACACCCACGCGTGAAGCATACACCTCCCTTAGTGGTATAGTATCTGAACAGATCAATATCTGATCTGATCAGATCTATACTAGCGTCCCCAGCAGTTTAGGGTTCCCAAAAACGCAGTGTTAGCGGGATCAGCCCAGATACCTGCTGGCACCTGCGTTTTGCCCCTCCGTCCAGCCCAGGCCACCGAAGTGCAGTATCGATCGATCACTGTCACTTACAAAACACAACACACATAACTGCAGCGTTCGCAGAGACAGGCCTGATCCCTGCGACTCCAGTGCTGTAGGAGGTGATTTCACCACCACAGTTAAAAAAAAAAGAAGCAAATATGCCGAAGCATTGGGGCAGCAGGGGCGGAGGAGCGATTTTGCTCCTAATGCCGCGTACATACGGTCGAAATTCCGACGGAGGCTTGCCCGTGGAAAAGTCCGACCATGTGTGTGCGGCATAACTTTTTTGCGGGAGGATGCCCCCATGCTTCGGCATATATAAATGGTGCATGTATGCCCATCATTAGAAGTGGGTGGATGAAGGGCGGTATTCTAATGGTGGGCATACCCACCGATCAATCTCTTTTTTCGTTCAGCCACCTGGCTGCATGAAAAAAAAAGATTACAATACATGTCCAACAAGGACCAGCAACGTACTGGTATGTTGCTGGACTTTGAATGGTTATACCAGATTGATGCCTGCGGGTTTAGGTATCATCTTGGTATCATTCTTTTCAGCCAGCGGCCGGCTTTAATGTAAAAGCAACCCGAGTGGCTAATTAGCCTCTGGACTGCTTTTACAAGCAGTGGGAGGGAATGTCCCCCCCCCCGGATATAAAAAGCGCCATTGGGAAAGCATTTTAATCACACCGATCTTGGTGTGGTCAGATGCTTTGAGGGCAGAGGAAAGATCTAGGGTCTAGACCCCAGTTTTTTCAAAAAAAGAGTACCTGTCACTACCTATTACTATCATAGGGGATATTTACATTCCCTGAGATAACAATAAAAATGATAAAAAAAAACAAAAACATGGAAGGAACAATTTAAAAATAAAATAAAAAAGCAAAATTAATAATAAAAAAAAAAAAAAAAAAGCACCCCTGTCCTGCCCTGCTCTTGCCCAATGGCGAACGCAAGCGTCGGTCTGGCGTCATATGTAAACAGCAATTGCACCATGCATGTGAGGTATCACCGCGAAGGTCAGATCGAGGGCAGTAATTTTAGCAGTAGACCTCCTCTGTAAATCTAACAGGGTAACCTGTAAAGGCTTTTAAAGGCTTTTAAAAATGTATGTAGTTTGTCGCCAATGCGCGTTTGTGCGAAATTTTAAAGCATGTCGTGTTTGGTATCTATGTACTCGGCCTAAGATCATCTTTTTTATTTCATCAAACATTTGGGCAATATAGTGTGTTTTAGTGCATTAAAATAAAAAAAAAGTGTATTTTTTCCCCAAAAAATGCGTTTGAAAAATCGCTGCGCAAATACTGTGTAGAAAAAAAAAATGCAACACCCACCATTTTATTCTGTAGGGCCTTTGCTTTAAAAATATATATAATGTTTGGGGGTTCAACATAATTTTCCTGCAAAAAAAAATATGTTTTCATGTAAACAAAAAGTGTCAGAAAGGGCTTTGTCTTCAAGTGGTTAGAAGAGTGGATGTAAGCTTCCTAATGTTGTGTATAAAATGCCAGAACAGTTCAAAACCCCCCCAAATGACCCCATTTTGGAAAGTAGACACCCCAAGCTATATACTGAGAGGCATGTCGAGTCCATGGAATATTTTATATGTTGACACAAGTTGCGGAAAAAAGACAATTTTTTTTTTTTTTTGCACAAAGTTGTCACTAAATGATATATTGCTCAAACATGCCATGGGCATATGTGGAATTACACCCCAAAATACATTCTGTTGCTTATCCTGAGTACGGGGATACCACATGTGTGAGACTTTTTGGGAGCCTAGCCGCGTACGGGACCCCAAAAACCAATCACCGCCTTCAGGCTTTCTAAGGGTGTAAATTTTTGATTTCACTTCTCACTGCCTATCACAGTTTCGGAGGCCATGGAATGCCCAGATGGCACAAAACCCCCCCCCCAAATGACCCCATTTTGGAAAGTAGACACCCCAAGCTATTTGCTGAGAGGTATTGTGAGTATTTTGCAGATCTCGCTTTTTGTCACAAAGTTTTGAAAATTGAAAAAAAAAAAAAGAAAAAAAAAATGTTTTTCTTCATTTTCAAAAACAAATGAGAGCTGTAAAATACTCACCATGCCTCTCAGCAAACAGCTTGGGGTGTCTACTTTCCAAAATGTGGTCATTTGGGGGGGTTTTGTGCTATTTTGGCATTTTATGGCCTTCAAAACTGTGATAGGTAGTGAGGAGTGAAATCAAAAATTTGCGCCCTTAGAAATCCTGAAGGCGGTGCTTGGTTTCCGGGGTCCCGTACGTGGCTAGGCTCCTAAAAAGTCCCACACATGTGGTATTCCCGTACTCAGGAGAAGCAGCAGAATGTATTTTGGGGTGCAATTCCACATATAACCATGGCATGTGTGAGCAATATATCATTTAGTGACAACTTTTTGTAATTTTTTTTTATTTTTTTTGTCATTATTCAATCACTTGGGACAAAAAAAAAATATATTCAATGGGCTCAACATGCCTCTCAGCAATTTCCTTGGGGTGTCTACTTTCCAAAATGGGGTCATTTGGGGGGGTTTTGTACTGCCCTGCCATTTTAGCACCTCAAGAAATGAGATAGGCAATCATACATTTAAAGCTGTGTAAATTCCAGAAAATGTACCCTAGTTTGTAAACGCTATAACTTTTGCGCAAACCGATAAATATACACTTATTGACATTTTTTTTACTAAAGACATGTGGCTGAATACATTTTGGCCTAAATGTATGACTAAAATTGAGTTTATTCGATTTTTCTTATAACAAAAAGTAGAAAATATCATTTTTTTTCAAAATTTTCGGTCTTTTTCCGTTTATATCGCAAAAAATAAAAATCGCAGAGGCAATCAAATACCATTAAAAGAAAGCTCTATTTGTGGGAAGAAAAGGACACAAATTTTGTTTGGGTACAACATTGCATGTCCGCACAACTTACAGTTAAAGCAGCGCAGTGCAAAATTCTGAATTCACCTCTGGTCCTTTAGCTACAAAATGGTCCGGGGCTTAAGTGGTTAAAGCAAATTAAACAGCACAGTGCTTGTTCTGTGTAATCTGCCCCCCTCTAAACTGTAAAAAAAAAAAACTCCCTGAACCTGCCACTTCCTGTATGCCCTCTCTGCGCTGACCATAATAACCAGGGGCCTGACCACCGTGGTCAGAGTGCGTCCCTCCGTCATACGCTGCCCTGCTCTGCTCTCCTCTATCCCCCCTCACCCCCTCCTTCCTGCCTGTCAGAACTCTCTGTGTCTATCACCGCCCCCCGGTGCTATTATTAAAAAAAATTTAAACCTACAATTGTCACTGCCAAACCTGGTACCAACGAGATAGAAGCTATGCTAGCTTTTAGCACCAGGAAAATAAATTGTCCCACTCCTCCTCTGGGATGAAATGGCCCAGTTCCCTCTCCCAGTCCTGTATATAAAAGGGACATTCAGGAAAAGCATGAGACAGGAGAATATAATAGAACTGTGATATCAAATGTGAACTATTTGAAGCATAAAGGGTTTTAGATCTCTACAGAGTCATCCTGACTTAAGAAGTTTAGTATGAAAATGTTTGGGTTGGAGGTACTGAAGCCATTTTCCCTCTTTAGGAGCCTCTGGAATAAGTAGCTCCATAAGGGGTCTAAGACCAGCAGTGCCGATTGCCTGTCCATCCAACACAAGAAATGTCTACAGTGCAGGCCTTGAGGAGACTCAGGGTTGCCCAGGATAGGGGTGAAGTATTTTTTATGGGTTTTTTTTTTGGCTGACCTATCAGGTCAGCGCACCACATGCTTTATTTTCAATATAAAGTATTCCATGTGGGTTAACCATATGCTGGGACTGGGAATTCATTAATCTTTAGAATCCTGATGTGCCTCCGCAGGAGAAAAAGTTGTGGGTTACAGATTCATATACCTGTTATGAATTTGGAAGAAGCATCACGTACGGAGGTGTAGTAAAGCCCAAGCCTCCATACCTACATGCTGTCCTCAGTGCAGTTGGGATTTCCTCCCTGATGCTGCAAGCGTCACAAAGACAACGCAGCGGCCAAGCAGTTTTGTAGCTGGGTGAGCTTGATTGGAGAGACACTAGTTTCCTAACAGGTCTGCTCCCTTTCTGATAGGCAACGATTAGATCCATAGCCAATTGACAATAATAATAATATTAATATAGGACAGAGTCGTGATACACAATAAAAAGGTGGTGAATAAAACAGGATGATAAGTAGACAGCAGTGCCAGGATCTCATGAGTAATATTCCACGCGACTCTGTCCTATATTAATGCTGTTTTTGTGATATCACACATTAGAGTCACAGCTGCCCTATATAGCTTCAAATGCGGATTCATATAGCCAATATAGCCATATATAGCCATATAGCCAATCATATGTCAGCCTGCCGTTGGCTTTAGAATCTGCCTACCGCCTGTTGTCACTCACAGGGAGAGAGCAGCCCTGACGGAGATCTAGTGTTGCAGTCAGTGCCGGGACAAGGTCATTCGGTGCCCAGGGCAAAGATGGCAAACTGCTCCCCCCCACCGGGTGGAAAGAAAGAGTCAGTGTCATTTCAAAAAAAGAAAATACCAGTCCCAGAGAGATCACTCCGCACGCAGCAGGACTAGTGGGCAGGGTTGGTGCCGCACCCCGGCCGGCTCTACAACACAGATAGTACACACGTACAGGAGGAGAGAGCAGTGAGTCATCAAAAATCAAGTTATTATAAAAAAATAAGTTTATTTTTTCACAATGCTTTTTGGGGGGGAGGGGGTTGGGTCTGTGGACAGTGTCAGTAGGGCAAGGGGTCAGTAGTTTCCTATTTTATATAATTTTTTTTACCCAATTTAATTTTATTGCAATTTTTTTTTATCAGCCCTGTTTGTGGGCTTTGGTGAGATATCAGTTTCCCCAATCACTTTCTCAGCAGCTTCAGCATTGAAAATGAATGGACAGAAGACAGAGGCTTCTGTTCATTCATAAACTGAAGCAGAGTAACACAGTTTACTCTGCTCAGTTATCAAAGAACACAGGAGCAATCGCTCACTGTGTCCAATTCAGAAAAGGAAGGAGACGGTAAATTACATATTTACCGGCCCCTTCCTCCGCTCTCCATCCTGACACATACCCCACAGCAGCCGGCGGGAGAGGAGGGAAGCCGGCTGTGAGTGGACAAGGGCAGAGGTAGAGGACACAGGGGTCCGGAGAACACGGGGGCTAGAGGAGGAAGACACGGCAGACATCGGGGGGATGATTGGTGCGGCTGGAGAAAGTTGCAAGCACTGATCTCCCTGTATGGCATTATAGCTGACAGCCGTGGGAAGGAGAGGAGGCAAAGCGGCTGTCTGAAAAGCCATGCAGGGAGATCGGTGCTTGCAACTGTCCCCCTGCCGCACTTGTCATCCCTGGTTGTCAAGGGACAATCTTCCATGTGTGCAGAGTGGGTCACACTGGGTCCCCCCTTTGGTGACCCGTGTGCAGTGAACACCCTGCAAATATGGATGATATGCTGCCACTGACAGAGAAGGGACGTGAAGGGCTTGTGCCGGATTCAGGAGCTACGCGGCACATCTTACAAACAGTTTTACAGGTACAGCGGTGCGGGCTAGTGTGTATAGACACTGTTGAGAATCACACCGCCGGCACTTCATATGTGCCCCCTCCCTCCAGCTAATTGTGCCACCCAGGGCATCCCCCCCTTAAGCCCCCTTCCCCGCTATGTACCGTCCCTGGTTGCAGTATTCTCATCAGACAATATTTGCAGAATTTTTTTTCTGGGAGTGGGCACCTATTTCTGACAGGTACCCATTCCCACTTCTGCTCGGTGCATCTAGGCACAACAACCTGCTGAGAGATGTCAAGAGACCCAGGAGGCTGCCAGACTAGTTGGAATGTGCAGTACATCTCGCACATACACAGTGGGCAGCCGGCTGTGAAACACCAGAAAGTCACGGGTGGTTTCCCTTATTCAAGATGGCAGCAATAGAGACCTGTAGACTGGCGAAGAACTGACCCGGGGGATGGCAGCACTGGATCCTTGGGCTTGTAAATGTCTGTAGATCAAGTCAGCAGCTACAGTATTTGTAGCTCCTGACTTTGAATTTTTATAGAAACGACCATAGTTCCTCTTTAACCACTTAAGCCCCGGACCAATATGCAGCATAAAGACCAGGCCCCTTTTTGCGATTCGGCACTGCGTCGCTTTAACTGACAATTGCGCGGTCGTGCGACGTGGCTCCCAAACAAAATTGACGTCCTTTTTTCCCCACAAATAGAGCTTTCTTTTGGTGGTATTTGATCACCTCTGCAGTTTTTATTTTTTGCGCTATAAACAAAGATAGACAATTTTGAAAAAAAAAAAATATTTTTTACTATAATAAATATCCCCAAAAAATATATAAAAAAACTTTTTTTTTTCTCCTCAGTTTAGGCCGATACGTATTCTTCTACATATTTTTTTTTTCTACCAAAATCGCAATCGCCGTTTATTGATTGGTTTGCGCAAAAGTTATAGCGTTTATAAAATAGGGGATAGTTTTATGCCATTTTAATTTTTTTTACTAGTAATGGCGGTGATCAGCGATTTTTTTTTCGTGACTGCGACATTATGGCGGACACTTGACACTTTTGACACATTTTTGGGACCATTGTCATTTTTACAGCGATCAGTGCTATAAAAATGCACTGGTTACTGTACAAATGACACTGGCAGTGAAGGGGTTAACCACTAGTGGCGCTGAAGGGGTTAAGTGTGCCTAAGGGAGAGATTCTCACTGTTAGGGGGCGTGGCTACAAGTAAAACGTCACTGATCGCCGCTCTGATTACACAGAGCGGAGATCGGTGACAGTGTCAGTAGACGAGCGGGAAGATGTGTTTACACTAACATCTCCCCGCTCCATCCCTCCGTGAGACGATCGCGGGGATCCCCACGGCGATCGAGTCGGCGGAACCCGCGGTCCGACTCACGGGGATGGCGGCAGGGTCGCGAGCGCGGCGCCGCACGTGCGAGCACGCGGCAGGCAGTTAAAGGCGACGTGATTGTGCCTGTATGAGCCATTCTGCCGAGGTATATATGCCATGGGAGGTCGTTAAGTGGTTAACAGCCAGGGACAGGTGGAGAGAGGAAGAGGTAGTATTGGCATATATGCTGCTCTGCTACAGAGACAGTCTTTCTGCCTGCCAAGTTACACTTTTTCTTGAAGTGGTTAAAAACCTCAGACATCAAATATGAAATAAGCATATCCCTCTATAGTGTGTGTTTGTCTCTATCCAGAGCACTACGTGCTATTTCTGTCTGCTGCTTCATTCCTCTGCTATCAGCATGAATCACTTCTGACAAGTTTTCCAGACACCAAGAGAAAAATAGTGATGGGAGGGATCTCCAGAGATTGACAGCCTCA
Source organism: Rana muscosa (assembly GCA_029206835.1). NCBI lineage: Eukaryota > Metazoa > Chordata > Amphibia > Anura > Ranidae > Rana > Rana muscosa. The sequence goes on along the minus strand of CM055118.1, from coordinate 720,295,181 downwards.
GCTCTGTTACTGTGTGCTGTCTGAAGGAGGGTGTGTCTCTTCCCTCCAATCAGCCCTCAGAGCTCTCCTCACTGAGATCTGCAGTGTAAATTCAGCTCCCTGCTCCTTGCTTTTTGTAGGCTCAGACAAGCTAAATAAATTCTGTACTTTTCCTGTTGAGAAGAGAGGGATGCAGATAAACAGGTGCAATTTATGTAGGAGGCTTTGTTTAATCTCTGGGAGGCCAATCACTTCACTGGGTATATGAAAGGGTTTAAAGCCACTTTAATTACTTCCAATTTCGTTAACTATAAACGGAAGTATTTTTTTTTTATTTGGTGCAATAACAGTGCCACTTTGTAAGAGTGGTGCTACTAAGAACTACAAATAGCGTAGCGTGATGATGTCAATGACCAAAAGCTCTGATCTACATGGTGAATTGGATGTGACCTGGCACACACACTATAGCACACATGGCGACCTCCATCCCTAAATTAATTTGTAGAAAAAGAGAGCTGTGGGACTTTGAGTGAGGCAACCGCCATGTCAGATATAAACAGAAACATAAAATTTACAGTACATGATTTATCGTTACATTGTAGAAAAATATTGTATCAAATAAATAGGTAGTCACATGACTTACACTAAATATGCTGCTACATAGCATGCAATACAAATAGGAATTCGACATAATAACTGTACATAATAAGATAAATGGGTTAAAAAACATTGTAGGGACACGTAACTTAGGGCATCTAGTGGCACTCAACGCGTTTCCTGGCATTACAGCCATTCATCAGGAGTGTTGTAACGTAATATACTGGAAAGGAAAGGGACAAGGATTAATGATGATGCCCTTAGAATAAGGGAGGACAGAGATACTGTGTCCCAACAAGGCGGGGACAATCTGGGATACTCACTACACAGCCCCAAGGCCAGGCCCGGTATCCACCAGGGAAGATGGGGGTGACAGGCATGATGTCTCCCCTGGGATTGAGACGGGGGAACCCTCCAAGGACGAAGAACAGCGCCCAGAGCACAACACGGTGGTCACAGCTTGATCCAATAGAGTAGACTATGTGTACACAAAAAGTGCATGGTGTTCCTGGAAAAAATGTGTATCAAAAAGGGGAGGATTAATTAAATGTGTAAAAGTGTAAGGTGTGTGAAAACATGGCAAAATATCTGTGTTCCCACAAGGGGACTACATGAGGGGGTGTATGTGAAATAAAACCAATTAAGGGGGAAAAAAAAAAAAATACCAAAAAAGGATAGCTGAGCTCCCAACGAAGGTAACCTGTGTGTGGATTCAATGTGTGCTGTCCTTGGGATTAAGTCAAGCAAATGAACCATCGGCTGCTCCAAGGCTACTATATACTCCCATTCCAAGGGAGGGGCCCCGTCAACGTCATGCCTGATTGGCCATACTGCACAAGAGAAGTGGGGAGGGAATTCCCAGCTGCATGTGAAGGAGCCATCAGCAGTGGGTCTCCACCCACCTCGTGCGTGGCTAAGGATGGAAAAAAGACGTTTAACCAACGTCGATGACACCGCTGAATGCGGCGTCGAAGCATGACGCCGATGAGCAGGAGGCCAAGCCCGACCGAGACAGAGAAAACACCCGACTCCCCTCAAACCCAAGCTGAACCGGACAAGGGACTGGGAGGTGATCTAAAAAGGTTGCTGGGTCGAAGGTAATACATGGGAAGATATTAACATAAGAATCTAACGGGAATAAGAAATAAATCTGATAACAAAATTGCTGAACACTGTTATAGTATAGGGGCAATAAACAGAAGTTAATAAGGTACGTTAGGTGTGACAGGTCACTGGGAGCGGGTGTCTTCCACCCAGATATTTGTCAAAACAGTGAATTGGATGTGACCTGGCACACACACTATAGCACACATGGCGACCTCCATCTCTAAAATTAATTTGTAGAAAAAGAGAGCTGTGGGATCTACATGATTTATTGGTAACAGACTTCCTTGGGGGCGTTTTAACCACTTAACGACCGCTCACTGTATATATACGTCGGCAGAATGGCACCGACAGGCACAATCACGTAGAGCATACGTGATTGCCTTTGTATAGTTGGGGGGTCCAATCGGACCCCCCTTCTGTACAGTGAGCGGTGGCTAAGTGTCCGGGAGCGTTCCGGGATGAGGGGGCAGCCATTCGTTTCTGGCCACCCCCTCGCGATCGCTCCCGGCGAATGGAAATGCCCCCTCTGTCTGTGTCAGACAGAGGGAGCAGGAGGAAGTGATGTCATCTCTGGTGCGGCGCTCACATATACCGAACGCCGTACAAGAGAAGACATCAGGTCAGTGCACACAACACTACACTGACACCAGGACACATAGGGACATAAATCGCCCCCCAGACACCCCAGACACCCCAGATCACCCCCCCAGCCCCCAGTCACAGTGTCACTGATTGCAGTGACCATTTATTTAGTGATCACTGCAATCAGTGACATTTGTGACTGTAAAAGTGTCACCAAAGTTTAGTCTTAGGTCCAGTGTAGCCCCCTAACCCCCCCTAATAAAGGTTTAACCCCCTGATCACCCTTTCACCGCCTATCACCACTGTCGCTTAGCGATCATTTTTCTGATCGCTGTCTTAGCGTCAGTGATGCCGATCGGCAGCCAGTAATTTTTTTTAGGTTCGCCGCAGGTTTTTATAGCATCAGCTACCCCAATATATTATCTAATAAAGGTTTAACCCCCTTGATCGCCCCCCAGGTAACCCTTTCACCCCCTATCACCACTGTCACTAAGCGATCGTTTTTCTAAACGCTGTCTTAGTGTCTGTGATGCAGATCGGTAGCCGGTAATTTTTTTTAGGTTCGCCGCAGGTTTTTATAGCGTCAGGTACCCCAATATATTATCTAATAAAGGTTTAACCCCCTTGATCGCCCCCCAGGTAACCCTTTCACCCCCTATCACCACTGTCACTAAGCGATCGTTTTTCTAAACGCTGTCTTAGTGTCGGTGATGCAGATCGTAGCCAGTAATTTTTTTTAGGTTCGCCGCATGTTTTTATAGCGTCAGGTACCCCAATATATTATCTAATAAAGGTTTAACCCCCTGATTGCCCCTAGTTAACCCTTTCACCAGTGATCACTATATAAGTGTTACGGGTGACGCTGGTTAGTTAGTTTGCTTTTTATAGTGTCAGGGCACCCGCCGTGTATATAACCCAATAAAGGTTTAACCCCCTGATCGCCCGGCGGGTGATATCAATTAGGTTTTAGCGTCAGAGAGGGTCTGAGTCACACCCCAGGCAGCGTCAGGTTAGTGCCAGTAACGCTAACACCCATGCGTGAAGCATACACCCCCCTTAGTGGTATAGTATCTGAACAGATCAATATCTGATCTGATCAGATCTATACTAGCGTCCCCAGCAGTTTAGGGTTCCCAAAAACGCAGTGTTAGCGGGATCAGCCCAGATACCTGCTGGCACCTGCGTTTTGCCCCTCCGTCCAGCCCAGGCCACCCAAGTGCAGTATCGATCGATCACTGTCACTTACAAAACAAAAACACACATAACTGCAGCATTCGCAGAGACAGGCCTGATCCCTGCGACTCCAGTGCTGTAGGAGGTGATTTCACCACCACAAGTAAAAAAAAAAAGCAAATATGCCGAAGCATTGGGGCAGCAGGGGCGGAGGAGCGATTTTGCTCCTAATGCCGCGTACATACGGTCGAAATTCCGACGGAGGCTTGCCCGTGGAAAAGTCCGACCATGTGTGTGCGGCATAACTTTTTTGCGGGAGGATGCCCCCATGCTTCGGCATATATAAATGGTGCGTGTATGCCCATCATTGGAAGTGGGTGGATGAAGGGCGGTATTCTAATGGTGGGCATACCCACCGATCAATCTCTTTTTTCGTTCAGCCAACTGGCTGCATGAAATAAAAAGATTACAATACATGTCCAACAAGGACCAGCAACATACTGGTATGTTGCTGGACTTTGAATGTTTATACCAGAGTGATGCCTGCGGGTTTAGGTATCATCTTGGTATCATTCTTTTCAGCCAGCGGCCGGCTTTCATGTAAAAGCAATCCTAGTTGCTAATTAGCCTCTGGACTACTTTTACAAGCAGTGGGAGGGAATGTCCCCCCCCCTGGATATAAAAAGCGCCATTGGGAAAGCATTTTATCACACCGATCTTGGTGTGGTCAGATGCTTTGAGGGCAGAGGAAAGATCTAGGGTCCAATAGACCCCAGTTTTTTCAAAAAAGAGTACCTGTCATTACCTATTGCTATCATAGGGGATATTTACATTCCCTGAGATAACAATAAAAATGATTAAAAAAAATACTTGGAAGGAACAATTTAAAAATAAAATAAAAAAGCAAAATTAATAATAAAAAAAAAAGAAAAAAAAAAAAAGCACCCCTGTCCTGCCCTGCTCTTGCCCAATGGCGAACGCAAGCGTCGGTCTGGCGTCATATGTAAACAGCAATTGCACCATGCATGTGAGGTATCACCGCGAAGGTCAGATCGAGGGCAATCATTGTAGCAGTAGACCTCCTCTGTAAATCTACTGGGGTAACCTGTAAAGGCTTTTAAAAATGTATGTAGTTTGTCGCCAATGCTCGTTTGTGCGAAATTTTAAAGCATGTCGTGTTTGGTATCTATGTACTCGGCCTAAGATCATCTTTTTTATTTCATCAAACATTTGGGCAATATAGTGTGTTTTAGTGCATTAAAATTAAAAAAAGTGTATTTTTTAACCCAAAAAATGCGTTTGAAAAATCGCTGCGCAAATACTGTGTAGAAAAAAAAAATGCAACACCCACCATTTTAATCTGTAGGGCTTTTGCTTTAAAAATATATATAATGTTTGGGGGTTCAACATAATTTTCTTGCAAAAAAAAAATGTTTTCATGTAAACAAAAAGTGTCAAAAAGGGCTTTGTCTTCAAGTGGTTAGAAGAGTGGATGTAAGCTTCCTAATGTTGTGTATAAAATGCCAGAACAGTTCAAAACCCCCCCAAATGACCCCATTTTGGAAAGTAGACACCCCAAGCTATATACTGAGAGGCATGTCGAGTCCATGGAATATTTATATGTTGACACAAGTTGCGGAAAAACTACAATTTTTTTTTTTGTTTTTTGCACAAAGTTGTCACTAAATGATATATTGCTCAAACATGCCATGGGCATATGTGGAATTACACCCCAAAATACATTCTGTTGCTTCTCCTGAGTACAGGGATACCACATGTGTGAGACTTTTTGGGAGCCTAGCCACGTACGGGACCCCAAAAACCAAGCACCGCCTTCAGGCTTTCTAAGGGTGTAAATTTTTGATTTCACTTCTCACTGCCTATCACAGTTTCGGAGGCCATGGAATGCCCAGATAGCACAAAACCCCCCCCCCAAATGACCCCATTTTGGAAAGTAGACACCCTAAGCTATTTGCTGAGAGGTATTGTGAGTATTTTGCAGATCTCGCTTTTTGTCACAAAGTTTTGAAAATTGAAAAAAAATAAAAATATATATATATATTTTCTTTCTTCATTTTCAAAAACAAATGAGAGCTGTAAAATACTCGCCATTCCTCTCGGCAAATAGCTTGGGGTGTCTATATTCCAAAATGGGGTCATTTGGGGGGGTTTTGTGCGATTTTGGCATTTTATGGCCTTCGAAACTGTGATAGGTAGTGAGGAGTGAAATCAAAAATTTGTGCCTAGAAATCCTGAAGGCGGTGCTTGGTTTTCGGGGTCCCGTACGCGGCTAGGCTCCTAAAAAGTCCCACACATGTGGTATCCCCGTACTCAGGAGAAGCAGAAAAATGTATTTTGGGGTGTAATTCCACATATAACCATGGCATGTGTGAGCAATATATCATTTAGTGACAACTTTTTGTAATTTTTTTTTTGTCAATATTCAATCACTTGGGACAAAAAAAATATATTCAATGGGCTCAACAGGCCTCTCAGCAATTTCCTTGGGGTGTCTTTCTAAAATGGGGTCATTTGGGGGGGCTTTGTGCTATTTTGGCATTTTATGGCCTTCGAAACTGTGATAGGTAGTGAGGAGTGAAATCAAAAATTTGCGCCCTTAGAAATCCTGAAGGCGGTGCTTGGATTCCGGGGTCCCGTACGCGGCTAGGCTCCCAAAAAGTCCCACACATGTGGTATCCCCGTACTCAGGAGAAGCAGCAAAATTTATTTTGGGGTGAAATTCCACATATAACCATGGCATGTGTGAGCAATATATCATTTAGTGACAACTTTTTGTAATTTTTTTTTTTTTTTTTTTTTTAGTCATTATTCAATCACTTGGGACAAAAAAATAAAAAATTCAATGGGCTCAACATGCCTCTCAGCAATTTCCTTGGGGTGTCTACTTTCCAAAATGGGGTCATTTGGGGGGGTTTTGTACTGCCCTGTCATTTTAGCACCTCAAGAAATGAGATAGGCAGTCATAAATTTAAAGCTGTGTAAATTTCAGAAAATGTACCCTAGTTTGTAAACTCTATAACTTTTGCGCAAACCAATAAATATATGCTTATTGACATTTTTTTTACTAAAAACATGTGGCTGAATACATTTTGGCCTAAATGTATGACTACAATTGAGTTTATTCGATTTTTCTTATAACAAAAAGTAGAAAATATCATTTTTTTTCAAAATTTTCGCTCTTTTTCCGTTTATATCGCAAAAAATAAAAATCGCAGAGGCAATCAAATACCATTAAAAGAAAGCTCTATTTGTGGGAAGAAAAGGACGCAAATTTCGTTTGGGTACAACATTGCATGTCCGCACAATTTACAGTTAAAGCAGCGCAGTGCAAAATTCTGAATTCACCTCTGGTCCTTTAGCTACCAAATGGTCCGGGGCTTAAGTGGTTAAAGGGGTTGTAAATAATTTTTTGTAAAAATTTTGTAAATATTTTTTTTTTTAAATAACAAACATGTTATGAAACTGGAAATAGGGGGGCAGTGGGTATACTCAATACCCTGGGATTTTTAAATACAGTGCTAGATAGAGATTGACAAAGGAATCAGAACTTATAAAGATTAAATTTTATTACATAACAAAAACAGAAAATACATAAAATATCATAACCATCCTTGAAGACGTGTAACTCAGTGATCAAAGATGCAATTGCTAGGTCGCCACTCTACTAGTTTCGCTATGAATAGCTTCCTCAGGAGTGATTGTGACAATAGCAGATTATACTGAAAACACAGAATACATATGGTTAACATGAAGGATGGTTACAGATTAGTGAGCATAAGCACATAACGTTATTTAAATGACATTGCGGAAATTGCCGCATCAATATTGGCATGATAATAGGGAAAAAGTATTGAGGAAAAAATATTGACATGCATAATTGATCAGGACCCATGCTGAACACCAAACGTACATATGTATGCATATACACTCACCAGTTTGCAGAATAACTCATTTATAATGAACAGAAGAAAGATTCTCTCAGAGCCATAAAATTCAAGCGAAACAACATTGTTCCACTGCTCCACTCAACCACCTGGCAGAATCCAGTGACACACCTGATAGTATTTGCAACCATAGGGGTATTTGAGCAAAATAAAATAAAATGAATACCTATGGGAATATGAATAAAATATATTATATATCAGGACTGCGCGAACATAGTCTAATTTGTTGAAATAAAAAAGGTGTATAGAGATGAGCCTCTTACCTTGGTAGAGTAAGTATTGAGATGATATGGCAATATTGGTAAGGATCTAGCGCCTAAGTTATTCATAAAAGAAAAATACTGAAGCTGAGGTGTTTAAATGGGAGATGGACAGGCCAGCAGGAATGCACATCAGCCAAAAAGGAAGATAGGACACATTGGCAACTATCTGACAGCTATCGAAAAAAAAAATGTCAAAGTAAGAAAGATGAGTCACTAAAGAAACAAGGATCGAAAGGTCAAATGGCAAATCATCCAAGCAATACCTTACCTGGATGAATATGCTTCAAGCATAGTCCAGCTGGAAAAAGTGCAACCTGCCCCTTGGTATGGGGAAGGGTCCTGACAGAAAGTAAGCGGCGAAAACCGCGCTTCTTATACCCCCACCGCGGCAGCGTCTGACCTCATTGCCGCGATGCGGACGTCTACTCGGAGGTCTATGCGTGACGCAAGCGCCGTCCATAGGGTTGGACTGGCACATGCGTCATTGAAGCAGCCAACAGGAGTGGCTTATCACACGTCAGAGGACGTGTGTGTTAAAGCCCTCTGTGCTGCTGAAGTCAGCCGCGCCATATTGCAAAAGGGAAACAACCACACTATTACAAAGGTAAAGTGGGAAATGAGATGGTGTGAAATAGGAGTGGAAAGGCAGATGGAAATCGTGAGCTGACGGGGCAAGGACCAACTAATAATGGGCGTCCTGAGTGATCATAGGATTGGCATAACAAATGAAATCAATGAGGGTGCCCTGGGCGTCCGTATGGTTGCACTATAGTGTGTCAAAAGATAAACTGACAAGGGAGGAGTGCTGCATAGAATTTACTAAATTAAATACACAAACTAAATTATGTATTTGAAATATAAGGATATAAAGGATACTTTAAACAATGGTAATAGGAAGAATATATTAACTGACAGAGGAATTGCATCTCCGACAGTTCCTTCAAAGACGGCAAAATCACAGAGAGATGAAAATACTGTTTCTCGGACGTTGCCAAGATTGTTAAAAGTGTTGAAAAAAAGCAAACTGGTGAGATTTGAAGGAGCACATAATGGGTCATGAACATTATAGTAGAAAGACAATTTGTTGACCGTGGCGCTACAGGCACCACGGCTATTATCAAATAGAAATAAACGTGTCAAAATTCATATACATTGTAACAATGAAGTGAAACATACATAAATATACAAAAAGTATCTGACAAATGCTAGGGGCAATCAAATAAACAAACACAAGAAAAAATAAAATAAAAAAATATATAAAAAAATAAAATAAAATATATAAAATATTTTAGACAAACTAAACTAAGGAAGATTGACTATAACGAGGCTCCAGGATAGAGCTCTAAAGAAGGGCCCTATAAAAAGGGCTTAAAACTGAATGCATCATTCAAGCCAGGGTATCTTAGGGCAGAAAGCCTATGAATCCACCTGGCCTCTTTTTGGAGCAGGATCCTGTCATAGTTCCCCCCTCTGTCTCCCGGAGGGACATGTTCCAAAGCAGAGAAATGCATTACTGTGCTGTCAAAATTGTGGAAAAGACCCACATGACGACTTATGGGAGTTTCCATTTTTTTCTTTTTGATCAAAGAGACATGGTCTCTTATGCCCCGTACACACGATCGTTTTTCATGCTGTTAAAAATGCCATTTTTAAAAATGGCCATTAAAAATGATCGTGTGTATGCTCCAGAGCATTTTTAACGACGTGAAAAACGGCCATTAAAAATTCCGGACATGCTCTCTTTTTTCACGTCGTTTTTCATGTCGTTTTTTTTAACGACGTGAAAAACGATAGTGTGTATGCTTTCACGACGTGAAAAAAAACGCACATGCTCAGAAGCAACTATGAGACGGGAGCGCTCGTTTTGGTAAAGCTAATGTTGGAAATGGAGATGGCACATTCGTCACGGTGGAATTAATAGCATCGTTTTAATGCAGCGCATTCCGTTCTTCTTTTGACATTGAGAGTTTTATGCCAAACTTGTTTCTAAAGTAATTCCAAATTGCTCTAATGATTTTAAAATATTATTTATAAGCCGCACCTCCCTCCTAAATAATACTAATAATAATAAAATAAGTTAATTCTCCTTTTTTCTTTAAGTTTTATATTATTTTTGGTTATTTTTTTTTGGCCTTTTTTTAAGTATTTTGGCTTAAATTATTCTTGTGTAAAGTTACCACAACAACCTTCCAAATGTGTCTCATTTGGCCTCAGGGAGGTTTGTGTCCCCTGATAATAACAATAATATAATTTGAGATGTCCCTGCCTGCTTCCTAGCAAGCTCTCTTTTGAAATACAAATCACATAGTCAAGTATTTAAAGGGCACTCAATTTTTTTTTATTTCAGAACATTAACAAATTAAAGTGGAAGGCAGCACTGGAGAGCCTGCTTGCATTTGTGCATCCCTTTGACCCCACAACAACCATACAAGATGTCCAAACCAAAATAGAGATTAGATCCCCCCAAAAAATGAGCCCAATCTTGTCTTGAGCTCCCAGAGGTCAGGAGCCACAGCAGATAAGTCCTATATGTCCCCAGTCTGTGGTACTACAGCAGGCATTATTTTCTTCTCTTCCTTGTAGCCTTCTCTCCAGCCTTCTCTGCAGCCTTGGTTGGTTTCTTCCTTGGAGGCTGGGGATCAGGAGGAGAGGTTGTGGCAGGAGGAGTAGTAGGAGGAGGAGGTGGAGGAGTAGGGACAACCTCCGTTATGTCCGTGTACCTAGTGAGTTCACCCAGCACGCCCTTATTGATGACTTTCAATAGCAGGGTCTCACTGTAAATTTTTTGCTGCAACTCCATTTGCCCTAGTTTGTGGGCGAGGACTGCGGCAAATCCCTCTTCAACAGAGGGTGCCTCTCTGAGGGCCGCTGTTGCCTCTCTGAGGAAGGCCCTGGTTTCCTCCTCCACCTGCCTACCTCTCCTTGGCCCTCGTGGTTTAACTACCAGGGGAGGCATCTGGGCTCTTGTGCTGGGCCCAGCCTCCTCCTGGGTGCCACTGGGCCCAGCCTCCTCCTGGGTGCCCCTGGGCCCTGCCTCCTCCTGGGTGCCACTGGGCCCAGCCTCCTCCTGATCCCCAACATCACCCTCTTCCTGGCTCTGCTCTGGCTGTAAAAAAAGAAAGGGACATTATTTATTTTGCCACATCATCATTCACAGACATTGTTCACCTCTAGACATTGTTGAAATCAATGCCAAAAGTTATGTCCTTTTCATTGATTACGCATCCTGGTTTTGTTGTCTTGGACACATAAAATTAGGCCACTACTGTATCTTGCTCTTCACAAACTTTATTGGTAGAAGTGTACATACCTTTAACAATACTAACATCTATTTAAAATCTACAATTTTGTACGATAGAAATATAGATAGCAAAACTTTACCTGGCTCCATATCTCCAAATCTGCCTCCTCAAGGCCCTGATCTTGATCCTCAGAGGAAGCCAGAGCAGGGTTGACAGGAAGGCTGGAGGACTGGCTGCAGGGAAGGCTGGAGGGTTGGGTACAAGGAAGGCTGGATTGACCTCTGGGGGGAAGGGTGGAGAGAGATTCCCGCACTTCCAGCTGGTCATCCAGAAAAGCAAGCTTACTGTAGTACCACAGACTGGGTTTATAAACCTTATCTGCTGGTGCACCTGACCTCTGGGACCTCAGGACCATAGTCCTCTGGGTCCTGTATGTCCCTCTGATGGTCCCAATTTTGTTTTTGACATCTTGGAGAGTTGTTGTGGGTATCTTTGTTTGCACAAATGCAAGCAGGCTCTCCAGTGCTGCTTTCCTGGCGTCTTTATTTTTATTTCCGCCACTTTTGGTTTGCCATAATATAGGGAGCTCTTGCCATTTGTCGATGAACTCCCCCATGAAGTCTGGGTTTTTAAAAGTATTCATGATATCTGTAAAAGCGAGAAACCAAAATAAAAATATATTTCAGGCAACATTCCTCAACTGTGCATTGTCTACATATTTTGAGCACACAAATCTCCTCGTCTGATGAACCTCAAAAAGTAAAATTGTTAGGTACCTTGGTCACGACGTTCGTTGCTAACTCTCTCTCCCGAAAAATGAACGTATTTCCCAGACATGGATCTTCACTTTATATACACAGCGCATGCGTGAAACTCCGCACGCTTTCCCCGCCCCTGACGTTCGATATTGTACTTTCCCCACCCCTTCTCGCTCATAGTGCTGAACAAAACATGGCGGAGACACAGGTGGCTGAGATTACCTCTACAGAGGATGAAATTACAGAGGAGCCCAAATCAAGACCCAGGAGATATAAGGCATCCAACATGTCATTCGAGGAAATGGTGGAGATGGTCGCCATTTTAAAGAAGGAGGATTATGATGCCAAGCATGGTCCGTATAAAAGGCCTAATCTGGTCAAGTCCAGAATTATGGGCAAAGTGGTCAAAAGTCTCCACCAAAAATTCGGGGTGTGCAGAACGAAGGAACAGCTCAGAAAACGATGGTCAGATATCTGAACGCAGTAGTACAAGTGTGGGCCTAAAGCCAAAAAGCTTGATGGAGTCACACACAGGTGATCCAGTGTAGATACTTTGGGGTGTTACAATGTTTCAAATTTGTTCACAAAATGTATATGCTCTGTTTTGGCCTATGTATCCAATCATTTGTCCCGGTTGGCACAGGGGTTAAAAATTAAAATGGAGCATGCTTCAAAAGAATGATTAAAAAGTTTTTTTCCATGTTTCTTATTTTAGCAAAATTGAGTCGCTACTAATGAAACTATTCCTTTTATTTCAATCTCCCTAGGGATTTGAAAAGCTACCTCAGATGAGACGAGAATTGCAATACCTACAACAATACCCCCAGAACCCCAGGATGGAGAGGAATGTGATGTTGTGGAAGTTGAAAGTGGCACCACCACAGGTCAGAGAGAAACCAGACACATGCATGTTAAATAGATGTAGGCCTACATATTCTATCCTACATATTTCTTTTTACATTTAGGTGCAGTTCTGGCCGAAGACCCCAATAAGTTGTCACATCACAGTGCCCAGATCCTGATCCAATACCTGATGGTCTGCTGTCGTGACCTCGAAAAAATTAAGGGAGATTTGCGAGAGATCAGGGCAAATACAAAGCGGGTGGAGGAAAGGCTCCAAAATATCATGGCTGTGCTTGGGCGTGTCTAATGTTTTTACACCTAATAACGTTTTACTTGCAGAGTTTTCTTTTTTTTTTGGTTATTTTACCCTTTAATGACTAGCACATGTTTAGCTTTTTCAAAATTTGTAGAACTATAGTTTGTTTATGCATGGCTGGTAATGCGTTTTAATACACCTGAAATTAAGGGAACATCCACATTTCTATGGAAGTTGCCCACCTAAACAAAAAAAATAAAGGTATTTTTAGATAACAAATCATTGTGGCTTCATTATGTAAATGTGGTGCTGAGTGAACTAATCAATGTTTGGTGTTTACACTGACAATGAAGGCTAATTAAAAGATTTTTTAATCCACATGGCAAAACAAATGCACTAGGTAAACCTACCAGAAACATCAAACATTATACAATAAAAATGACAAACCAATCTTTACTTTTTTAAAAAGTTTTATTTTTTTGGTCTAAAATTATTAGAGATTGTCTGGCATTTCAATGGCCCCCCTACCCATAAAATAGTCCACATATTGGTTACGGACCTCACGTCCGGTTGGGGGGGCCAAGCCAGGACGGCCAGGTTCCAGGGCCACCAAAGTTTCTGCATTGATTAAAGAGGCCTCAGGCCCACTCAAAGATATATAACTCGTTGAATGCACCCTTAGGAAATTATGCAGCACACAGCACGTCATAACCACATGGTTCCATTTGTATGGGGCAAGGTGGATGGAGGTAAGGAAGAGGCGAAATCGGCTGGCCATGATCCCAAACGCATTTTCCACCACCCTTCTGGCTCTGGCCAGCCGATAATTGAAAACCCTCCTCTCAGGAGTGAGGGTGCGTTGCGGGAATGGCCTCATCAAATGGGGTCCCAGGCCAAACGCCTCATCCGCCACAAACACAAAAGGTAGTCCCTCCACATTCTGCTCCGCGGGTGGCAAGGCCAGCAGATCCAAAAGGAGCCGTTCTCCAAACTCCGTCTGGGCAAAAACTCCTCCATCAGACATCCTGCCATTCTTGCCAACGTCCACATAGAGGAACTCGTAGGTGGCCGACACCACTGCCATCATCACGATGCTGTGGAACCCCTTATAATTATAATAAAAGGATCCCGAATGGGGTGGTGGGACGACCCAAACATGTTTGCCGTCGATGGCTCCTCCACAGTTCGGAAAGTTCCATCGCTGGGCAAACTCGGAAGCCACATTCTGCCATTCATGTGGCGAAGAAGGGAACTGTGGAATTAAAGAAATAACAAATTAATACTTGGAGCCAGAAACATTGCAAGCTGATTTCATACACACATTCATGGCCAACATTGGTAGAAACTGTTAAAAACATAAAAAATTGGAAGCAAGAAAAAAAAAAGAAAAAATATAGGGGGGGGGGGGGAAGGGTTGAAGATGAGTTGGGAATATCACACATGAAGGCTGTAGCACTCTGTATTGAAGTTAACAAAAATGAAACATTCCTAGGCAAAATTTAGAGTGTGTTTTGGGTAAAGCACTACGATGGAACATATAATAAAAAACATGGAAATGACTAGGCAAGGTAGGTATGGCCCCAGGATAGCATGCTGGAGAGGTTAGGTAAGCCAAATTTACAGGTAGGCCTCAAACACCAAACTTTAAATAATAAAACATGGGGAGAAAGGGGACATTCCCTGCAGCTAAGAATCATGTGAATTAGGGACTGCAAATAAAGCAAATTAAAAATATCCCAAAATAAAAACCATACAATGTGAATTTTTGAAGAAGAACACTTACCTTAATATAGTCCTCCTGCAAAACTTGAAGGATGGCAGAACGAGTCTCTGGTATAATGATCCCCAGAGCCTGGGGGGATATGCCTGTGGAGAACTTAAGGTCCTGCAGGCTTCTCCCAGTAGCCAGGTATCGCAACGTGGCGATGAGCCTCTGCTCAGCACTGATGGCTTCCCGCATAACGGTGTCCTGCCTGGTAATATAGGGGGACACCAAAGCCAACAGCTGCTGAAATACGGGGTCAGACATCCTGAGAAAATTCCTGAAATCATCAGGATTATTCTCCCTGATCTCCCGCAACAAAGGCATGTGACAGAATTGGTGCCGCTGGAGCAACCAATTCTTGGTCCATGAACTCCTCCTGACCCTGCTCATGGCATGGAGTCGGGATACAGCATGAACCCCTGCACCAACTACAGCACGAACTCTACGACGAGTACGTAGCCGCAACATGGCTAGATAACGGTCGGCTGAACAGAACGTACTAGAAGAACGCACGGAAGAACAGCAAGGCCTATGAAGAACAAGCTGAAAAACACGAACGTGCAGAGCAGGCCGCACTGAATAAACAGATACGAACTGACTACAAGCAGTGCTAAACAGATACAAACCCACAGGCGCAATCTGAACTCCCGAAAAAGATCTTCAAAGCACGAAGACTGAAAAGCGCGAATCGTCTCTCACCAAACTTTTACTAACACGCGGAAACACGGAATTAGCAAAAGCGTCCCAAAGGGTGGCGTCATTCGAACGGAACTTCCCCTTTATAGTGCCGTCGTACGTGTTGAACGTCACTGCGCTTTGCTTGATCGTTTTTTTTAATGATGGTGTGTACGCAAGGCAGGCTTGAGAGGAAACATGAAAAAAAACCAAGGAGAAAAACGTCGGTTTAAAAAATGACATTAAAAACGATCGTGTGTACGGGGCATTATACGATGGAAAAATGGTTGTTTGGTCTTTCCAATATAAAAAGCGTTGCATTGGCACTGCATAAGATATACTATGCCAATGGAGTGACAGGTAACAGAGAACGAAGGTCTATGTACATGTCCATCAGGGAGAGTAACAGTAGGTGATGAGTACATGTATCTGCAAAACTTGCATTTATGACAGGGCCTGGTGCCCCTAAAGGGAATGGCATTGGATGATGGTAGAGCGAAATGACTGTGAACCAAGGTATCCCTCAGAGACCTGGCTCTCCTGTAAGTGATTTCAGGGTAGGGTTTGATCCACTTGGATATTTGTTCATCACTTGTTAGTAAGTACCAATATTTTTGTAAGATATGGCAGACTTCTCGGTGTTGATTTGAATATTTGGTTATTAAACGTATTCCCGGATCAGGTTTAGCTCTCTTAGGGCCGTGTAGAAGGGCATTTCTATCCTGTTTTTTAGTTCTTGCATATGCTTTTTGGAGGCATTTGTTGCTATAGCCTCGTTCTAAGAAGCGGGCTCTAAGCAATTTAGCCTCATGTTCAAAATCTTGTTGATTACTACAATTCCGGCGTAATCGAAGGTATTGCCCGTAGGGCACACTGGAAATGAGGGATTTTGGGTGTGCACTCCCTGCGTGTAGCAGGGAGTTTCCTGCTGAGGATTTGCGGTACAGAGATGTACTAATGGTGCCATCAATGTTGGCACTGATTTTGAGATCAAGGAAAGTCAAGTCAGTTTGACTTGTTTCAAAGGTAAACTTTAAATTAAAGCTATTGATCTTAAGGCGGTTTAGGAAAGTGGTGAGGGCATCCCTGGGAGCGGTCCATACGAAAAAGATGTCATCAATAAATCGTCGCCATATTGGGATGAATTCCAGAGAGTCCTGAAGGTCTTCTCTGTAAAAGAGTTGTCTCTCCCACCCCCCCAGATACAGGTTGGCGTAGGAGGGGGCACACTTGGTCCCCATTGCCACTCCCTGCATCTGGAGGTAGTGGGAGTCTCCGAACAAAAAAATGTTGTTTGATAAGATGAACTCCAAACGGTTAAGGATGAAATTAACGTAGGCCCGAGGGATGCCCCTATCTTCGACGATGAAGCCCTCCACAGCCCGCAAACCAAGGTGATGTGGTATGGAGTTGTAAAGGGCCTCAACATCGAGCACCACCAACCATGATCCCCTGGGCAAGGAGAGGCCATCCAGAGCCCTAAGGAGATCAGTCGTGTCTTGTAGATATGATACCAATCCTTCAACATGTGGTCGTAAAAAGTCATCGACCAGTTGACTGGCGGTTTCCGTCAATGAGCCATTGCCGGAGACAATGGGACGTCCCGGAGGAGAGGATAGGCTCTTATGAACATTGGGTAATGCATAGAGGGTTGGAGTTCTGGGGTTTGTGATGTTAAGAAACTCCCAGTTTTTTTTTGTTATTAATCCATCGTGGTAAGCATTACCAATCAGGTGTTTGTAGCGTGTATTGGTTAAATCCAGATGAGTGTTAGACACCTTGCGGTACCATTCTTTGTTGGTCAATAAGTTCATGACCATCCGCTCATAGTCACGAAAATTCATGACCACCAAATTGCCCCCCTTGTCGGAGGGCTTGATGACGATATCCTTATTGAGCTGTAGGGATCGCAATGCGTCGAGTTGGGAATCACTTAAATTAGATTCGGCCTTCAGTTTCCAATTGGACTGATTTATTTCCTTGGTCACCTGCTTAGTAAAAGCCCAAATGTTGGGATTTCCCTGCAATAATGGGAACAAATTTGATTTAGGCTTGTATTCTCTCGGAACTGATTTGATAAGGGGAGGATTTGAAGGAGGTGGAGTTGAGGAGGGCGGCAGAGTCGTCAGTTCCCCCTCTAAGGCAGCTGCCTCATTAAGGTCCGTGAGGTCAATGTTTCCCTCCTCCCACAACTCCATCAACTCCTCCAGGGCTTTTAGGTCCTCAATAGTCATCTCCTGCAAAAGGGGGTTGGCTGGGGTGGTGGTCTCTAGTGGATTCCCTGGTTTATCATAGAGAACTCGGAATAGCAATTTCCTAGAAAATAAATTTAAGTCTTTGATAAATTCGAACTTATCAATTTGTTGAGTAGGGCAAAAAGTGAGCCAGCTTCAAAATTTAAATTTGGTCTGAGGTCAAAGGATATGATGAAAGATTTATTACCTCAAGTTCAATTTGGGAGGTTTTTGGCTCAGCAGTGGATCTGTATTTGGCTGCTTCCTTAGGTCTGGTGCCAGTGATGGAAGTGATTGGGCTAAACGAAAATCCGCCTGATTGGAAAAGCAAGGAGTGGATGGATTGCTTACCTGTGCCTGAAGTGAGGAAGAGACGACCGAAGTGCTGGGTTGGTGATCAGAATGGGCCAGTGCAATGGTCGAAGAATTCTTGGCTGTGGTTGCCCTAGTGGTGATGGGTGCCCGAGAAGAGGTAGTGCGTTGGGAAGGGGTGGGTTTGGTAATCGTCTTACCATTGCGTGCTTTAAAAAAAAGCAGTGAGTTTTGAGTGGGGGGGGTTGATCCGGTGCCTGTGTGGAAGAAAGAGAGGAAGCAGAGGAATCAGATTCACTGGGGTCATGAAAAGATTCATTAGGTTGACGTTTGGTATTAAGAACACGTCTACGATTTTTGAAACTGGTGCCCCAATTGTAGGCCTGGGTATTATCATAGGCTAGCTTGTCTCTGACAAATTTTTTTTCCTTGGTTTTGAGAATGTTTGAAACAAAAGCCTCAAGATCAGCCTTGAGGGTGGTTTCCCTGGTTGGAAAAGATTCGTCAGAGACAATAGTTTCATTAGCCTTATATAAATCTTCAATTTCCCCATCAATAGTGATTAGATCCGATGTGTACTGTTTGTTCAATAGTTCCATCATTTGGATGGAACATGTTTGGAGATTTTTCTCCCATTCCACTTTGAATGAGGGATCAATCTGGTTAAGGGTCGGAAATATTTGGACTCTGAGACCCCATGGGACAATGCTGTCCTCTATGTATTTAAGGAAGTACCATCTGTTCCAAAACAGCCTGGACTTCCTTTCCAACATACGTTGGAGTCTCAGGATAAATCGATCCATGGAGAGACCTCCACTGGCATTGTTTTGGGCCTTGTGGATTCTATCCATGTATCCCTCGAATGCATTGCCACAGTAGCTAGACATGTTGAAATTGGTAAATACAAATTGAAAAAGGAAGAAAAGAGAGCGAAAGACCATGTATCACAAGTAGGAGACAGGACAAAAAAGAAAAATATATGTATATAGATATACACCTAGTACTGATACAGTAATATATCATAAAAGTATCATATTAGTATCCTGTTATTGGTGAACCGCCTGTAAAACAAACAGAGCACTAAAACCATTATAAGAAGTGATTTGACTAAGTACAGGAGTGCCTCTGGGGGAGAAATGGGTGGGTAACACCCGAGAATTAAACAATGTTGAAGAAAGGGGGCACTCTTGGTCAAATCTTATAGCACCACATCCCATATAATATGAAACTGGAAATAGGGGGGGCAGTGGGTATACTCAATACCCTGGGATTTTTAAATACAGTGCTAGATAGAGATTGACAAAGGAATCAGAACTTATGAAGATTAAATTTTATTACATAACAAAAACAGAAAATACATAAAATATCATAACCATCCTTGAAGACGTGTAACTCAGTGATCAAAGATGCAATTGCTAGGTCGCCACTCTACTAGTTTCGCTATGAATAGCTTCCTCAGGAGTGATTGTGACAATAGCAGATTATACTGAAAACACAGAATACATATGGTTAACATGAAGGATGGTTACAGATTAGTGAGCATAAGCACATAACGTTATTTAAATGACATTGCGGAAATTGCCGCATCAATATTGGCATGATAATAGGGAAAAAGTATTGAGGAAAAAATATTGACATGCATAATTGATCAGGACCCATGCTGAACACCAAACGTACATATGTATGCATATACACTCACCAGTTTGCAGAATAACTCATTTATAATGAACAGAAGAAAGATTCTCTCAGAGCCATAAAATTCAGGCGAAACGACATTGTTCCACTGCTCCACTCAACCACCTGGCAGAATCCAGTGACACACCTGATAGTATTTGCAACCATAGGGGTATTTGAACAAAATAAAATAAAATGAATACCTATGGGAATATGAATAAAATATATTATATATCAGGACTGCGCGAACATAGTCTAATTTGTTGAAATAAAAAAGGTGTATAGAGATGAGCCTCTTACCTTGGTAGAGTAAGTATTGAGATGATATGGCAATATTGGTAAGGATCTAGCGCCTAAGTTATTCATAAAAGAAGAATACTGAAGCTGAGGTGTTTAAATGGGAGATGGACAGGCCAGCAGGAATGCACATCAGCCAAAAAGGAAGATAGGACACATTGGCAACTATCTGACAGCTATCAAAAAAAAAAGAAAAAAAAAAAAATGTCAAAGTAAGACAAATACATAATTTAGTTTGTGTATTAATTTAATTTAGTAAATTCTATGCAGCACTCCTCCCTTGTCAGTTTATCTTTTGACACACTATAGTGCAACCATACGGACGCCCAGGGCGCCCTCATTGATTTCATTTGTTATGCCAATCCTATGATCACTCAGGACGCCCATTATTAGTTGGTCCTTGCCCCGTCAGCTCACGATTTCCATCTGCCTTTCCACTCCTATTTCACACCATCTCATTTCCCACTTTACCTTTGTAATAGTGTGGTTGTTTCCCTTTTGCAATATGGCGCGGCTGACTTCAGCAGCACAGAGGGCTTTAACACACACGTCCTCTGACGTGTGATAAGCCACTCCTGTTGGCTGCTTCAATGACGCATGCGCCAGTCCAACCCTATGGACGGCGCTTGCGTCACGCATAGACCTCCGAGTAGACGTCCGCATCGCGGCGATGGAGGTCAGACGCTGCCGCGGTGGGGGTATAAGAAGCGCGGTTTTCGCCGCTTACTTTCTGTCAGGACCCTTCCCCATACCAAGGGGCAGGTTGCACTTTTTCCAGCTGGACTATGCTTGAAGCATATTCATCCAGGTAAGGTATTGCTTGGATGATTTGCCATTTGACCTTTCGATCCTTGTTTCTTTAGTGACTCATCTTTCTTACTTTGACATTTTTTTTTTTCTTTTTTTTTTTGATAGCTGTCAGATAGTTGCCAATGTGTCCTATCTTCCTTTTTGGCTGATGTGCATTCCTGCTGGCCTGTCCATCTCCCATTTAACCACTTGCTTACTGGGCACTAAAACACCCTTCCTGCCCAGACCAATTTTCAGCTTTCAGTGCTCTCAAACTTTGAATGACAATTACTCAGTAATGCAACACTGTACCCAAATTATTTTTTTGTCCTTTTTTTCCATACAAATAGAGCTTTCTTTTGGTGGTATTCGATCACCTCTGGGTTTTTTATTTTTTGTGCTATAAATGAAAAAAGACCGAAAAAAAAAAAAAAAAAAAAAAAATGCATTTTTCTTCGTTTCTGTGATAAAATTTTGCAAATTAGTCATTTTTCTTCATGAATTTTGGCCACAATTTATGCTGCTACATATCTTTGGTAAAAATAACCCACATTAGTGGATATTATGTGGTCTGTATGAAAGTTATAGAGTCTACAAGCTGTGGTGCAAATCATAACAAATTGATCACATCTGATGTACTGACGGCCTATCTCATTTCTTGAAACCCTAACAAGCCAGGAAAGTACAAATGCTCCCAAATGACACCTTTTTGGAAAGTAGACATTCCAATGTATTTAGTAAGAGGCATGGTGAGTTATTTGAAGTTGTCATTTTTTCCCACAATTCTTTGCAAAATTACGTATTTTTTTTTCTTTTCACAAAATTGTCATTGTGATAGCTTATTTCTCTGACATGGCATGTGCATACCACAAATGACACCCCAGAATACATTCTGCAACTCCTCCTGAGTATAACGATACCACATGTGTGGGACTTTTTCACTGCCTGGCCACATACAGAGGCCCAACATGCAGGGAGCACCATCAGGTATTCTAGGAGCATAAATTACACATCTAACTTGTTGACTACCCATTACACTTTTGAAGGCCCTGGAGCACCAGGACAATGGAAACGCCCACAAAATGACCCCATTTTGGAAAGCTAACACCCCAATGTATAATCTATGAGGCATAATGAGTCTTTTGAACGGTTCATTTTTTTCCAGAAGTTTTGGGAAAAAAATGAAAACGCATTTTTTGTACGCAAAGTTGTCCATTTATAAGATATTTCCAACACATAGCATGTACATAGCAAAAATTACACCCCAAAATACATTCTGCTACTCCTCCTGAGTATAACGATACCACATGTGTGAGACTTTTACACAGCCTGGCCACATACAGAGGCCCAACATTGAAGTAGCACCGTCAGGCGTTCTAGGAGCATAAATTACACATCTCATTTCCCAACCACCTATTACACTTTTGAAGGCCCTGGAGCACCAGGACAATGGAAACACCCACAAAGTGACCCCATTTTGAACAGCTAACACCCCAACGTATAATCTATGAGGCATAATGAGTCTTTTGAACGTTTCATTTTTTTCCAGAACTTTTGGGAAAATGTGGGAAAAAAATTAAAACGCATTTTTTTCACACAAAGTTGTCCATTTATAAGATATTTCCAACACATAGCATGTACATAGCAAAAATTACACCCCAAAATACATTCTGCTACTCCTCCTGAGTATGACGATACCACATGTGTGAGACTTTTACACAGCCTGGCCACATACAGTGGCCCAAAATGCAAGGAACCCCATCAGGTGTTCTAGGGACACATAACATGCACATACCAAGAATTACACCCCAAAATACATTCTGCTGAGCAAATGGTAAACAAAAGATTACCTGTTTTAGAAGCGCAGTTGTCCACAGGAGGATAGCACTGGTCCAGGCAACAGGCAGGGACTTGGTCAGCAAAAGCGAATGCAATTGTCCAGGCAACAGGCAGGAATACTGTCCATAGTTCGTACAGGCAGCTGGTGAGCATTCTGCAGTACTCCAATAGTTAACAGTCTTTTTGTTATATACAGTCCAGGGTCAGTGCAAGCAGAGATTGTCAGCAGCGCCAAAATATTGGTCCTGGTAGTAGGCAGGTCCATGTGGTGTGGTCAGTTCATGCAACAGGCAGAGGCATGATGGCATAGGTCCTACAGGCAGCAGGCAGAAGTAGGGCCTCGTTCAGGACTGAATGGGGACAGGGGTAGAGGCTTCTCCCACCCAAATCTCTTTGAAGCCTCCGAGTCTCCAGACCCTAATCTAGGAATGAGAAAACAAAAACAATTGTTTTCTTCATCCAGAAAAACAATTCTGGAGCCCCTCACATATGTGAGACCCCTGTGTTATGAATCCCACTAGTCCACTGGCAGGGTAAAAGATCAGTCCAAGAGGCAGGCAAAAAGCATGGTCAAACATTCCAGGGTCAGTTCCAGATCAGGCAGAGGTATGTACAGAATCGGTAGGCAGAAGCGTGGTCAAATAACAGTCCAGGGTCAGTTCCAGATCAGGCAGAGGTATAAACAGAAATCGGTAGGCAGAAGCGTGGTCAAATAACAGTCCAGGGTCAGTTCCAGATCAGGCAGAGGTATAAACAGAATCGGTAGGCAGAAGCGTGGTCGAATAACAAGCCAGGGTCAGTTACAGAGCAAGCAGATGCATAAGGGGTGTAAAGATAAATGGCAGGAAGTGAACTAATAATTTATTTTGGTATGGTAACGGCGGAAACAATCAATCATGCAGAGGCCTGGTTCTGAAGGACATTGGGCACAATAATAAATGGTGTCTCTTCTCTCTCCTCTTTTGGAGCACACCCGGCATTTTTTCTGGCGTTTTTGGCCTGTTGGTCTGGGAGGGATTTTATCTGGGAAGTGGCGCTCAGAGAGTCGGCTAATGACATCGGATCTAATGTTTACTGGTGGGTTGTTCGGGTATATAAGGGCAGTGGTGATTTCCTCCTGGAAGAAAAGGAAGGATTTGGGTCTTATAGTGGATTTTTTATATATTACATATGAGTTGTACATGGCCAAATTAAATAAATAAATGGAAACTTTCTTATACCACTGGTATGTTCTTCTTGTGGAAAGGTAGGGTTCGAGCACCTGGTCATTGAAGTCGACACCCCCCATGAACTTATTGTAATCGTAGATGCATTTGGGTTTTTGGATCCGACCATTCCTCCTGGTGATTTCAACAAATTCATTGTTGTGGATGGAAGAAAGCACATAGACGTCTCTTCTGTCCCTCCACTTCACAGCCAAAATTTCCTCATTCCTCAAACTCGCCGCCTCCCCTCTTCTCAATTTTTTAGTGACCAGGCTTTGAGGAAAGCCCTTCCGGTTCGTCCGTACGGTGCCGCATGCTGGAGTCTTCATTCTATGTAGGTTTCGGAACAGGGGCAAACTTGTATAGAAATTGTCCACATACAAGTGGTAGCCTTTCTCCAGAAGTGGGTTTATGAGTTCCCAAACTACTTTCCCACTGGTTCCAATGTAGATTGGGCAATTAGGGGGGTTCAGTTCGGTGTCCTTCCCTTCATATATGATGAAGCCATACACATACCCAGTTTCTCGGTCACACAGTTTATAGAGCTTCACCCCATAGCAGGCCCATTTGCTGGGTATAAATTGTTTTATGCCCAGCCTGCCAGAAAATGTTATAAGGGACTCATCCACGCATATGTGTTTGTCTGGTGTAAACAATTGGGGGAAGGTTTCAGAAAAATAATTTAGTAGCGGCCGAATTTTATAAAGCTTATCAAAATTTGGGTCATTTCGGGGAGGGCACTGGGTATTGTCGTTGTAGTGTAGGAATCTCATAATCATTAGATATCGGGACCTGGGCATTACTGAGGAAAAGATGGCCATATGGTAGATGGGGCAGGTTGACCAATATGAACGCACTTGATTTTTTCCGTTTAGTCCCATGCAGAACGTGAGGCCCAAAAAAATTCTAAACTCCTCCACTGTAAGGGCTCTCCACTGGTAGGGACGGGCATAATAGGACGTTGGGTTGCTTGCTATGAACTGTTGGGCGTATAGGTTGCACTGGGCCACAATTGATGCAAGCATGTCGCCAGTGAAAATTAAATTGAAAAAGTCAATCGGGGCAAAATTTTCTGTGTCCACCTGGACTCCTGGCTGGGCAGTGAAAGGGGGAATGTTGGCTTCTCCTGAATTAGGAGGAAGCCACAAGGGGTTCTGAAGGGAATAGGGAAGGCTGGCATGGGACCTAACCCTTTGGGACTGAGATGACACCCCACTGGTACGTGGCCTTGCTTGCCTGGTGGATGGCACTGCAGTGCTGGTGGATGGCACTGCGGTGCTGGTGGATGGCACTGCCTCCTCAGCAGAACGCCTTCGTCTGGCGGGCGGGCCCTCCTCCTCCTCCTCTTCTGAGGCTGTCAGTGTTCCGCTGCTTAGGACAGGCTTGTAGTCCACGTCAGACTCATAGTCAGGCTCATAGTCTGAACTTGCGGAGGAATCCGAATCGGAGAGCTCCCCGTTGCTCTCGTCGGCCACAAGAATATTGTATGCCTCCTCGGCTGAAAATAATCTTCTAGCCATTGTTGGCACTGAAGACACGTGGCACTGATGACACTGATACGTGGCACTTATACGTGGCACTGATGGCAGATGGCTCTTGCAGATGGCACGGGCACATGGCACGGTCAGATGGCACGGGCACATGGCACGGGCAGATATGGGACTGGCAGAGGGCACTGGCAGATATGGGACTGGCAGGGGGCACTGTTTTTTACTTTACTTTATGTGGATGTTCTCTCACAATACACTCACTGACAGCAGCAGCAGCACAGATCTCTCTCTCTCCTCACACGCTGTCTCTGTGTGAGGAGAGAAAGCCGGCAATGAGAGATGATCTCATATGTTTACACTTGAGATCATCTCTCATTGGGCAGTGAGATCGAGTGCTGAATGGCCTCTGTGATTGGCCATTCAGCACGATCTGTGATTGGCTGTGTCCAAGGGACACGGCCCACACAAATTTTCCCGATGCGCGCGGGGAGAGTGTAATACAAGGACGTCCTGGGGACGTCCACTCGGCAGTTAAGGTCCGCGCTGCAGCCGTCTTTCGGCTATAGCGCGGATCTGAAGTGGTTAAACACCTCAGCTTCAGTATTCTTCTTTTATGAATAACTTAGGCGCTAGATCCTTACCAATATTGGCATATCATCTCAATACTTACTCTACCAAGGTAAGAGGCTCATCTCTATACACCTTTTTTATTTCAACAAATTAGACTATGTTCGCGCAGTCCTGATATATAATATATTTTATTCATATTCCCATAGGTATTCATTTTATTTTATTTTGCTCAAATACCCCTATGGTTGCAAATACTATCAGGTGTGTCACTGGATTCTGCCAGGTGGTTGAGTGGAGCAGTGGAACAATGTCGTTTCGCTTGAATTTTATGGCTCTGAGAGAATCTTTCTTCTGTTCATTATAAATGAGTTATTCTGCAAACTGGTGAGTGCATATGCATACATATGTACGTTTGGTGTTCAGCATGGGTCCTGATCAATTATGCATGTCAATATTTTTTCCTCAATATTTTTTCAATACTTTTTCCCTATTATCATGCCAATATTGATGCGGCAATTTCCGCGATGTAATTTAAATAACGTTATGTGCTTATGCTCACTAATCTGTAACCATCCTTCATGTTAACCATATGTATTCTGTGTTTTCAGTATAATCTGCTATTGTCACAATCACTCCTGAGGAAGCTATTCATAGCGAAACTAGTAGAGTGGCGACCTAGCAATTGCATCTTTGATCACTGAGTCACACGTCTTCAAGGATGGTTATGATATTTTATGTATTTTCTGTTTTTGTTATGTAATAAAATTTAATCTTCATAAGTTCTGATTCCTTTGTCAATTTCTATGTAGCACCGTATTTAAAAATCCCAGGGTATTGAGTATACCCACTGCCCCCCTATTTCCAGTTTCATATTATATGGGATGTGGTGCTATAAGATTTGACCAAGAGTGCCCCCTTTCTTCAACAAACATGTTATACTTACCTCCACTGTGCACCTCGTTTTGCACAGAGTGGCCCCGAACCTGGTCTTCTGGGGTTCCTCGGCGGCTGTCTCGGCTCCTCCCTGCAAGAACTCACCACCTATATGAGAGCGAGCTCGCATGGTGGTGAGTGATTGCGGGCGCGCTCCAGTCATACAGCTGGTGGCTATAGCCGCTCACTGTATCACTCGGCCCCGCCCGCCGGCGCGCCGTGTCATTGGATGTGATTGACAGCAGCGTGAGCCTATGGCTGCGCTGCTTTCAATCCATTCAGTGTAGCCAATCAACGGCCAGGCTCAGAAACGAGGAGGATAACGGGGGCGAGTGCGGGACTTTCGAGGGCTGAGGTAAGTAAAACGGAGGCTCGGGGGGGCGGTATTGTCTGATGTTTTTTCACCTTAATAGGATGCATTAAGGTGAAAAAAAACTTTTTCCTTTACAACCCCTTTAAGTTTTAAGTGCCTGATTCCCTTATTTTGCTGCACAATTCGGGGAAAAGTTACTATAACTGGCTGGAGGGCTTTTTAAATCTGGTGCAGGACCTTTTAAAGGGCCATACTACCAGAAAGCCCTGACCCTAATGCTTTATTGAATTCCTCTGAAT
Source organism: Rana muscosa (assembly GCA_029206835.1). NCBI lineage: Eukaryota > Metazoa > Chordata > Amphibia > Anura > Ranidae > Rana > Rana muscosa. The sequence continues at coordinate 720,268,021 of CM055118.1, read as the reverse complement.
ATGTTTGGTTAAAAATTGTATTTTTTATTAAAATAATCATGTATTTAAAACTTCGAAGGCCTCTGAGGACATCCATTAAGGACAAAACCTGTAGGGTGAAGCTTTTGGATGTTTTTGTCATAACGGCATGTACCGTATATACTCGAGTATAAGCCGACCTGAATATAAGCCGAGGCACCTAATTTTACCACAAAAAAAGGGAAAACTTATTGACTCAAGTATAAGCCTAGGGTGTCCATCTTCATGCCTCACTGTGCCTCACTGTGTCCATGCCTCACTGTGCCCATGACTAGACTGACATTTAACATTGGAGTCTATGGAAGGGGTGCCCTGATTTGAAAAATCGGTACTCCCCGGCTGTAGGTCCTCCAGACAACAAACTTTGCAAACTTGTAGAGGAGAAATAGGGCTACATGTGTGCAAAGTTTCGGGTCCAGAGGACCTAAGCCTGGCCAGTACCGGGTCCCCAAAGTCACCGGAGAAATTACCATTTAACATCAGAGTCTATGGAGGGGGGTCCCGGATTTGAAAAATCGGTGCTCCCCGGCCGTAGGTCCTCCGGACAAAACACTTTGCACACTTGTAGAGGAATAGGGGGGCTACATGTTTGCCAAGTTTGGGGTCCAGGGGACTTACAGCCGGCTGGTACAGGGTCCCCCAAATCCGGGAGATCAGGCACAAAAAGGTGACTCGAGTATAAGCCGAGGGGGGCATTTTCAGCACAAAAAAATGGACTGAAAAACTTGGCTTATACTCGAGTATATACGGTAATTTAAAAAAATTGTGCCTACCGTACTTTTTATGTGTTTCCATGCGCTTGGCAGCCCAAACATTGAAATGAATGTGCTAATGTTAATGTGTGGGAACATGCAAAAACGTGCTTGGACACACCTATATGCTGTGAATTGGCCTTTAGGCTAGGTTCACATATATGTGATTCCTACGTGCTGCGTTTGTGCGGGCAGAGTAGACTATTCACTGCAATGGACTGCTGTACCTGCGGGACATGTGGGAAAAAAAGATCCCTGTGCTTTTTCCAATGTTAAATCCAAAGACCAAAAACTCAAGGTAGATAAGATAAGGGAGGTGCTTCTCTCAGAGACCTTGGGTGCCGGCGATGCACATTGCAAATTAGGAAAAAATGAATGAGGACAGCCGCACTCCAATCCAACGTGTGTTTATTCAACAGGCACTACAAAGACCAGCTAGAACAGGATAGCTGACGCGTTTCGTACAAAGTTAGTGCTTACTCATAGGACTGGAGTGCGGTTGTCCTCATTCATTTTTTCCTCTTTTTCAAATGTTGCCTGCGATATACATGCATACCCACACCTGCATTAGCTTAGGGCCTAGGCTCACACTATGAATTGAAAAGGAACCGCATTTCATTCCTGTACAATTCATTTTGAATGGGCTCAAATCACACTACATCCGCACCAAAGTCATGCATGCAGCAATTGTTATAACCCTTGTCATTTTTTTTTTGCCATCTGTGTCCCATTGGGGAGATTTCCCATTCACTTCCTTTCCCATAGCCAATACAGGAAGTGAGAAGAAATCTCTCCAAGGGAATCTGGAACTAGTGTACCTCTATTCCTCTTCTGGTAACCACCCAATATTTGGGACTTTCTTTCACTGATGACGGTAAACAGGACAAACAAGAAGAGTGAATCTCCCTAAGGCCCCATTCACACCTCCATGTTTTGTAGCTTGAAGCTCCAAACACTGGAGGGGGAAAAAAAACAAAAAACTGTTAATCTCTATGGAGATGGTTCACATCTCCACTACAAGTCACCTGAAGCCAAACGTCTAAAACTCAAAAAAAGTTCTGGAGATTTTTTTGTAGCTCGAATCGAACAAAACAAGTTTTTTAGCGCGTTTTTCTGCTCAAATGCAATAATTAATAAATGCAATACATATATAAATAAGAAAAATCATAAATAAATAATAAAAAAATTAAGTAACCCCAACCCCAAAATTAACACCTAATAATAAACCCTAATATTAACCCCTAACTCTAACCCCAATATTAACCCCTAATAATAAACCCTAACTCTAATATTAAACCCTAACTCTTATATTAACCCCTAACCTAACAAAATAAATAAATAATAACTGAATAAGTAATGAATAAATAAATTACTCCCTATCCATAACCTATAACCCCTAACAAAAAAAATTTTAATAAATAAATAGGAATAAATAAAAGTGGATAAAAAGCTGAAAAACACAACAAATTATATTTATCTCTATTGGCTAAAAAAAAAAAAAAACTCCAGAGCTTAAAAATGCCAAAAAGTCTGAAAAAACACCCCAGAAAAAAACCTATCAGGTGTGCATGCAGTGTGATGGGGACAGGCAGACACAAAGCTGCCAGGGGTTGTAATCCCACAAGTGAAGTAAAAGTTTATCCTGTAGTAATGATGAGATGAGGGGAGTCATAGAGATGTCTGTCAGTGGGCCATGTCCTGGCTTGTGGTGGGCGGGGGGAGGGGAGGGAAGGTACCTTAGTCTGTGACGAGTGAAAAGAAGTGAAGTGAAGTGAAGTGAGGGAGTCCTCCCAGGCTGTACACTTGCTGAGCGCTTGGGGCAGCAGAGAGCAGCTCTCTCCCCTCACAGAATATGGCTGAAGCTGGCTTCCTGGAGCAGCTGAAGTCGTGCATGGTGTGGTCGTGGACGTACCTGTGGACGGTGTGGTTCTTCTTCATGCTCTTCCTGGTTTATATCTTGAGGGTCCCGTTGAAAATCAATGATAATCTGAGTACAGGTAGGCGGGGACTGCCACGTTTTCTGCACTGAGGGGGGGAGGAGGACGAAGTTGGTGGGAGGACGAGAGGTGGGCTGGGGGTTTGGTGGGGGGTGTCCGGTACCCCGGGAGGAGAGGGGGGCCCCGGCCTGAGCCCCCTACACACTTTTCTCCGCTCTTTTTCCATTGTTTGTGGACGGACTTGTCAGGAGGTGACTGCTGGGTCCTAATGCCGGAGCACAGGCTCCCCATGGTGGGACACACAGCTCCAGCCTGGGTCCTTCTGGCACTCTACATTCATGTTTGTATTGTGCATGTTCCTACAAATAATAATCGTACATCACGTGTGAAAGCGCCATGTGTTTTTGGCGAGGTGCAAATAAAAATGGGGTCATGCACTTAATTTGTTATGATTTTTTTTTTTTTTTTTCATGCGTAGGGCAGCCCATTGAAATCAATGCATAGGAGCCTAAAAAGTACCGCATCCAGCCTGGCGCTTGCTTCCCGTAGCCGCGTCGAGCCTGGCGCTTGCTTCCCGTAGCCGCGTCAAGCCTGGCGCTTGCTTCCCGTAGCCGCGTCAAGCCTGGCGCTTGCTTCCCGTAGCCGCGTCGAGCCTGGCGCTTGCTTCCCGTAGCCGCGTCGAGCCTGGCGCTTGCTTCCCGTAGCCGCGTCGAGCCTGGCGCTTGCTTCCCGTAGCCGCGTCGAGCCTGGCGCTTGCTTCCCGTAGATGCGTCGAGCCTGGCGCTTGCTTCCCGTAGATGCGTCGAGCCTGGCGCTTGCTTCCCGTAGATGCGTCGAGCCTGGCGCTTGCTTCCCGTAGATGCGTCGAGCCTGGCGCTTGCTTCCCGTAGATGCGTCGAGCCTGGCGCTTGCTTCCCGTAGATGCGTCGAGCCTGGCGCTTGCTTCCCGTAGCCGCGTCGAGCCTGGCGCTTGCTTCCCGTAGCCGCGTCGAGCCTGGCGCTTGCTTCCCGTAGCCGCGTCGAGCCTGGCGCTTGCTTCCCGTAGCCGCGTCGAGCCTGGCGCTTGCTTCCCGTAGCCGCGTCGAGCCTGGCGCTTGCTTCCCGTAGCCGCGTCGAGCCTGGCGCTTGCTTCCCGTAGATGCGTCGAGCCTGGCGCTTGCTTCCCGTAGATGCGTCGAGCCTGGCGCTTGCTTCCCGTAGATGCGTCGAGCCTGGCGCTTGCTTCCCGTAGCCGCGTCGAGCCTGGCATTGTGTGCCAGTAAACCATTCAGCTGTGTGTGTGCCCTGTAGCTCTGTTCAGCTCGGCATGTCTGCCTGTAGCTGTGTACTGTTGATTTCTGCCTCTTCTGTCAATAAGAATAATTTACAGCCAATGGGGCTACTCTATGAAGAAGCAGTCGCTGGTTGTAAATGAAGAGTCCACACCATATGTATTGGGCAACACAGACCAGGCAATTTACCTTATGTCCTATTAGGTAAGTTCAAACCAACACGTTTTTTTGTGTGCTATAAAAAGTTAAACATGCAGATTTTTAAGCAGCCCTTTGTATTTTTTTTTGTATAACATGTGCCCACTGGTATGTGTCCCTGTAGGAGTGGCATGATGCATGGTAACAACGCATCGTGCCACCACTATACCTCGCATACCAGCAGGTGCACATTATACAGACTATAAAGCGCGCCTGTTGGTGTGAATGGACGTTCACTCAAAAAATTATAGAGGGCCAATGGAGAACATTTTTTGTAATAGTAACGGGCAGATTACAAGCGTTTTTGGCCCTATAGACTTCAATAAAAATGCCTGACTTGAGCGTTTTCTGCTCAAATAGAGGCTCCACCCCTAACTTCTTTTCCCTCTCCTCCCCCTAGTTCTTTCTGTTGCCTAAACAAAAACACCTGAAGCTGTAAAAAGCTTGTAATGCATTTCTAAAATGCTTGTAAGCCCTGGTTCACACTGGTGCGTTTTGACATGCGATTTAAATTTGGCAGCATTTTCCCAGCAATTGCCAGCAATGGCACCGCCCTAATTGGTGCGACGACGCATCTGCGGCGCTGCACCGATTTCAAACAGTAGTTTTTGTACTACTTTTTGCGATTTCGTCCCGCGATTTACATTGACATCTGTGCAGAATTCTGCGCAGATGTTTTCTGTAATCGCGGCCGAAATCGGGACTGACAAGCAGGAGTGAAATCGTGTGAGTTCAGCTGAACCAGTGTGAACCTGGGCTAAAAAGCTGCAAAAACACTTTTTTAAAAAATGCCAGTAAATCACTACTTTTTTTTTTTTTTTTTTTTTTCCAGAGACCTACGTAATAAATATGCACTTGGTGTGAACAAGTCAATGCAAGTCAAATGTGTGTGTTTGTGTTTTTTTTATTTTCCTATCAGTTTTTATGTATGTATGGTGTGAATGAGGCCTAACTATTCTTAAAACATTTCCTCATACCTATCCTACATACCCTGTATAAAAAAAGATCTGTATACTTACCCTTTTTTTTTTTTTTTTAATCCAGTCACATGATCCTGCATCTCTGGCTCCCCTGTGTAAGGAAATACTCAACAATGGATGTGAGTTCTGGGAGCGGTGACGTCACCTACGATCCAGCCGCTGTCGGCGCTCACTCTCATGCAGCAGCTGACATAATGGAGCCGGAGCTGCAGGATCACATGATCAAAGCGGAATAAGAACAGGTAAGTCCACTGATTTATACAGGATAGGAAGGAGGAGGGAATGTTTTAATAATGGTTGGGCTTTTCTTTCAATCTAATTTCCAACATACATACGTTTTAAAGTAGAACTATAGGCAAAACTTCTTTTAATTTTGGATAGAGTAAGGGAGGGTTAAAACCCCTGTCAGATTTTTTTTTTTTTTTTTTTTGCCGTCTGTGTCCTATTGCAGAGATTTCTCTTGACCACTTCAGCCCCAGAAGAATTTACCCTCTTCCTGAACAGAGCACTTTTTGCGATTCGGCACTGAGTCGCTTTAACTGACACTTGTGCAACGTGGCACCCAAACAAAATTGATGTTCCTTTTTTTTATTTTTTTCCCCACACATAGAGCTTTTTGGTGGTATTTGATCACCTCTGGGGTTTTTTTTTTTTTTTTTCTTGCGCTATAAACAAAAAAAGAGCGACAATTTTGAAAAATATTTTTTTTGCTATAATAAATATCTCCCAAAAATATATATAAAAAAAACAAAACAAAAAACACATTTCTTTCTCAGTTTAGGCCAATATGTATTCTTCTACATATTGTTTGTTTTAGTTTTTTTTTTTTTTTTTTTTTTTTATCGTGACTGCGACATTTATGGCGGACACATCGGATACTTTTGATACTATTTTGGGACCATTGTCATTTATACAGAGATCAGTGCTATAAAAATGCACTGATTATTGTGTAAATGACACTGGCGGGGAAGGGGTTAAACACCAGGGGGTGATGAAGGGGTTAAGTGTGTCCTAGGGAGTGATTCTAACGGGGTCACCCGTCCACTACAGGAGAAAGCTGGGGGTTACCGAATGGACGGGTGACCCCACCCTCTCTTGCGCGTCATGGGGGTTTTGTGTGGAGTGGAGACTGGAGCATCGCTGGAGAATGGATAACCGCGGGACATCGAGAATGGATTACATCGCTGGAATGTTTTTTTTTTGTTTTTTTTTAATAAAGGACTTATCCCAACTGTGTCCGTGTAGTTTTTAACATTTTTGACACTTTATTTTGTGAAATGGTAGGGGTACAATGTACCCCGTTACCAATTCGCATGGGGGACGGAATCTGGGGGTCTCCTTTGTTAAAGGGGGCTTCCAGATTCCGATAAGCCCCTCGCCCGCAGACCCCCACAACCACCGGGCAAGGGTTGTGGGGATGAGTCCATTGTCCCCATCAACATGGGGACATCCTCCCCATGTTGAGGGCATGTGGCCTGGTACGGTTCAGGAGGGGGGGCGCTCTCTCGTCCCCCCCCTCTTTTCCTGCAGCCTGCCAGATTGCGTGCTCAGATAAGGGTCTGGTATGGATTTTTGGGGGGGACCCCACACCATTTTTATTTTGTTTTTTAAATAGCGCGGGGTTCCCCTTGATATCCAGACCTGAAGGGCCTGATATGGAATTTGGGGGTACCAAAACGTTTTTTTTTTGTTTTTTTTTCGGGGTTCCCATTAATATTCATACCAGACCCAAAGGGCCTGGTAATGGACTGGGGGGGGGGGGGGCACCTGCCGTTTTTTTTTTCAACTACTTTGATCTGTATTGCAGGGACCGACAGTTCATTAATAGCCGCGAGTAGTTTTAAATGACTTTTTTTCCTTTTAGAAATTACATTTTGTTTCACTTTAAGCATTATTAAAATCACTGCTCCCGAAAAAACGTCAGTTTTATTTTTTTAACTTTTTTTTATTTTTTCATTGATACATGTCCCCTGGGGCAGGACCCGGGTCCCCAAACACTTTTTATGACAATAACTTGCATATTAACCTTTTTAAAATTAAAACTTTTGATTTCTCCCATAGACTTTTAAAGGGTGTTCCGCGGCTTTTCGAATTTGCCGCGAACACCCCAAATTGTTAGGCGAACAGCCAATGTTTGACCGAACATAAAGCTCATCCCTAGTTGTGACATATGAACGCCGTGCAATGCAGTATTCTACTGTGAGCTGAGACTGTGTAATGTTGCATCCCCAGGGGCAGTATGTGTAGCTGCCGACTTTTAATTTTTAAAGGAGCGGGCGGAACTCCTCTTTAAAGACTAAACCTCTAAAACTTCTTGCTTACAAGTTAAAATCAGTATTTCTTGCTGGAAAATTACTTGGAACCCCCAAATAAATAAATATTTTTTAGCATAGACCCTAGAGAATAAAATGGCGATTGTTGCAAGATTTTATGTTATTCTGTATTTGCGCAGCGGTCTTTCAAATGCAATCTTTTTGGAAAAAAATACAGTTTAATTAACTAAAGAGAAAAAAAATATTAATATAGTATTTTTGTATAACGTGTAAGATGATGTTACGCCGCGAGAGTCGTGATCTTTATTCTAAGCAAAAAAAAAATGTGATTTCTCATTTTAGCCAGAATCGTGCACCGCTTGTTTCTCCTTGCCAGAAAGTGAAGATAGGCAGGGGCGGTGAAGGAGCGGTATATACACCGCCCGAAAGATGCTGCTTGCAGGACTTTTTCTGATGTCCTGAAGGAGCTTTTAACCCTCGCTATCGGCCGAAAAAGGGTTCAAAGCGCCGTCCTGCAAGCGCACCGCTCCAGTGTGAAAGCACTCGGACTCTCACACTGGAGTGACCGGAGAGGTGCTATTTTTAGCGCTAAAATGCCTGTAAAGCGCCTCAGTGTGAAAGTGGCCTTAGACCGCACTCACCATTTGTTTGCATACATGAAATGTCTGCATGCTGTAAGCTCATTCAAATGTACATCACGTACAGATGCATATAGTTCTGCATACAGCAGTATAGAAGGCTGTGGGCTCACTCACACAGTTGCTCCTGGTAGCCTAATGTTGTGCTCACGTGTAGAAAAAAAAATGGAATTTGGATCAATAACACTGTACACATGTAAATGTTTGTGCTAACCTCTTCATGCATAAACCACAAAGTGGAACTTTATGTGAGAATATTACTGGCTAGAATCCTTCCCCTTTTTTTTTTTTTTTTGCAAATACACCCACCATAACTGGCTGAAATTAACATCCAGAAATGCTGTTTTTCAAACATCCAGGGTCTTAGAATATACGCTAAGCTGTGCTTGCGCGGATACCAGAGTACAATATCGGCATGCTTTAGTCCTAGGGGCGTTAACTACTGTATGGGGTGTGTCATCCCAGAACTGCCAATCAAGATGGCTGAACATGTCGAACTCAGAAGAAGACCATGTGAAAGTGTCATTGGTGGCAAGGGAGCGTGCAGAATTGTGTAGACAAGAACTGCAGACTTTGGTTCCGCTTTACCTTTTCTGGGTTTCCTTTTACTTGGCTATACAGCATATACGGTATATAAAAAAATACAAACTAACAGGTTTTGTCAATACTGGTGTCCCATCTTCTACATATTTTTCTGTAGACTGCAATGTGATGCTGAGTGGCGGGGTGTAGGAACTTACCGGTAATATGCCAAAACAATTGTGACCTAGTTGGTGGTGTTTAGGTGATCCAGGTATGTCACATTTCATTTCCTGTTCTGCTGACAACGTATTTCCAGACAGGAAGTGAGGGGAACTCTCCAAAAGCAACACGTATAGTAATAAAATAATATAATTAGGGGAGGGTTAGAACCCCTTACGTAATTTTGTGTTTGTCTGTGTACCTGTTGTAGATTTTCCCGCACTTCCTATCTGGTAAACCGCCAGTAGCAGTAAAAACTGACAGGATTTCTAATTCTTTTCAACTGCAATTTGAGTTGAATTTTTCAACTAGAAAAAAAACATTTGACTTAAAGGGGTTGTAAAGTCAGAAGGCTTTTTATCTAAGATAAAAAGCCTTCTGTGTGCAGCAGCCCCCCCCACCCCAATATTTATCTGAGGTACATCTCTGTCCACGAGTGTCTCGGTCATCTGGGACTCTTCCTCCTGATTGGCTGAGACACGGCAGCGGCACCATTGGCTCCCGCTGCTGTCAATCAAAGTCAGTTGGCCAATCAAAAAAAAAAAAACAGTTTTTCATAATTTTTTTTGTATAATGTGAAAGATGAAGTTACGTAGAGTAAATAGATACCCAACATGTCACGCTTTAAAATTGCACACACTCATTGAATGGAAAAGAAAGAAGGAAGGGGGCGCTGGCGACTGAATGTTAAACTACAAATTAAATTAAAATGAGCTAATCGGCCACACCATATAGTAAAACATGGTAAATAAACATTATGTGAACAATAATAAAAACAATGTGAAAAACAATACTGGTAATTGCTAAGAAGCAACACAAAACCTGCAATGTGTGGTGGTAGCAGTAATGAACCAATAACTGGTGCCAAATAGTGAAATTGGCAACAAAAGTCCAATATTATTGAATGAACAATCAATTGGTGATTCAGTGATCAGTCCATAAATAGTGATCCAAGTAGATCTTGAAGTACCACCTAAATATAACACCCGAAGTGGTCAATGGATAGATGGCCGCTTACCACAAGATGTTGACCCCCTTAACTAAAAAGAGGTAAAATGCGCTTAATGCAAGATGGCACTTGCTAAAACGGAAGATGTAGTCCCGGATCAGTCTGACTCCCCAAGCATAGCTCAGATTGGAATATGTGAACAAAACGAATAGGCCAAGAATAGTTTAATATATGTTAAAAGCAATAAAAAAGAAGGGCCAAATGGCTGCTTACATTTAGTTGTGCCTTAGCCCAGCACTGAGGCTGGAAGGCATAATAGTAAAACAATTCCGTCTGTCCGGTAGGAGCCTGGCGTGCGTTCCACCTGTGACAGCGGCAAGCCAGCGGGACCGGAAGTGAGGTAAGAACGTGACCATGTACCGCCTCGGCGTACGTTTCGTCTAACACGTCATCAGGACGCGTCTGCATTTGGCATGAGGTACCCAATTTTTCTACTCATTGAATGGAGCCAAAGGTTGGTACTTAATCTCGAGCATTACCGGTTTTTAGCTGCCGTTTCCAGACACTGCTTAGGTCCTGGGGAGACCGATTTCCCTATGCTGGGCGAGACTGCTGTAACTGTTCAGTAGTCATCGCCATCTGGTAAGCACGCCATTTTTATTCACCTGAGTGTGAAATCGCACGTCAAACTTCTTCTGCAGTTCTTTCCTTTGCATCTACACGGATGGGTGTTATTTTCCTACCATTTATGGACTGGAATCCTAATGGGACTTTGCTTTAGTTTGGTGTTTTTTTAAAAAAAAATTCCATTTGGAGAAAATTTTTTCTTCGCATGTTTTGTCAAATATTTTTTATTAGCGCTGCATCTATTTTGTTTGTTTTTATAAAAAAATAAATAATAATAATAATAATAATATGAATTTGCCCACGATTCACTATCGCTCAATTCTGCAAGTGTTCCAATTTACTATCGCTGTTTTCTAGCTGGTCTAAAACCACTTTTGACGTAAAAGGACACTTTTTGGTTGCTATGGACAATTTCAAGTTTCCAGGCAGAAAGAACAGTATATATAATACAAAACTGCATGCAGGACACTGGACAAAGAATTAGGGACAAAAGGGATGTGAAATGATTTCATACAGTAATGTAATCTGTAAGATTACAGTGTACTTTATGTGTTCTGAATTTAGTACTTTTTGAATTTGCCACCAGACTCCGCCCCCATGCATCACAACGCTCACAGGGAACGAAGCCTGGCACACAGAGGCATCGGGCGAAGGACACAGCCTGCAGACACAGCGGGGGGACATCGCAGTATCCTGGGAACAAAGTAAGTAACCTGGACCAGGATCCTGCAATGCAATGCCAAGTGTGGCTTGGGGTTACCGCTAATGGTACTGAAATTGAACCCCAAGCCACACTCAGGAATATTGCCAGGGAGGTTAAAGTGCTTGTAAAGCTTTTTGTGTTTTTTCACCTTAATGCATCCTATGCATTAGGTGAAAAACACCTTGCATTCTCTGACCCCCGCCCCCGTTTTTACTTTAACTGAACCCGAGTCTCCGTGGGCGCGACTCCGTGTTGCTTTCCCTCAGGTCTTGTCGGCTCTTCATTGGATAGATTGATAGCAGCGCAGCCATTGGCTCCCTAAATCTAATGACGCGGCCGCCAGGGAGTCATACAATTGGCGGCTATGGACGCCGATTGTATGGCACGGGAGCGCGCCCGCATGCTAACCCCCTCGGGAGAGGGCTTCCCAGAGGGGGGTTAGCTCTTGCAGGGAGGAGCCGCGAGAGACCCATGGGACCCCAGAAGAGGACGATCAGGGTCACTCTGTGCGAAACTAACTGCACAGTGGAGGTAAGTATGACATGTTTGTTTATATATATATATATATATATATATAATGTTGTTTTTTTTTTTTTATATATATATATATATATATATATATATATATATATTTGAACCTTTAATACCCATTTTAATGTTTATTCGGGCTCATACAAACTTTTGCATTTCCAATCATTTACTGTCCTAGTGAAAAAAGTCACTGTAACAAATGATATATTTTACTCCTATGCAATATTCACTATAGAGTTTCTATAACATCCTCAAAGAACATATTAATGGATGTAGCAGTGTGCACTCACAGTAAGACTCCATTTACATAGTTGCGACTTGTCATGTGATTTGACAGATCAAAGTTGCATGACAAGTCACACCCTATTTTTGGCTATAGAACTGTACCATTCTGTGTAACTCTGACTTGCACTGACTTTGAAAAGGTTCCTGCACTACTTTTGGCACTGTCATGTTCGTTGCGACTTGCATCGACACTGATTTTGTTAAGCCGCCCATGAAATCGCACTGACCGGCAGCTTTAAAATCGTGCTGAAGTAGCACAACTTTAACCACTTCCCGCCCAGTCAATAGCAGATTGACGTCCGGGAAGTGGTTCTGTTATCCACACTGGACGTCATATGACGTCCTGCGGGATAACAGCCGCCGCGCACCCGGGGGGCGCGCATCGCGGCGATCGGTGGGTCAGTCTGACCCACCGCTACACTGATCTCGGTAAAAAGCCTCAGTCGGAGGCTTTTTACCACGTGATCAGCCGTGTCCAATCACGGCTGATCACAATGTAAACAGGAAGAGCCGTTGATCGGCTCTTCCTCACTCGCGTCTGACAGACGCGAGTAGAGGAGAGCCGATCGGCGGCTCTCCTGACAGGGGGGGTTCGCGCTGATCGTTTATCAGCACAGCCCCCCCTCGGATACCCACACTAGACCACCAGGGAAGCGCCCCAGGAAGCCCCAAGCATGTGGATGGCCCCCATGGCCATCCACATGTAATAAAATAAAAAAAAATATGCCAATCAGTGCCCACAAATGGGCACTGACTGGCACTATGATGGCACCACCACAATGTGTGGTGGCTGGCATTGCTGGACATCAGTGTCCATCAGTGCCACCTACTAGTGTCCATCAGCGCCACCTATCAGTGCCCGTCCGTGCCGCCTATCGGTGCCGCCTCATTGGTGCCCATCAGTGTCCGTCATTGAAGTAGAAAAGGTACTTATTTCCAAAAAAAATTACAGAAACAAAGAAAAACGTCGTTATTTTCGCTCTTTTTCTATTTGTTGTGCAAAAAATAAAAATCGCAGAGGCGATCAAATACCACCGAAAGAAAGCTCTATTTGTGGGAACAAAATGATAAAAAATTTGTTTGGGTACAGTGTAGCATGACTGCGCAATTGTCATTCAAATTGCGACAGCGCTGAAAGCTCAAAATTGGCTTGGGCAGGAAGCTGTATAAGTGCATGGTATTGAAGTGGTTAAAGCCACATTCGGTGTGAACCAGGGCTAGTAGTTGCATTCACTATTACACTTTATATAGACTGATCTACATCTTTTATATAAGTGTGTGTGTGTGTGTGTGTGGTTGTGTATATGTATGTATATATTCTATATATCTATATATGTGTGTTTTATTACTTTTATGATGTATTTAGGTGCATTAAGAACATTGTTGACATGTTACAAGTCATTTACAAAGTGTTGTATTTTTTATAATATGCTCAGATCCTTTGTGTTGCTGGTGCACTATGATTTACTGTTTTTCGGGTTTAGTTTACCGTCCTTCTAGTATAGGTACTAATTGTTAAGCAGAAGCGTTAAATTGAAGTGCTAGAAAGTGTGTTCATACTGTACAGTGGGGAAAATTATTATTTGATCCTCTACAGATTTTGTAAGTTTGTCCACTTACAAAGAAATTAAGGGTCTATAATTTTTATCATAGGTGTCAATTTTGGTCTCATCTGACCACAGAGCTTTCTCCCAATCCTTCTCTGAATCATTTAGATGTTTATTGGCAAACAGACGGGCCTGTACATGTGGTAGTAAAAAGGGGGGGGGAGGGGTGGTGTTAGGACGGGAGCGCATACATAGCCCGAGATCGTGGGGATCTCCTGGCTTGCATTAAATCGGTAGAGGTTCAAGTCTCATAAAGAGCCTTGCCCTCCTCTGAATATACAAACATATTCCAGATAGTCCAAGTCTCCTTGTAAGTTTCGTGTCTATCTTGTGCTGTCATCAGGTCCTCCCATCTTATTTATATCTTCCACCTTCCGCAGCCACATTGCTACGATCGGCGGATTCTGTTGTTTCCATAACATGGGAATGCAGGCTTTTGCTGCGTTCATCAGGTGTCGTAGTAAGGATTTTTTTATAGACTCTGGGAGAGAGAGTAGATAGGTGGAGTAGAAAAAATGCTGGGTCGTTTGGAATCTGGAAGTCTGTGAATTTTTGGGATATGGTGCGAATCACGGTCCAAAAGGTTGCCAGCTTAGGGCAGGACCAGGATATGTGCAGCATCGTGCCCCTGTCCTCACAACATCTCCAGCAATGTTCTGGCGTGTCTGGAAAGATGATATGCAGGCGACTGGGCGTCAAGTACCACTTCGTCAGAATTTTATAATTGGTCTCCTGAATTTTAGTGCATATCGAGGACTTGAGGGAGTAACTGATCATATTCTGTTTTTGGGGTAGAGATAACGTGCGGTCAAGGTCTGTTTCCCATTTCGCAATGCAGGGCAGGTCGGGTAGATTTAAGGGTGTGTTTAAAAGGACGTACATTTTAGAGTTTGTGGTAGTGGGTCAGTGCCCGAGCAATATTTCTCTAACGCAGTCAAGGACCTAGTATAATTTTGGGGGTTCGGAATGGTCTGCAAAAAATGTTGTAACTGTGCTGCGTTCCAGAATGTGAGCCCGAAAGGGCCTGCAGGATCCATCAACTCCAGGATGGAAGGCCAACTACCATGAGTTACAAACTGGGAGGCAGTCACACAGTTAGAATTCCTTAACGACTGGAATTGAGTAGATGATAGCCCTGGGGGAAACCCTGGATTACCTAAAATCGGGGTCAGAGGTGACATCCTTAGCCGTTAGAGAGGTTTTGAGGACCATTTGGGAGCAATGTCGCAGGGTATTCCCTATCAAAGGGTGCGATTTCAGTTTAGAGGGTAGGGAGTCTCCGCACCAGAGCGCAGTCCCCAGGGGGATGTTAGTTTGATGTTCAATCTGTGTCCACAATTTGGACTCATAATGACGCCGCCAGTCAACAACCCTGCCTAAGTGTACTGCCTGGTAATATTTCCTAATGTCAGGTAAGGCGAGGCCCCCACAGTGTTTTGGCATGGAGAGCTGGATGTGAGGGGTGCGCGGTTTTTTATGCGCCCAGACAAAACGGGTGAAGAGTGCTTGGACTTGTTTTAAAATATGTGGGAGGTATCCTAATCGGTAGGGCCTGGAAGAGGTATACAAATTTTGGTAGGATGCTCATTTTCAACAAGTTACACCTCCCAAACCATGAGTGTAGCCCTTTTGTTCCATGTATCTAGTAACACCCTGGTTTTAGCAAGTAAAGGGGGAAAATTACTCTCATAGATCAGGGTTTCTCAACTCCAGTCCTCAAGGCGCCCCAACAGGTCATGTTTTCAGCCTTTCCATTATTTTGCACAGGGGATGTAATCAGTTTCACTGCCTTAGTAATTACCACAGCTGTTTCATCTGAGGGAAATCCTGAAAACATGACCTGTTGCGCCTTGAGGACTGGAGTTGAGAAACACTGTCATAGATACAGGAGAGGTCAGGCGGTATTTTAGTGCCTAGGTATGTCAATGCGGAGGACGTCCACTTAAATCGGAAATTCGATCGTATAGTCGATAGAATAAGCGGAGACAGAGCCACTCCCATAGCCTCTGATTTTGAAAAGTTTATCTTCAAACTGGAAAACCTCCCGTATGTTTCGAATTCTCTGAGGTTCGGAAGGGACACTACCGGGTTAGTTAGCGAGAATAGCAGGTCATCAGCATATGCCGAGATCTTGTGCTTTATCCGACCAACCGTTACCCCCTGTATATCTGGGTTCAGTCTGATTTTAGCTAGGAAGGGTTCCAAGGAGAGAGCAAATAGGAGGGGGGATAGGGGACAGCCCTCTCTCGTCCCATTCTGTATTGGGAAAGGGTCAGAAAGGATTCCATTCGCCTTTACCCGGGCGGTCGGGTTGGAGTAAAGTCTGGCTATCCGACTAAGCATCACCTCCCCCAGACCAATATGTCTAAGTACCGCAAACATAAATGACCAGTTAACCCGGTCAAATGCCTTTTCGGCGTCAGTGTTCAAGAATATACATGGGGTACTTGTGGACCGTACAACATGTAGCAGATTTAAAGCCTTAGAGGTGCTATCTCTAGCCTCCCTAGAAGGGATGAAGCCCACTTGGTCAATATGAATGAGTTGCTGGAGGTGTTGTGCCAGCCGGGTAGCTAGAATTTTTGTGAACAACTTAAGGTCCACATTCAAAAGCGATATGGGCCTATAACTGCCACATGCCGCTGGGTCCTTTCCTTCCCTGTGGATCACTGAAATATGGGCTCCCAGGGTGTCTTTAGCGAACATTTCGCCAGAGCCCACCGCATTAAATAGCGTAATCATACGTGGACCCAGTATTGGTAGTAGTGTATTGTAAAGTATAGCCGTCCGGGCCTGGGGCCTTTCCTGGCTTCATATTTCATACAGCTAGTTGGAGTTCCGGCAAGGTTATAGGGGAGTCTAAGTCCGCTCGGGTCTCCTGCGAAAGAGAGGGCATTTGGGAGGATGTAATATAGTCCTCCAGTTCCGTTTGGTGTGTTGTCCCCACTGGTAAATTATACAAATGGGAGTAGAAGGCTTTGAACTCCTGAGTGACATGTGTAGGCAGGACTACTCTTTGACCACGTGACGTGAGTATATGGGGAATATATGTAGAGTGTTTATGATCTCTGACCATTCTCGCCAGTAGTTTCCTACATTTGTTTCCCGATTCAAAGCCTGTTTTGCGGCAAAACTGCAAGGCCGACTTGGCTCTGTAACGGAGTAAATCAGTAATCTGTGTCCTAAGTATCGTCAAGTCAACCTCTGATGATTGTGAGGGGGCATGTTTGTGTCTAGATTCAGTCGCGGTCAGTTTCTGTAGCAGTCGGGACAGCTGTTCATTACGCTCTCGTTTGATACGGGCACCATGCTTGATCAGGATTCCCCTGATAACCGTTTTTTGTGGGCTTCCCACAGGATACCCGGGTCACAGTCTGGTTATTCTCTTGAAAGTAAAGATTTAGTGCTCTGGTCACCTCCGCTAGTACTTCCGGGATCTGCAGGAGGCTCTCATTTAGACGCCAAAAGCGATGCCGAGGTGAAGAGGCATCCGTTAGTTTGTAAGTCGGGAATATAGGCGCATGGTCTGACCATGTCCTGTCACCAATCGATGTAGCACTCACTGCATGCAGCTGGGTGTGGGGGATCAGAAAATAGTCTATTCGGGTGTACACCCGGTGCATGGGAGAGTAAAATGTGTAGTCCCGCTCACCTGAATGCTGTAATCTCCAAACATCTATCAATTGGGCTCTATGTAGTGTCTTGGCCATCCGTTTAAGCTGGCTCGGTGGGATAGATGATCTGCTAGATGAAGTGTCTACCGATGGGATTAACGGGGCGTTAAAGTCCCCGCCGAGAATCAGTTGTCCCTCTCTAAATTACTGAAGTTTCTCCATGGTGTCTCCCAGAAATGTGGCTTGTAGTTCATTGAGGGCGTATATTGTCGCCTGTACGTCACCAATTAGGCTCTTAAGAAAGACATACCGCCCCGCTTGGTCTATCATAGAGCTCTGGCATTTCCAGGGTATTCTACTGGATAACAGTACTGAAACTCCTTTTGGATTTGGTTCTCGGATTAGTAGAATGGTATGTGGTAGGGTAGTATCTATTTCTCAGAAACGGGAGCTTGTCATGTTTAAAATGTGTTTCCTGAATAAGGGCGATGTCAGTGTGGTACCTTCTTTTTTTTTTTTTTTTTTTTTTTTTTTTTTTTTTTTTTTTTTTTCTATGCCCCCAGGGATATGCTAACCTAATTGGGAGCGAGGAAGGACAAGGCTCAAAAGGTGAACTCCCGACCTTCCCGTCTACCCCGACCTATCATTTAAAATAACGAAGTGCAGCAACATTCCTCACACATTAGGACAGCAAACATAGGGATAACACCTCAACATTAGTGCTAAACATTTAGGAATCAAGCCGTAATCTCCCCTTACGCCAAATGTCCCCACCCATCTCCTCCCGCACCAACCACCGACACAATCGGATCTATATGTGGCTGATTGGTCAAAACCCACCCCAGGGATAGTGTACGGTGGTGTTCTGACCAGTAAATGGGATGAGATATCAGGGCTGTGAGAGGAAATAGCTAAGCCTGACCAGGGATTAGAATACATGCCTGCGCAAACGGTCCCCGGGAGGATCCGTTGTGGAGGGTAATGTCGCTGGGAGAGGGGGTAACCGATGGATCTAGGCAGTGTGGGCAGAAGGAGGGGGGGGGTCAGCAATCAACCCAGGTAGTAGCAGCCCAGAGGAAAGAGTACTCACGGCTCATTTGATTCACGGTTCCCTTGCTTCCTCCGGAGAAGGTGCTCTGGGGCGGCGCCTGCTTCTTTGTGATCCGGGCGGGAAGTCTCTCCTCTCCAGGCTTGCATAATTCTGACGGCTGGGGAGCAGGGTTAGCCAGTTAGGGACCTCAATCGGCTCTGCATCGAGGAATGCAAATAAAGCTGGCAGCGAGGATGGCGACCGGAGGACGAATGATCTCTGCCCTCTCCGGAAGGTCACCGATAGCGGGTATCCCCAGCGGTAGGTGGCGTCCCGTCTCTTGGCTAGATCCAGGAGTGGCTTAAGCATAGCCCGCCTGTGTAATGTGGCCCGGGAGTGATCCGGGAGTATCTTGATGGAGGCTCCTTCAAACTCCGGCTCTCCTGCCTCCCGAGCCTTGCGGACGATCTGTTCTCTGTCTATAGTGGTGCATTCTGCAGATGACGTCCCGGGGTCGCGCCGGATCTGTTGGCCTGGGGCCTAGGGCCCTGTGGATGCGGTCCACCACGACTCTATCCGGCAACTCCACTCCCTCAATGCTGCGGAAGATAGAGAGAGCCGTGTCGGACAGGTTCTCAGCACCCGCAGTCTCCGGCAGGCCCCGGAGTCGCCGGTTGTTCCTACGGCTCCGGTCTTCCATGTCCTCGATGTAACTGCTGATCCACCAGGGCCTCTACTTGTGTTTCGTGCCGCTCCTCCAGGGCAAGGACTCTGTGGCCTAAAGCAGATGGGGATGATTCTCCCCTCCCCATATGCGATGAGATGCCCTTTAGTTCTGTTTTCACTTCCCTCAGATCCTTCCTGTGGGCTGCCTCCACTGAACTAATTAGGGCTGTAATGTCGTCCTTAGTGGGCAGCGCTTGGAGCAGGGAACGCAGTTCCGGGTCTGCCCGGAGCAGAAGAGATGTAGGCTTCAGCGGATCTACTAATTCAGGGTGACAGTCCGGTGGGATGCCCGGGAGTGAGTCCAGGGTTGTAGATACTGTCTGGGCTAGAGGCAAGCTACTGGATGCAGAAGCTCCCTCCATGCTTGCACGTGCGGCCGCCATTTTGAGGTCCGGGGATCCTAGTTGAGAAAGCTGGAAAAGTCTTCTAATTTCACTAGCTGGTGGAGCTGGAGGTGAGAGCTTTGTAGCTTTGGTAGTTTTCTTTGCTGCCCTCTTCCTTGAGGGGTACATGCTGTGATAAATCTGGTAGAATAGTCGGGGTATTCGGGAGATGGTCAGGAGCTCAGTGAAAACACGTCTCTATCCAGCCATGTCCAAGCCACGCCCCTCTCACCAAGCTTCTTGCTGATGGTCTTGTAGCCCATTCCAGCCTTGTGCAATCTTGTCCCTGTCTTTTGACCGCTCTTTGGTCTTGCCCATGATGGTGAGGTTTGAATGGAAGAAAGATTCTGTGAACAGGTGTCTTTTATACACATAACAACAAATTGTCATTCAAAGCACCTTCTTAAATTGACAGGACTGATCTGTGTACCACATGAGCACATACTGTGTGGGAGCCAGAATTATTGTTGGTTGGTAGAGGATCAAATACTTATTTTACTCACTGAACTGCAACTCAATTTATAACCTTTGTGTTGTGTGGTATTTATTTTTTATTTTTTTATAGACAGAATATCAATCATTTTAAAATACACCTATAATAGCAATTGTAGAACCCCCCCCCCCTTTTTTTATTTTTTGTAAGTGGGCAAACTTATACAATCTGCCTTAATTATTTTCCCCACTGTACATACCTACTGTGATGACTGTTGCATAAAGTATAGCTGATGTTGCTAATGTAGCACTCTCTACTTGGGTAGGTGCTAGAGTTAGATTTTTTTTCGGTGAGTGCAGGTAAATTTAGGCAGGCCTGTTTTGTTTTGATTTGTGAGGGCTCGGAGTAGAGTGGTGATTCAGACAGCATCACTTCACTGTCGCCTCCCTTTTTTTTTTTTTTTTTTTTTCCTTCTAGAGGTTTCTAGAAGAGAGGCGGGGGAAGAGAGGTGGAGCTGCCTGGGGTGTTCTAAGGAGCCCTGACCAATCCCCCCCCCCCCCCCCAACCTGGATTGGCAGGCCTCCTTAATTACCTGGAGTCAGCCTAGCTGGGGAGGAGTTGTCGGGTGGAAGAATTGAGGATGGAGTGCTAGGATGTTGGGGCCATTGGGGGTGATTTTGGGCCTGGGACTTGGTGCAGGGAGGATCCCTTGAAGACCGCATGAAGGATCTGGACAGGAGGCACAGACAGGAGTCAGAGGACAGCAGGAGCTAGAGCTGTCGGGCAAGTCTTCAAGCGGGAACTACCTGTGTGTGTGTGTGTGGGGCCAGGATGGCTAGTGAGGGACATGTGCGATCGAGTACTGGAGAGGCATGCCAGAGAGGACTGAGAGGCAACAATCAGATCTGGTGTGAAGCCAGTGAGGATTGCAATGTCACGGGCAGTGGAGTTGGGCAGCTGCAGCCAGGAGGACTGGCAGGGCCTGAAGAGGGATTGCTGGGAGCAATAGTCCCCCCTAGCACAGCTAGCACTAAAGACTTCCTATTCTATTTTTGCTACATTGAAGAAGGACCCACGGTCCCTGCCTACAAATGGCAATTTCCAGGGCCTGACTGAGTCAGTGTTGGGCCTAACCATGTGCTAGCTGTGCCTGGAGTTAAGTGTCGAGCAGGAGAGAGAGGGAGTGATAGTCTGCAAGCAAGTGTTGTGCGGGAGGAGTTTGAAGAAGCGGTGAGTGTACATGGTTCTGTCCCCAATTGACTGTTCTTAAATTCGACTGGGCATCCCATAAATTCCCATTCCTATCCAAGTTCAAATCCCCCGAGAAAATAACAGAACAAACATATGGACTGTTTATTGACTCAAGGTGATTGGGAAGTGAATGCCAGGCTGTGCAGGTTGACAGATGGGCCACAACTTTCAGCAGCCCCTATGGGGATACCGCTACACTAAATATAGTTGAAGCTGTTGGCATACAAATTTGTTTGAAAGCTTCAACAAGATTACATAAATACCCAGTACTGCGTGTTTACAGAGCTGGGTTTAATGGACTGCTGCCAGGAATGGTCCAGAGTTGCAGAACTATTTTTGAACTTTAAGGCCTCATGCCCACGGACGTTTTTACAGCCGCTTTTTTTGCAGCTTAAAAACTCCTGTCCATGTTAGTCTATAGCTTCATGCCCACCTAGGCGTTTTTGAGCTGCAAATGGCATAGGCACTTTTAAGCTGTAAAAAAAAAAAAAAAACCCCAGGACCAGTGTGTTCGTCGGCGTTGGGCATAAAAAAAGTGAAGCGTTAAACGCGCAAAAACGCAGCGATTGCGTTTTTGAGCTCCGCCGTTTTATTTTATTTTTTTAGAAAAAAAAATTATACAATAACATGGGCAGGCGTTTTTTAAGCTGTAAGAAACGCGGCTGTAAAAACGTCCGTGGGCATGAGGCCTTAATGTAACAAGCAAGGATGAGCCGAACACCCCCCCCCCCCCCCCCCCCGGTTCGGTTCGCACCAGAACAAAATTAGTTCGAACACCGTTAAAGTCTATGGGACACGAACATGAAAAATCAAAAGTGCTAATTTTAAAGGCTTGTATGCAAGTTATTGTCCTAAAAAGTTTTTGGGGACTTGGGTCCTGCCCCAGGGGACATATCAATGCAAAAAAAAAAGTTTTTAAAACGGCTGTTTTTTCGGGAGCAGTGATTTTAATAATGCTTAAAGTGAAACAATAAAAGTTAAATATTCCTTTTAAATATCATACCTGGGGGGTGTCTATAGTATGCCTGTAAAGTGGTGCATTTTTCCTGTGTTTTATGGTTGAATATATATTTATTAGCAATATATACATTTATATGTAAATCCAATACATTCCGTCTGTATAACAAAGTTTACATAACATAAACAGTAGAGCTTATGACTGGGGGGTTGGGGGGGAAACATTGGGAAGGTAGGGAGGGGTAAGGGGTAATAGGATCGTAGTGTAGAACAGATTATAAGTCGCTCTCGTGAGGGTGCTTATACAACTTAGTGCCATGCCAATTCAACTATTTATCTACAGGTTAGGTTTGTCGATTAACAAGCTGGGGTTTTAATGACCACATACCCAGAACCCACGAACGGACCCTAGTCCGCTTGATACTCTTTTATGCCAGAAAACTGATATTACTACAATGGAAGTGTGAATTTGCTCCCAACATCCAACTGCTGTACCGCATGATAAACAAAGTCGTACCAACCTTTAAACTAATCTATAAAGGAAGGGCCTGTATACAGAAATTCTACAAGATCTGGCAACCTTGGCTGGATATAGACAGCTCCTTTTGGAAGGATACCCCTCTGTCTCAGCAGTAGTGGGCCCTGATTCAGCCCCTCCTGTTTGATGGGGGGGGGGGGCAAGAACTACCTCCTATCCTAAATAAAGAAGCTGGGGGCATGAAACGTATCCCACATAAATGTGTGTGGGGGGGGGGGGGGAGTGGGAGGAGTGCCCCCCCCAGCTGTAGTTTCGGCTGGGGAAATGGGTGGAAGTGCTGGGTGAATGGGTATGAGTGTTGTGTGAGTGAATGCAAGCACTTAAGTATTACTGAATAAGGATAACCGAATGAGTCCTGTGAAAATCTCAGTTAAATACTCTCGATACACCTTTGGTATTAGGGTTTTGTGCTTCTTTTTCTTTTTCTTTTTCTTTTTCTTTTTCTTCTTTTTCTTTTTCTTTTTCTTTTTCTTTTTCTCCGTTGAGGAACTGGGACACCTATGTGGCCACAAGCTGTAGGCCTTATTAGGCTTGTATGTTATTTCGAGACTATATTGTTTATGCTCCCGCTTCACGGTGTAATACTGGTATATTGCTACTGAATACAAGAAAATAATGTGTAAGCGTGTATGTTGATATGCTCTGTAATTTTTCTCTGTTCAATGGAAAAATCAATAAACATAAATTTAAAAAAAAAAACAAGCTGGGGTGCCCCTGCGCGGTGTCATCTCTCTTCGGACACCGCCCAAGGTTTGTTTACTGTTATTTCAAACCCTTCTGGTAAGTATTGACTATGTTGGTAAAGGGTATTATTCAAAAGCAATATGGCGACACGAGGGTATGAGAGGGGGGGGGGGTAGCTCAGATTACAGTCGTTCTGGACAGGCAGGCATGGTATATCTGGGACTCTCCTTCCTTGTCTAGAGTACACTGTCATACTATACACTGTTTAGGAATCTAACTGAAGTGGAGTGGTGTCTCCATATTGACCACAAAATGTTAAATTTGATCATATCTATCATCCATTTTTGCTTGCATTTCTTCCATTAGCATGGTATCATTTTAAGGATGTTCACCCACCCCGATGGGGGGGGGGGGGGTGGAGTCCTTCTTCCAGTATAGAGATATATTATGTCTTGCCGCTGAGAGCATAAACCTTAAGAGGCATTGGTTTTGCGATTTTGATGGACCCTGGAACAATAGATAGGAGAGCAATCATGGGAGAGGGGGTTAGTGTGGTTTGGTACATGTCATTGTAACTCTTAAATACATTGTCCCAGAATCGGCGTACCTTGATGCAGTCCCACCAGACGTGTACGTACGATCACCGTCCTTCGCGACATCTCCAGCAGGTGTCCGCCGTGGCGGGGAACATTCTGTGTACCGAGGATGGGACCCTGTACCACCTTGAAAGTAACTTAACCACTTGCCGACCGCGCCATGTACAAAAGACGTCCACAGCGCGGTCGAGTTATCCTGAGTGGACGTCCTCACAGAAGCTCCAGGATATGACCGTGACCGCCGGGTGCGGAAGACCCAGCGCATCATGGATCACGGTAGATGGCCGCTAATCGCAGCCGTTTACCACGTGATCGCTCCGTCAAATGACGGAGCGATCACTTGTAAACAGACCGGCGTCATGTGATGACGCCGGTTCCTCCCTCCCCTCTCTGTACCGATCGGTACAGTGTGAGAGGAGAGGTGAGGGAGCGGATCATGTCCGCTCCCTCCCCCATGTCAGCTGTGGGCTGGATCTGTGACAATTGCAGTCACAGATCCAGCCATCCATCCATCCCTGCTCAGCCATCCCTGTGCAATACTCTGCCAATACTCTGCAATACACCCTGCCAATACTCTGCAAACCAATACCCTGGCGCAATACTCTGCAATACCCTGGTGCAATACTCTGCAATACCCTGCCATATTCCGCAATACCCCTCAATACCCGGCAATACTCCACAATACCCGGCAATACTCCGCAATAACCACTTCCCGCCCGCCGGCCGTCATATGACGTCCTTAACTTTATGCGGGGATATCTGAATGATGGGAGCAGCTACAGGCATCATTCAGATATTCACTTTTTCAGCTGGCGATTCCCTACACCATAACAACAATCATAGCGGCTGTTCCGCCGCTTGATCATTCTTACGGGAGGCGAGAGGGGATGGCCCCCCCCCTCGCGCTGCCCTCCGGTGCTTCTACCGACTCGCCGCTACGATCAAAGCCAAGATTTGTTTTTTTTTGTTTTTTCAGGCTTCCCAGCCTAGAGGTGGGATGTGGGGTCTTATTGACCCCATATCTCACCGTAAAGAGGACCTGTCATGCCATATTCCTATTACAAGGGATGTTTACATTCCTTGTAATAGGAATAAAAGTGATCAAAAAAAATTTGGGGCGGAAAAACATGTCAAACTAAAATAAAGTAAAATGAACAATAAAATATATATATATATATTTCTCTTATCGTCCATGGACCGACGTAGCTCTCATACTGATTACATGTGGGTATATGTCCCTGCTCGCAGGAGAAGACCTAGGCAGAATGTTAGAGGTTAAAACATTCTAGAACAAGCCAGAGCTGAACAGCCCCGCCCAGGGGGGCGGTCCCTCCGGACATTACCCTTCCACCTGCAGCTAATCAGCCTCAGTTTTTTTTCTGCCTAGCAGAAGGAGAAGACGTGGCTCTCAGGAGCCAGTCTCCTGGAAGATTTTACTTTTGATTTTTATTCCTTTGGGAATTTTATTTTATTTTTGAGACCTTCAATCAACTGTCGGCTGGGCAACAGGTTGGGTACACTGGTATCCTCGTAGTCTTCCCTGTCCGACCATCGAGCGTGCTGATCCTCGCCTTGCGTGCGTGAGACTCAGTTCACGACATGCCCCATGACTCCAGGGGTGGCCGGGTTGCTTTCATGCTCCCGCGGTCCTCTCAAGATTGAACAGTACTTGACTGACTGTATCTCTCGCGATGGACCGGGCTGACAGCTACGCAGTACGACTCTGTGATAGGTCTGTCTGAAACAAGCCAGTGGGTCCCTGAAAGGGACGGGTAAGTAGTCTCTCCTACTGCAGGTGAGTACATGCTGGCTGTGTTTCTGTGTGTGGGGGTTTCTCCCTGCCCCCCCCCCCCTGTTATGCTGCTCTCTGCACCCTGTACTGGTGCTGTGGGGTGCTTGGGGGTCACTCTGGCCTGGTTGGGCGCTCATGTCTGCAGTTTTTTCTGGTGTGTGAGGTGGTTATTGCGTGCGCCATTGGCGCGCATTAGAGCTTTGAATTTTGCGCTCTGCGGCCATCTTGCCGTTCAGTGGCACAGTTATAGCTGCGGACGGCGGCCATTTTCTTGTGGCCGCAGCGCATTTATTTCTGGCGGCGGCGCGAATCCCCTCACAATCTCCTCACAGACTGAGCTGTCCTTAAGGGTTGGTGGGTCCTCCCGGGTATCCCCTCCTCAGCGTAGCCAGTGGGTGGACTGTATATTCACTGTATAGTGTATAAGGTCTCAGAGGGTGGCGTTATGGAGTCTGATACACCTGCTCTCCACATTGCCTGGGGCAACAGGCAGTGCTGCACAGTTAAATATGTTTCCTGCACCTGCGGTCCTTATGGACCAGTTGTCAGCAGTCCTGGAATCATTCCTGTCAGAATGGAAGCGGTGTGCGAGCAAAAGGCGCTATAAGCCCCCTCCCCCCCACAAAAATCTTTAGTGAAGGAGTGCTCTGAGTCAGATATGGGCCTAGCTATTGGGCTCAGGACCCTACCTCTGAATATTTAATGTTTATGAACAGGACATTCCCTTGTGAGGAAGACTTCAGTTCTGTGTCAGTGAATGACAGGGCGCTTGTAAGTGATCTCATTGATGATGTGAGAAACACACTCGGGCTGAAATTGCTGTGACAAGCTTTTCTTTTACACAGTTTCCTCACAGTTTTCCTCACACGCTGCCTCAAGAGCAGCATGGATGAGGGAGGACTTTATTCATTTATGTCTCTAATCCCTGTGAGCCTTATGTGTGATACCTGAGGTAACATTTCCCGCCATTTCCTGGGGAATGATTTGAGCTCTGACAGACACACGGTCTGAGGATCAGAGGTTACCTGTTACCTGCATGCTGCTTCGGCAGCACAGTCAAGCAGGTTGGAATGATACAGAGAAGATTATGCGCCTCTGCGCTATAATTTAATCTCATCCTATACCTCTACACTGCATACATTCACAGTGTATGTATGTGTTATTGGTCTCTGTGTCTGCGTGGCTGTCCCCACGTTCCAATGCTGTGTTTCAGTGCCATACATGATATAAACGTACAAAATATGTTTATGCACGACTCCAGATACATTCACAGTATATGTATGTATCATACTCTCTGGGCTGGCGGGGGCTCCGGTGTCCTCCCGCACTCTCATGGTATGTGCGCTTCGGCTCTCTGCACAGTATAGACATGTATAATATGTGCAATAAACATATTGAACATGTTTACAGTATGGGTATACTGTTTGCGTGGGGTTCCTCCGGGTACTCCGGTTTCCCCCCACGCTCCAATGGAAATGCACAGCATAAACATGTGCAATATTATGTTGATTCACATGCTATCATTCCTACACGGTATCTGTGTGCTGTCTGCGTGGAGTTCTTCCGAGTGGGCGCTTCGGCGCTATGCACAGTCTAAATTTGTGCGATTTGGACCTACCCGGTATGTCTTTGCAGTCTGCGTGGGTTTCTGCCCATGCTACATGACATGCATGCCTTTGGTGCAATATATGGTGTAAACATACACATTATGTCTATACACTACACTAAATACATTTACAGTAGTTGTAGGTACTGCATTCTCTGAGTATGCGTGGGGTACTTCGGTTCCTCACACGCGCCAACAGTGTGCGCGCCTTCGGTGCTATGCACACATGGGCTTGTGCAAAATGTTTAGCACATATACTATAATACCATACACGGTATGCGTATGCAGTCTGCATGGGTTTCATCCGGG
Organism: Rana muscosa; assembly: GCA_029206835.1. Classification (NCBI taxonomy): domain Eukaryota; kingdom Metazoa; phylum Chordata; class Amphibia; order Anura; family Ranidae; genus Rana; species Rana muscosa. The sequence goes on along the minus strand of CM055118.1, from coordinate 720,240,592 downwards.
TGCTCAGGTTTCTCCCCTGCGTTCCAATGGTGTGTGCATTCTCAGCGCTATGCACAGTATAAACATGTGCAATTTGTTTATTTGCAGGCTAACATACCTACACGGTTGTGTACGCAACCTGTGTGGCTGGTTTACGTCCAGGCCCCGATGATGTGCACGCCTTCGTCGCTGGCACAGTATATACGCATTTAATAGGTTTATCCACAAATACTAAACTACATACGCCGTATGTGGTGGCATTATGCTCTTTGTGGCTGGGTGGGTTTCCTCCCACACTCTCCATTTGTGCGTTTGACGCAATACATAGTATAAACTATGTGTTTGCACAATCAGCACCTATCCATGGGTAGCTGCTGGATGGAGCATTGTCACAAGGATCCCTGGTTTCAGGGGTATCACTTTCCACCTGCTTTCAGTGGTGATCAGAAGCGCTGGCTTGGACTGTGTTCGCCAGGCTGGGGTTGGCGTTGCGCCCGTTAGTGGCTGCGTCTCTGGCATTTTTTGTAGCTCAATGACTGGGCAAAAGCCTCTGCTTCATTCATCAGTCGTCTAGCAGGTGCACTACAACTGCTTTAGCCTTTAGGGTCTCTGTGCCCGGGGTGGGTTTGCGCCACCTGTGGAGGCTGAGGTACTAGTCCTCTGACCGAGTTTCTAGGGAAGTTCCGTCAAGTTGCCTTTATTGGCCAACATTTGAGGCACCCTGTACACTGGGGCCTCCCTTCTCCGATACATTGCGGAGTCTCTTTGGGATTTTCATACGTCTCGCTGCAAGACGGTCCTGTCGGCCGTGTGCATTGCAGGCGAAGGGTCCTTGCATCCGGAGGTGTTTCCACCTTCTTTACCGGAGGTGGTGCACCGGAAGTGGACCTTGTGGCCTCTCGACTCACTCGCAGGGTGGCAAGATCGTGGTCAGGTCCAGGGACCCCTGGGCGGATGCGTTAGACGCGTTGGAAGCCCGTGGGGGCAGTATCGCCTGATATATGCTTACCCTCTGCTACTGTTGTTGCCTCGCTGGCTTCGCAGAGCATACTTCATCCTGCTTTACAGTCCTTGGCTTTAATGGCATGGCTGTTTAAAGCCAGGTGCTAAAGGACCAAGTTATGTGCGAGGAACTTGAGTGGCATTCTCGGATGTTTTCCGTTCCCAGGATTTTGCTGTTCTTACAGCGTGGTGTGACCCAAAAGCTGGCCTTGCATACCTTTTTTTTTTTTTTTTTTTTTTTTTTTTTTTTTGAGGGTCGGATTTCGACCCGGACTGTCTTTTTCAACGACCGCTGCCGGGCCATTCCTTGATTAGCACCTTTTGGGCAGGGGGTTCGCCATGTGGTCCCCCCTGTCAAGCCTCCTCTCCCTACTTGGGATCTGATTTTGATGCATCTCGGTTCTCCAAGAACATCCCTTTGAGAATATCAAAGAGATTCCTCTCTTGACCTTGTCCCGGAAGTTGGCCTTATTGGCCATTGCTTCGGTTAGACGGGTGTCTGAGTTGGCAGCCTTGTCTGGCAAGTCGCCTTACTTGGTCCTCCATAAGGATATGTTGGTGTTGCGCCCACGACCATCCTTCTTTTCTAAGGATGGTCTTGGCCTTTCACCTTAAGAAGGACATTGTTCTTGTGTCCTCACCCATCGCTTCCCTGAGAGTTTGCGCTTCATGCATTAAGATGGGTACAAGCCTTACGACTGTACCTGTCTGCTACTGTTTCCATTCGGAAATCTGTGTCTGGTCCAAAACAGGGCCGAGCGGTGTCGTCTGCCACCGTCTTTAGGTTGATCAGGCAGACCGTCATACAGGCCTATGCCCTTAAGGGGCGGGCGCCTCCCTTTCCGGTTGCGGCGCATTTCACCAAGGCAATTGGTGCTTCCCGGGCCTTCCGACATCAAGCGTCAGTTGCACAAGTGTGCAAGGCGACGACCTGGTCGTCCGTTCATACCTCTTCAAAGTTCTACAAGGTTGATGTGGGTGCATCTTCGGATGCTTCCTTCGGCCGCAAAGTGTTGCAGGCTGCTGTCTAATGTTGCAACTCCTCCGTTGAGGGGCTCTGCTGGTTTGGAGTGAAGTTTTGGTTGTTCCTTACTTTTTTTGCTCCCACCCTTTTCTTATACTGCTTTGGGACGTCCCACATGTAATCAGTATGAGAGCTGCGTCGGTCCATGGACGATAAGAGAAAATAGGATTTTTGTACTCACCGTAAAATCCGTTTCTCTGACGTCCATGGACCAACGCAGCACCCACCCTTCCTTTTAAGTTTGTACTGCTTTGTTACGAACTGAGGCTGATTAGCTGCAGGTGGAAGGGTAATGTCCGGAGGGACCGCCCCCCTGGGCGGGGCTGTTCAGCTCTGGCTTGTTCTAGAATGTTTTAACCTCTAACATTCTGCCTAGGTCTTCTCCTGCGAGCAGGGACATATACCCACATGTAATCAGTATGAGAGCTGCGTCGGTCCATGGACGTCAGAGAAACGGGTTTTACGGTGAGTACAAAAATCCTATTTTTTATTTTTTTTAAAGCGCCCCTGCCCCCGCGAGCTCGCATGCAGAAGTGAACGCATACGTAAGCCCCGCCCACATATGAAAACGGTGTTCAAACCACACATGTGAGGTATCGTTGCGAACGTTAGAGCGAGAGCAATAATTTTGGCCCTAGACCTCCTCTGTAACTCAAAACACATATAACCAGTAAAAATATTTAAAGCGTTGCCTATGGGGATTTTTAAGTAGCGAAGTTTGGCGCCATTCCACGAGCGTGTGCAATTTTGAAGGGTGACATGTTGGGTATCTATTTACTCGGCGTAACTTCATCTTTCACATTATGCAAAAACATTGGGCTAACTTTACTGTTTTTTTTTTTTTTTTTTTTTTTCTTTTAAGCACAAAACAGTTTTTTTCCGTAAAAAACGCGTTAGAAAAAATTGCTGCGCAAATACCGTGCAAGATAAAAAGTTGCAATGACCACCATTATATTCTTTAGGGTCTTTGCTAAAAAAATATATATGTATATATATATATATATATATATATATATATATATATATATATATATATATATATATATATATATATATATGTATATATGTTTTGGGGTTCTATGTAATTTTCTAGCAAACAAATGATGATTTTTACATGTAGGAGAGAAGTGTCAGAATTGGCCTGAGTGCTCCAGAACGCCTGAAGGTGCTCCCTGCATGTTGGGCCTCTGTATGTGGCCACGCTGTGTAAAAGTCTCACACATGTGGTATCGCCATACTCGGGAGTAATAGCAGAATGTGTTTTGGGGTGTAATTTGTGGTATACCTATGCTGTGTGTGAGAAATAACCTGCTAATATGACAATTTTGTGGAAAGAAAAAAAATATATTGATTTTTGCAAAGAATTGTGGGGGAAAAAATGACAACTTCAAAAAACTCACAATGACTCTTTCTAAATACCTTGGAATGTCTTCTTTCCAAAAAGGGGTAATTTTGGGGGGTATTTGTACTTTTCTGGCATGTTAGGGTCTCAAGAAATTAGATAGGCCGTCAGTACTTCAGGTGTGATCAATTTTCAGATATTGGCACCATAGCTTGTGGACTCTATAACTTTCACAAAGACCAAAAAATATGCACCAATTTGTACTTATTTTTACCAAAGATATGTAGCAGTATAAATTTTGGCCAAAATTTATGAAGGGAAAAAATACTAATTTGCAAAATTTTATAACGGAAACAAAGAAAAAATAGGATTTTTGTACTCACCGTAAAATCCGTTTCTCTGGCATCCATGGACTGACACAGCGTGTCTTTATACACCTTTACACGTGGGTTATGTCCCTGCTTGCAGGAGAAGACCTAGGCAGAATGTGAGATGTTATACATACATTCTAAACAGCTAGAGCTGAACAGCCCCGCCCAGGGGGGCGGTCCCTCCGGGCATAACCCTCCCACTGCAGTCAGCAGACCTCAGTTCGTAACAAAGCAGTACAAACTTAAAAAGAAGGGTGGGTGCTGTGTCAGTCCATGGATGCCAGAGAAACGGATTTTACGGTGAGTACAAAAATCCTATTTTCTCTTGTCATCCATGGACTGACACAGCGTGTCTTATACACCTTTACACGTGGGATGTCCCAAAGCAGTGTCAAGAGGGATGGGAGCAGTATAAATGGAAAACCAAAAACTTCACTCCAAACAAGGCAGAGCTCCTCAACGGAGGAGTTGCAACATCAAACAGCGGCCTGCAATACCTTGCGGCCGAAGGAAGCATCCGAAGATGCAGCCACATCAACCTTATAAAACTTAGAAAAGGTATGAACAGACGACCAGGTCGCCGCCTTGCACACTTGTGCAACCGACGCTTGATGTCGGAAAGCCCAGGAAGCACCAATTGCCCTGGTGGAATGTGCCGTAACCGGAAAGGGAGGCGCCCGCCCCTTGAGAGCATAAGCTTGAATGACGGTTTGTCTGATCCACCTAGAAATGGTGGCAGACGAAACCGCTTGGCCCTGTTTTGGCCCAGAGACAGCCACAAATAGTGAGTCAGACTTCCGAATAGAAGCAGTAGCAGACAGGTACACCCGCAAGGCTCGTACCACATCCAAAGTGTGTAGCGCAAACTCTCTGGGATGCGATGGGTGAGGACACAAGGACGGGAGGACAATGTCCTCGTTTAAGTGGAAGGCCGAGACCACCTTTGGCAGAAAGGAAGGTCGCGGACGTAACACCGCCTTATCCTTATGGATGATCAAAAAGGGCGACTTGCAGGACAAGGCCGCCAATTCAGACACTCGTCTAATGGAAGTAATGGCCACCAAGAAGGCCACCTTCTGAGACAAAGTCAAGAGGGGAATATCTCTAATATTTTCAAAGGGAGGTTCCTGGAGGACCGAGAGCACCAAATTCAGATCCCACGGGGAGAGGAGGCTTGACAGGGGGGAGCACATGGCGAACCCCCTGCACAAAGGTGCTAACCAAGGGATGACCCGCCAGCGGTCGCTGAAAGAAGATGGCCAAGGCCGAAATCTGACCCTTAATGGTACTCAAAGCGAGCTTTTGGGTCACGCCACGCTGCAGAAAATGCAGGATTCTGGGAACGGAATACGTTCGTGGGCGCCAGTCCAGCTCTTCGCACATGGCGATGTAAGCTCTCCAAGTACGGCGATAGATCCTTCTGGAGGAAGACTTCCATGCCCTTAACATGGTCGAAATGACCGAATCCGAGAGACCTCGGTCTCTCAGCACCTGGCTTTCAATAACCATGCCGTTAAAACCAGAGACTGTAAAGCAGGATGAAATATAGGACCTTGAGACAGAAGGTCCCCCCGTATCGGTAACCGCCAGGGAACGTCTGCGACGAGACGTACCAGATCGGCGTACCAGTGACGCCGAGGCCAATCCGGAGCAATGAGGATCACCGGAATTCCCTCGGTCGCTACCCTGCGGAGCAGGCGAGGGAGCAACTGCAGCGGAGGATAAACGTATATCAGGCGATACTGACCCCACGGGGCCACCAACGCATCCGAGGCATCCGCCCAGGGATCCCTGGATCTGGCCACAAACCTCGACACCTTGCGATTGAGTCGAGAAGCCATCAGGTCCACATCCGGCGTGCCCCACCGTCTGCAAAGGAGTTGAAAGACCTCCGGGTGCAAGGACCACTCCCCCTGGTCCAGCGTCTGGCGACTTAGATAGTCCGCCTGCCAATTGTCTACGCCCGGAATGTAGACGGCCGACAGAGCCGGCACGCTTCTTTCGGCCCACCTCAGGATGCGGGCGACCTCGGAAGCCGCAGCTGAGCTCCGAGTCCCCCCCTTGATGGTTGACATACGCCACTGCTGTGGCGTTGTCCGATTTGTATCCTGATGGAGTGACCCTGTAGTTTCTCCGACCATGAGGAGAGGCACAGTCTGATTGCCCGTATCTCCAGCACATTGATCGGTAAGAGGGCTTCGTCCGGAGTCCAAAGCCCTTGGGCCGACAGGACTCCCCAGACTCCCCCCCCAGCCCGTCAGGCTGGCGTCCGTCGTGATCACCGTCCATTGGATGGGGAGGAACGACTTCCCGGACCGAAGAGCCGGGGACCTCAACCACCACGTCAGGGACGCCCTGACCAGGTGACTCACCTGGATCTGAAGATCCAAGGACAACTGGGATTTGTCCCAAGTGGACAAGATCTCTTTCTGTAAGGCCCTGGTGTGCGCTTGGGCATAAGGAACGGCCTCGAAGGAGGCCACCATGAGTCCCAGGACTCTCATGCAAAAGCGGATTGACGACCATTTTCGGGACGTCAGCACCCGTACTGCAGACTGAAGTGTCAGTAGTTTGTCTGGAGGTAGGAAGACTCTTGCTTCCAAGGAGTCCAGAATCCGACCTAGATACTCCAGACGCTGAGTCGGGACTAGAACCGACTTCTGAACGTTCAGGAGCCACCCAAACTCCCTGAGGGTCTGACTGACGATAGTCACACTTTCTTCCAAATTCTGAGCCACTGTCTGCTCTTAGAAGGAAATCGTCCAGATAGCCCACGATAGCAATGCCTCGCTGTCTCAGCAAAGCTAGGACCGGAGCAAGCACCTTGGTGAAAACCCTCGGTGCCGAGGCCAGGCCGAAGGGAAGAGCCACAAATTGATAGTGGACTTCGCCGACCGCAAAGCGCAGAAACTTCTGGTGGCTTGCGCAGATCGGAACATGCAAGTAGGCGTCCTTGATGTCCAAGGATGCCAGAAAATCCCCTTGACGGAGTGTAGCGACCACCGTGCGAATGGATTCCATGCAGAATTTTTGCACCTTCACGAAGGTATTCAGGGCCTTGAGGTCCAGGATCGGCCGAACCACGTCCTTTTTTGGAACAACAAACAGATTCGAGTAGAACCCCCTGAAACCTCTCCTGGGACGGAACCGGCACAATTACTCCGGACCCGATCAAATCCTGTACAGCCCCCAAGAGGGCTGCCCGACGGGCAGGAAGGAGAGGGAGATTTGAGGGAAAGAATCTGTCTGGGGGCCAGGAGCGGAACTCTATTCTGTATCCTGAGGTGACCACCTCGCACACCCACCGGTCGGAGATCCGGGAGGTCCACCGATCCGTGAACCTGCGAAGTCGTCCCCCCACCCCAGAGACGGGCGGGGGCAAGACTTCACGTGTAGGCGGGCTTGGGAGCCGGCTTGTTCGGCTTACGCACCCAGGGGCGCTTGTGCCCGCCAGCCGCACTGTTGTCAGTCTGGGATGGCTTACCCGTGGACTCTGACCGACGAAAAAAACCCTTTTTTGCTGGAAAGGAAGGACCCGGTTTACGTCGGGCCTCCTTACCCTTGATAGTTTGAGGAAGGAGAGTGCTTTTACCTCCCGTGACATCCTTGATGATGTCATCCAGAGCAGCACCAAAAAGTCTACCACCCTTAAAAGGTAGATCCGTCAGGAGCTTCTTAGAGGCTAGGTCAGCAGACCAGCATTTCAACCAGATGAGACGACGCAATACCACCGCCGAGACAGAGGCCCTGGATATTAAAGGGGCCGCGTCCAACGTGGCGTCGCACACATATATCAGACCCTGCACCATCTGGTGGGCCAGAGCAATAGTGTCTGGAGGAAGGTTATACTCCTGCACAGTTTGGTGCAAAATTTTTGCCCATTCCGTGAGTGTCTGAGACACAAGGGTCGCCGCTACTACGGGCCGTAGGGCGGATCCCAACAAGGCGAACATGGCTCTACTCACCACTTCTGACCTCCTGTCAGTGGGGTCCTTAAACGCAGGAGTCCCCTCCATCGGGAGAGTGGTGGCCTTGTTTAAACGGGCGACTGGAGGGTCGACCACCGGGGGAGAAGCCCACCTTTTAAGCAGGGCGTCTTCAAAGGGGTATCTAATAGACAAACGCCGCGGGACCATAAAAGTCTTCTGCGGCTTTTCCCAGACCTGGTCAATGAGCTGGTCAAAGAAAGGTACATATGGAAAAACCTTTTTAGAAGGCTTGGTCTTAAAAGAACCAAAGGAGACTGTATCCGCCTGAGGTTCTGCGGTCGCAGCATCTAGCTTGAGAGTGTCCCTCACAGCATCAATGAGTTCACTAACAAGCGCCCTGTCATTTACTGACTCAGAACTGGAGTCTTCCTCACAAGGAATGTCCTGTTCAAAACCATCCAAATATTCAGAGCTAGGGTCCTGAGCAGCAATAACTAGGCCCATATCTGAAGCAGAGCACTCCCCTTGTGGGGAGAGGGCGCTTTTTTGCTCCCTTGTGCTCACACACAGCTTCCATCCTGGTCAGAAATGATTCCAGGACTGCCGACAACTGGTCCATAGGGACCGCAGGTGCTGGAGCACTGGCTGCTGCCTCTGGCATGTTAGGGGAAGCTGGTGACTCTGACTCCATAATGTCCATCTCAGACCACCCACAGGCCGTGCTGACTGAAGTAGGGGAATGCCCAGGGAACCCACCAACCTGACCAGGACCGCTCGGTTCCGCCGCTCTGTCTCACTGCGCCGCGCTGCTCAGCGTGAGTGAGCTGAGAGGAGAGAGTGTGAGGAGATTCGCGCCGCTTCCAGCGGCGCTAGAGGCCAAACTAGTGCCAGAAAAGACGTGCGGCTACAAGAAAATGGCCGCCGCAATGTGCTCCGGCGGGCCCCGGCAAGATGGCCGCCAATGTAAAAATCAGCACACACACAAAACATGGCGCCGAACGGCGCCCAGGCCCCTCACCTCCAAAAACAAAACAGCCCCAGCGAGTGCAGAGCAGCATGAGCCCCCCCCCCCAGGACAGTATGGCCCCCAGGCACCCCCCATAGTACAGCGCCAGCACTAGTGAACAGAGAGTGACATTAAAAACACAGGGGGAGACAGGGAAATCCCCCACACAACACACAGCATGTACTCACCTGCAGCCAGGAGAGACTACTTACCCGTCCCCTGAGGGACCCGCTGGTGTGTTTCTGACAGAACTATCACAGTGCGGTACTGAGTAGCTGTCGGCCCGGTCCACCGCGAAAGATACAGCCGGACTGTTCTATCTTGAGAGGACCGCGGAGCTGGAAGCCCACCGGCCACCCCTGGAGTCGTGGGGCATGTCGTGAACTGAGTCTCACGCACACAAGGCGAGGATCAGCACGCTCGATGGTCGGACAGGGAAGACTACGAGGATATCTTGTACCCAACCTGTTGCCCAGCCGACAGTTGATAGAAGATCTCAAAAAAAAATAAAAAAATAAAAATAGGTCAGGAGACTGGCTCCTGAGAGAGCCACGTCTTCTCCTTCTGCTAGGCAGAAAAAAACTGAGGTCTGCTGACTGCAGTGGGAGGGTTATGCCCGGAGGCACCGCCCCCCTGGGCGGGGCTGTTCAGCTCTGGCTGTTTAGAATGTATGTATAACATCTCACATTCTGCCTAGGTCTTCTCCTGCAAGCAGGGACATAACCCACGTGTAAAGGTGTATAAGACACGCTGTGTCAGTCCATGGATGACAAGAGAAATTCATTTTTTTTACAAAATTTTCAATCTTTTTTCTCTTATAGCGCAAAAAATAAAAAACCCAACAGTGATTAAATACCACCAAAAGAAAGCTCTATTTGTGTGAAAAAAAGGACAAAAATTTCATATGGGTACAGTGTTGTATGACTGAGTAATTGTCATTCAAAATGTGAGAGCACCGAAAGCTGAAAATTCGTCTGGTTAGGAAGGGGGTTTAAGTGCCCAGTTGTCAAGTGGTTAAAGTTCTTCTCCTGAGTGAAACCTGATCTAGATGCTTGGTGTGTATGAATAAAAGACGTGTTCCATTGGGCGGGGGTTATTACTACCCCCAGGTCACGGGCCCATTTGTGAGTACGTAGGGAGGGTTTCACATTGATGAGATTGTATGTCTTTATATATGAGGGAGAAGTGTGTGTCTAGGGGTCGAAGAGAGACCACACATTGATTCAAAATTAGTGAGTTGTCTATGGACCTGTCCTGAGAGGTGTAGAGATCTGCTGATGTGGTTCAGTGAGAGTGTAGACAACCAGTCCATTTTAGTGTCATTCTGAGGATCCGACGTGGGTCGGAAGTGACCTGTAGAGGGGTGGACGAATTGATTGGCCGTGGGCCATTGCTCTCGGTGGTATGTCCCTAACTTTCCCCTGGCTAGGGAGGTAAGAAGGGCGGCGCTATCGAATAGGGGGGATAGAGGGCCTGGGTCTGTGGTAAGTCCAAGTTTACTGGCTTTATCGTACCATAGGGTCAGGGCCGCCGCGGATGTCAGTGGGGATAATCCTGGGAGCGAGTGAAAGGTAGCACTATACCCCCACAGTAAGGCTCTTGGATCAATTCGCGCCATGTCTTGTTCTACAATGATTGATGGTTTAAGCAGGGGTCTCGGGAACCATTCAAGGAGTCTAGAGAAGAGTGTGGAGTCGTGATATGTTTGGAATTCAGGAAGTCCTATACCTCCCCTGTTTTTGGGGGAGCATAGTACTTTATGCTGAAGTCTGGGTGGGTGGTGTTGCCAAATGAATTTGCTTACTAAGGTTCGGAGGGTGAGAAAGAACGCTCTAGGAAGGAGAATTGGTAGCGTCTGAAATAAATAGTGTTTTAGGTAGGATGTCCATTTTAATTACGTTCATTCTCCCCCCACCATGTCAGCTTGAGGTTATGCCAGGATTCTAGAGAACTTCTGATCGTAGTTAGAAGCGGACTGTAGTTCAGGGGGTAAATGTCTTGTGCGTCAGAGGGGATCTCGGTGCCTAGGTATGTAACTGATTTTGTTTGCCATCTAAAGGGAAATCGCTGTTTGAGAGATTGTAGCTCCGGGGGGGGGGGGGGGGGGGTAGAGATATATTCAGGGCTTCCGTTTTAGTGACATTTAATTTAAAGTTACTATGCATCCCGAATCTGTCGAGTTCAGATAAGATGGCCTGGATCCTCTTTCGGGGTTGTGTGACATATAGTAGTAAATCATCGGCATAGAGTGATAATTTGTGTTCGGCAGAGGGGGTAGGTATCCCATGTATATTTTCGTTTTTACGGATGGCTTGAGCCAAATATTTGCCATCACTGTGGAACAACAATGGTGAAAGGGGGCATCCCTGTCGCGTGCCATTAGAAATGTTAAACGAGTCCGATGATTCCCCGTTAGCTGACACCTTTGCTGATGGATGCGAATATAGGGCCATGATTTTGAAGATCATCTGTGGTCCTATGCCTATTTGTCGTAACGACGCGTGCAAAAAAGGCCAGCTGACCCTATCGAACGCTTTTTCTGCGTCACAAGCCAGCAGGCAAGTCGGGATGTTGTGCGATTTCACGTGTGCGATAAGATGAAGTTTTTGTTGTATTGTCCCTGGCTTCACGTCCCGGTATAAACCCTACCTGGTCACCGTGAATCAACTCAGGTAGTAGGGGGGTTATACGGGTGGCTAAAATTTTGGAGTAAAGTTTCAGGTCAATGTTCAGTAAAGATATGGGGCGATAGTTACTGCATAGTGAGGGGTCTTTTCCCGGTTTGGGGATCACAACTATTTGGGCTTGTAGAAGTTGGAGAGATGGGAGATGTGTGTCGTCTACCTCATTGAAAGCTTTCATCATGAATGGAGCCAGCTGTTGAGCAAATTTTTTGTAAAATTGGGGGGTGTATCCGTCTGGGCCTGGGCTCTTACCATTTTTAAGGCCTTTTATTGCTGTTAGAAATTCAGATATAGTCATTGGTAATTCTAAAGCTTCCATGTCAGGTTGTGATATCGTGGGTAAGGCTGTGTCTTGCATGTATTGTTGTAAGGCCATTGTGGGTGAGGAGGGAGAGTCATGAGCTGCTGGGAGATTATAAAGTGTGGAATAGTAGTCTCTGAATTCCGAGATGATTTCGGAATTTTTTGATCTTTTCTGTTGTGATGGGGATATAATGTGGTTGATGTTCTGTCTTTTTTGTTTTGGATGTAAGATCCGTGCGAGGTGTTTCCCGCATTTGTTTGCCTGAGTGTAATGGACATGACGTCCTTTGTTACAAGCGATTAGTGCTCTGTCTGTGAAGATCTGTAGAAGGTCTCTACGGGCATTGGATAGTTCAGTCAGGGTTTTTGTATCTAACGTGCGTTTGTGTCGAGCTTCGAGAGCAGTTATTTGAGAAAAGAGGCGTTTTATATCTGCGGTCCGTGCTTTTTTCAGTCTGGATCCATGTTTTATGAAGATCCCGCGTAAGACACATTTAAGGGTTTCCCACTTGTTTAAGTTAGAAGTCTCATCATGCATATGTGTTTGTGTGAAATCTGCAATTGTTTTAGTCACCTCTGCACAGCATACTGTGTCATTCAGTAGGTTGTCATTGAGTCTCCATGAGGAGCGACGGTTGGTGTATGGTAGTTTCCCTACTGTTAAATGTATCGGTGCGTGGTCCGACCACAGTCCCAGGCCAATTTCACAGCTAAGGTCAAAGTCTAAGAGTGTTTGTGAGAGAAGAAAATAATCAATTCTGCTGTGATTTATGGGCTGGGGAGTAGTATGTGTAATCTCTCTCCGTGGGATGTGTAAAACGCCATACATCCACCAAGGACATGTCCCTTAGGGTGGCACGCATGGCGCTTAGTGTGGATGGTGGCATATGCGACTTACCAGTGGACGAGTCCACCCTCGGCACAAGTGGAGCGTTCAGGTCACCCGCCATAATCAGGTTGGTTGTCCCGAAGTTTTGTGGACGGGTCGTCACGAAGGACAGGAATCGCTGTTGGTTCTGGTTAGGGAGATAGATATTAGCAAGGGTTAGTACAGCCTGGGAGCACCGCAATTTCAAGAGTAAATATCTACCGTTCGGGTCAATGCAAGTGTCTAATATTTCTGGTGTGAAGGAACTGTGAAATGCTATAGATACCCCTTTTTGTTTTGGCCAGGGGATTGGTGCTGTGGAACCATGTGGTGAAGTGCTTATCTGGAAGTGTTGGAATCTTGTCGGTTTTAAAGTGGGTTTCTTGAAGTAGTAGTATGTGGGATTTGGTTTTATGGAAGTGATGGAGAATCCGTCTACGTTTTTCAGGGATATTGAGTCCTCTACAGTTGAGAGAGGATATCTTGATGCTTAGAGGAGCTGACATGGTGTCAGTGTTACCGGTATGTTATTGTGTGTTCCTTTTGCTTCAGATCACCTGCAGCTAGAATGTATGTCTTGTGTTGAGCTACGCCCCCTAGATATGGAGAGAGAGGCGAGGTGGAATGTGGGGTGGGATTGAGAAGGAGGAAGGGAGATAGGGGCGAAAAATATTAGGGGGAAAGACGCTGAGGGAGGAGGGGATATAGATAGAGAAAGAAGGAGAAGGCGAGAGAAGAAAAACAAACAAAACACAAAAGTGTACAGGTACTGACACGAGGAGGTAGGGCTTTTGTGTGTGGTGACAGGCACAGGGAAAAAACTGTGTTGTCACTGGTGTTGTGTATCTCGTGTCAGTTTATCAATTCACCTAGTGAATTGGTAAGTGCTACAAACTTATAGGGAAGCTACTCCCTCTAGTGTCCAAAGAGTGTCCAAGGTTTCTTATACAACCTAGGAAACCTAGCTAAAAGAAGAATTCACCACAGAGGCAATTAAGACTCTGTAAACCCTAATGTGGGGAACGTGTTTGGTCTGTGAACAGGAGCTCCGCTCCAACCTAAAATAGAGATTGTCTAGGTGTGTAAAAGCAAGGCACACAGCAATAGAATGTAAAACATTTAAACCTTCTTATTCAAACCGTATGTTTTCCTGATAGCAGGGGAATCTTTGGCTGTTTCCCTGGATATCTCCGATAATCATACTGTACCCCTATCATAGGCTAGACCTGGTCAGCAGATTTAGAGTCAGGGGTACAGTAGGTCAGGTGAGGCATTTCAACAACAGTGGGAAACAGCCCGTATAGAAAATGTTCTATCAAAAAACAACAAAAGAAGAAAAAAAAGACAATTAGATGTGGATCAGCTTTTCTTAAATGTTCCAGGAAACTTGGGCAGGGCCACCACCGGCCGGTGGTAATCTAAGGTGTTCATCCTGGAGGAGTAGAAGTGGCGTCGGGTCTGGATCTGTTTTCTTTAGGATGTTTTCCCATCCTGGTCTCCTGGGAAGGCCTGGGGTTGCCGGATGTAGTGGCCAATCTGGGATCCTGATGTGGGGGTAATTCTAATGTGCCCAAAAAATTGGGTAAATCTCTGAGGTTGCGGAAGGTCGCTGATTTACCATTGTGGGAAGCGAATAGGTGAAAAGGAAATCCCCATCTGTATTTAATTTGCTGTGTTGCAGAGCGTCCGTTATTGGTTTCAGAGCTTTCCTCATGGTTAGTGTTTGCTTTGAAAGGTCAGTCAGAAGCATGACTGGGTAGGTGTCGAACAAAATGGATCCCTGATTGCGTGCAGCTTGCATTATGTCATTTCTGACTTTGAAAAAAGTGTATGCGACAAATTATGTCTCTGGGGTATGCAGGGTTAGGATTACGGGGACCGAGGGATCTGTGGATCCTATCAATTTCCAAGGGATCGTCAATGGGCTTATTCAGAACATTGTTGAACATGGTAATGGCCGCTGTAGATAAATCTTTACTTTCTACCTTTTCTGGTACTCCGCGTATGCGAATATTGTTGCGGCGGCTTCTGTTCTCTTGGTCATCTAAACCATAAAACAATTGTTGTATCTGAATTGTGTGTTGCTGTAGTATGTCCTCATGTTCTGTGATCCTGGACGTATTTTCCTCTACAGCTGATTCTACCTCCTCAAAACGCTGGCCAATATCGCGGCGCAGGTCAGAGATCTCCCTTTTGTATGATCTTTCCAGCCTGCTTACATAGGCATCAATGTCTCCTTTAGTTGGGAGGGCTTTAATGTAACTCTCCATATCCCATGGAGCTTTCTGGCCCTGTATTTCTGATGAAGGGCTTCCTGAGTGGGGTGGTTCTACATGAGCTGTGTGATCTGAGCCCGGGGATCGGGGTGAGGAGGGGGGGGGATAGTGATGGCTGCGAGGCCTGTACCTTAGCAGCCGCCTGGGCCGCGCGCGTGCTGCTGCCGCGCGTGTCGCCGCCATCTTGGAAGCCGGTGGGGCCTTGCTGCTCGATCCCTTCAGCGGGAAATAATCGCCGATCTCGGTCGGTTTTTGCTGACCCGCCGCACGGGGAGTGTTGTATGCACCTCTCCTGCTCATGTGGAGGGTGACTGACAGGGTCTGTTTGCGGTCTTGCTGTGTGCCGTTTATGGACGCGGGAGCTGAGCTCTCACACGTCCTTCCTCTCCATGCGCCAAGCCACGCCCCTTTCCTGTGTTTTAGGACAGTCCCTGCGCAAAATGACATTTCTAAAGGGGGGGAAAAAAAGTAATTTAAAACTACTTGTGACTATAATGAATTGTCGGGTCCCGGCAATACAGATAAGTCATTAAAAAAAACGCCAAACCAAAAAAAAATGGCGTGGGGGTTCCCCCCAAAAATCCATACCAGACCCTTATCTGAGCACGCAACCTGGTAGGCCGCAGGAAAGGGGGGGGAGGAGAGCGCCCCCTTTCCTGAATCATAGCAGACCACATGCCCTCAACATGGGGAGGATGCTTTGGGGTCCAAAGCACCATGTCCCCATGTTTATGGGGACAAGGGCCTCATCCCCATAACCCTTGCCCATTGGTTGTGGGGGTCTGCGGGGCTTATCGGAATCTGGAAGACATCTTTAACCACTTCCATGCTGGGCACTTATACAGCTTCCTGCCCAGACCAATTTTCAGCTTTCGGCGCTGTTGCACGTTGAATGACAATTGCGCGGTTGTGCCACACTGTACCCAAACTACTTTTTTTTTTTTTCTCATTTTGTTCCCACACATAGAGCTTTCTTTTGGTGGTATTTGATCACCTCCTGCGATTTTTATTTTCTGCTAAAATAATTGAAAAAAGACAGAAAATTTCGAAAAAAAATATTTTTTTTTTTTTGTTTTAGTTACAAAACTTTGTAAATAAGTATGTTTTTCTCCTTCACTGATGGGGCTGCACTGTAATGTGTTAATGGATGCCAATCAGTGTCAAACAATAATAATCAGTGATGCCCATTGTGGGCATTGGCATCCATTGTGGGCACTGATTGGCATCCATTGTGGGCACTGATTGGCATCCCTGGTGGTCTAGGGAGGCATACCTGATAATGGGCATCCCTGGTGGTCCAGTGTGGGCATCCTCGGGGGGGGGCTGTGCTGATAATTGATCAGCACAAACCCCCCCCCCTGTCAGAGGAGCAGCCGATCGGCTCTCCTCTACTCGCGTCTGACAGACGCGAGTGAGGAAAAGCCGATTATCGGCTTTTCCTGTTTACATGTGATCAGCCGTGATTGGACACGGCTGATCACGTGGTAAATAGTCTCCGTCGGAGACTCTTTACCTAGATCGGTGTTGCGGGGTGTCAGACTAACACCCTGCAACAACGATCGCCGCGATGCGCGCCCCCGGGGGCGCGCAGCGGCTTAAAATCCTGAGGACGTCATATGACGTCCAGTCAGGATTTTAAAACCACTTTGCCGCCGTCAATCCGCTATAGGGCGGGCGGTAAGTGGTTAACAAGGGGAACCCCAGATCACAGCCCCCCCTATGTGAATTGGTACACCTACCGTTTCACAAAAAAACGTGTCAAATGTTAAACACAAGAGACAGCTTGGGACAAGTCCCTTTTTTTATTGGAAAAAAAATGTAAATAAAAATTCCAGCCATGTACATCCATTCTCTACCCGACGATATTTAACCACTTGACAACTGGGCACTTAAACCCCCTTCCTAACCAGACGAATTTTCAGCTTTCGGTGCTCTCACATTTTGAATGACAATTACTCAGTCATACAACACTGTACCCATATGAAATTTTTGTCCTTTTTTTCACACAAATAGAGCTTTCTTTTGGTGGTATTTAATCACTGTTGGGTTTTTTATTTTTTGCGCTATAAGAGAAAAAAGACTGAATTTTGTAAAAAAAATGAATTTTTCTTTGTTTCCGTTATAAAATTTTGCAAATTAATATTTTTTCTTCATAAATCTTGGTCAAAATTTATACTGCTACATATCTTTGGTAAAAATAAGTACAAATTGGTGCATATTTTTTGGTCTTTGTGAAAGTTATAGAGTCCACAAGCTATGGTGCTAATATCTGAAAATTGATCACACCTGAAGTACTGACGGCCTATCTAATTTCTTGAGACCCTAACATGCCAGAAAAGTACAAATACCCCCCAAATGACCCCTTTTTGGAAAGAAGACATTCCAAGGTATTTAGAAAGAGAGGCATTGTGAGTTTTTTGACGTTTGTCATTTTTTCCCACAATTCTTTGCAAAATTAAGATTTTTTTTTCTTTTTTTTTTTTCTTCACAAAATTGTCATTAGCAGGTTATTTCTCACACCCAGCATATGCATACCACAAATTACACCCCAAAACACATTCTGCTATTACTCCCGAGTATGGCGATACCACATGTGTGAGACTTTTACACAGCCTGGCCACATACAGAGGCCCAACATGCAGGGAGCATCTTCAGGCGTTCTGGAGCACCCAGGCCAATTCTGACATTTCTCTCCTACATGTAAAAATCATCATTTGTTTGCTAGAAAATTACATAGAACCCCAAAACAATATATATGTTTTTTTAGCAAAGACCTTAAAGAATATAATGGTGGTCGTTGCAACTTTTTATCTTGCACGGTATTTGCGCAGAAATTTTTCTAACGCGTTTTTTACGGGAAAAAAACAGTTTTGTGCTTAAAAGAAAAAAAACCCAGTAAAGTTAGCCCAATGTTTTTGCATAATGTGAAAGATGAAGTTACGCAGAGTAAATAGATACCTAACATGTCACCCTTCAAAATTGCACACGCTCGTGGAATGGCGCCAAACTTCGCTACTTAAAAATCCCCATAGGCAACGCTTTTAAATATTTTTACTGGTTACATGTTTTTTGAGTTACAGAGGAGGTCTAGGGCCAAAATTATTGCTCTCGCTCTAACGTTCGCAACGATACCTCACATGTGTGGTTTGAACACCGTTTTCATATGTGGGCGGGGCTTACGTATGCGTTCACTTCTGCATGCGAGCTCGCGGGGGCAGGGGTGCTTTAAAAAAAAAATATATATTTTATTGTTCATTTTACTTTACTACAATTGTCACAGATCCAGCCCACAGCTGACATGATCTGACATGGGGGAGGGAGCGGACATGATCCGCTCCCTCCCCTCTCACACTGTACCGATCGGTACAGAGAGGGGAGGGAGGAACCGGCGTCATCACATGACGCCGGTCTGTTTACAAGTGATCGCTCCGTCATTTGACGGAGCGATCACGTGGTAAACGGCCGCGATTAGCGGCCATCTACCGTGATGCGCCGGGTCTTCCAGAACCCAGCGGTCACGGACACATCCCCAGGGGGCGCGCGGGAGCAAGATTCTGGGAGGACGTCCCTGGGACGTCCATCCTGGATAACTCGACCGCGCTGTGGACGTCTTTTGTCCATGGCGCGGTCGGCAAGTGGTTAATAAAGGACTTGTCCCAAGCTGTCTCTTTTTTTTTTTTTTTTTTTTTAAATGGTAGGGGTATGTACCCCGTTACCAATTCAGATAGGGGGGGCAGGGATCTGGAGTTCCCCTTGTTAAAGGGGGCTTCCAGATTCCAATAAGCCCCCTGCCCGCAGATCCCCACAACCATCGGGCAAGGGTTGTAGGGATGAGGCCCTTGTCCCCATCAACATGGGGACATGGTGCATTTGGATCCAAAAGCATCCTCCCCATGTTGAGGGCATGTGGCCTAGTACCGTTCAGGAGGGGGGGGTGCTCTCATCCCCCCCCCTCTTTTCCTGTGGCCTGCCAGTTTGCGTGCTCGGATAAGGGTCTGGTATGGATTTTTGGGGGGACCCCCACGCCATTTTTTTTTATTGGTTTCGGGATTCCCCTTAATATTCATACCAGACCCAAAGGGCCTGGTAATGGGGGGGGGGGGGGGGGGGAACCCATGCCGTGTTTTTCAATGACTTTTATCTGTATTGCTGCGACCCGACAATTCATTATAGCCGCGAGTAGTTTTTAAATTACTTTTTTTTCCTTTTTTAGAAATGTCATTTTGCGCAGGGACTGTTCTGAAAAACTGGAAAAATGCACCACTTTACAAGCATACTATAGACGCCCCCTAGGTACGAAATTTAAAGTAATATTTCACTTTTATTGTTTCACTTTAAGCATTATTAAAATCACTGCTCCCAAATAAATGTTACCTGGGGCAGGACCCAGGTCCCCAAACACTTTTTATGACAATACCATGCATATAAGCCTTTAAAAAAAGTCTATGGAGAAATCAAAAGTGCCAATTATAAAGGGAGTTTCGTGGCTTTCGAATTTGCCGCGAACACCCTATGTTCGACTCGAACATCGGGCTCATCCCTAGTAACAAGTTATCTACATTTTATCAGGAAATATGGCTTAAAGTGCATCTTATCTACTTTTTAGTATTAGGGAAAGTTGAGAATGGTTAAAACCCCTATTGGGTTTCTTTTCATTTAATTTCCCTTCTATTTATTTTCAGGTGATGGCTGGAAAAATTAGAATTTCCTATTAGGTTCTGTGCCAGTGGCCATGAGAGGGTGAATATCCCTAGCATGAACACAGCAGTTAAAAATTTACAGGGATTCTAGCCCTAACCTGCTGCATCCAAATCTAAAGGGGGGGGGGGGGGGGAAATGTTGGCCTTATGACATACTTTGAAGTGGAAGTCCATGCTAAAACTAAAATTCCTGCATCTATAGCCACCAGCATTCTAACACTAACCTCTCTAGCCCTGTAAATAGAACATTGCTATACATACCTTTTTATCTGCAGGCAATTCGATCCCACGCTGAGCTGTCAGCCGTGGCTTCGTTGTGTCGGAGGGTGCAGAGGACACGTCCGACGCGGAAGCCCCATAGTAAGTCTGTGGCTGATGTCACTCTACATTCATTTCACAGCTGTTGTCAGCCATGTCCTCTGCAGAGGATCTGTCACTGGAGATCGGGTCGGATCGCCTGCAGAAAAGGTATGTATACTGATTTTATCTTTACAGGGCTAGAGAGGTTAGTGTTGGGCCCCTTTCACACGGGACAGATCAGTAATGATCTGCCCCGTGAACCTCAGCTTGCTCAGCGGGGATCGCTCCGTTGATCCCCGCTGAGCCGGCGGATAACAGGGCGGTACCCGCACACTGTGCAGGGACCGCCCTGTCAGATCTCCGCTCTCCCCTACGGGGGATCGGATGAACACGGACCGTCTGTCCGTGTTCATCCGATCCGCTCCGCAGACGGATAGAAAAATAGGAATTTTTCTATCCAGAAAAACGGAGCATTGCGGACACGGAGGAGATTGGGTGTCAGCGGATGTTCATCCGCTATCCCATAGGGATACATGTATGTCAGTTTTTCATCCGAAAACGGATGGATGAAAAATGGACATACGGTCCGCCCGTGTGAAAGAGGCCTTAGAATGTTGGTGGCTATAGATGCAGGGATTTTAGTTTTAGCATGGGCTTCCACTTTAAGGCCACCAGCATTGCGATGTGTACAGGGCATTTAGAAGACAAAAAAAATTGTGGAAAACTGCAGGTTCACAAACATAGGGAATGCACTGTGTATGTATGTGTGTGTATGTGTGTGTGTGTGTGTGTGTGTGTGTGTATATATATATATATATATATGTGTGTGTGTATATATGTATATATGTATATGTGTATATATATATATATATATATATATGTATGTGTGTGTGTGTGTGTGTGTGTGTGTGTGTGTGTGTGTGTGTGTATGTATGTGTGTGTATATATATATATATATATAATGTGTGTGTGTGTGTGTGTGTGTGTGTGTGTGTATGTATGTATGTATGTATGTATGTATGTATGTGTATATATATATATAATATATAATCTCTCTCTATCTATGTGTACTATATATATACACACACACACACACACACACACACACACACACACACACACACACACACACACACACACACACACACACACACATATACACATACACACACCAGCTTTTTAGTTGCAGACAAATTTTGTCCTCAAAGCAGCTCAGCTGTGTTTGGCTCCTTGGGTCCATCCATAGTGCTTTTGGAAGTCCTGTTATGTAATGCATGTATTTTTGTAAAATAAAGATAACAAATATATAGTGTGTGTGTGTGTACAGTGAGGGGGGGAAAAAAGTATTTGATCCCCTGCTGTTTTTGTACGTTTGCCCACTGACTAAGAAATGATCAGTCTATAATTTTAATGGTATGTTTATTTTAACCGTGAGAGACAGAATAACAAAAAATCTGGAAAACCGCATTTCAAAAAAGTTATAAATTGATTTTCATTTTAATGAGTGAAATAAGCATTTGATCCCTATCAATTAGCAATATTTCCAGGTGTCTTCTATACAAGTAACGAGCTGAGAGTAGGAGCACTCTCCTAAAGTGAGTGCTCCCAACTCGGCTTGTTTACCTGTAATAAAGGACACCTGTACACAGAAGCAATCAATCAGATTCCAATCTCTCTACCATGGCCAAGACCAAAGAGCTGTCCAAAGATGTCAGGGACAAGACTGTAGACCTACACAAGGCTGGAATGAGCTACAAGACCATCGCCAAGCAGCTTGGTGAGAAGGTGACGACAGTTTGTACGATTATTCTCAAATGGAAGAAACGCAAAATAACTGTCAATCTCCCTCAGTCTGGGGCTCCATGCAAGATCCCACCTCGTGGAGTTTCAATGATCGTGAGAACGGTGAGGACTTAGCCCAGAACTACACGGGAGAATCTTATCAATGATCTCAAGGCAGCTGGGACCATAGTCACCAAGAAAACAATTGGTAACACACTACACTGTGAAGGACTGAAATCCTGCAGCGCCTGCAAGGTCCCCCTGCTCAAGAAAGCACATGTTCAGGTCTGTCTGAAGTTTGCTATTGAACATCTGAATGATTCAGAGGAGAACTGGGTGAAAGTTTTGTGGTCCGATGAGATCAAAATTGCGCATCAACTCAACTCGCAGTGTTTGGAGGAGGAGGAATGCTGCCTATGACCCCATGAGCACCATCCCCACCTTCAAACATGGAGGTGGAAACATTATGCTTTGGAAGTGTTTTTCTGCTAAGGGGACAGGACGGCATTAAAGGGACGATGGACGGAGCCATGTACCGTCAAATCTTGGCTAAGAACCTCCTTTCCTCAGCCAGGGCATTGAGAATGGGTCGTGGATAGGTATTCCAGCATGCCAATGACCCAAAACACACAGCCAAGGCAACAAAGGAGTGACTCAAGAAGCACATTAAGGTCCTTTTGCGGGCTTTTGTCCTGCTTTGTGGCGCATTCCGATGCACAGAGTAGCTTCCGCCCGTTGCTCGCAGTATCTATTACTACGGCCAGGCAGTTTGATTGACATCTGAGTTAGATGTCACTTCCTGTATTCTCTCTCCCATTGCGCCAGAGAGAGAGAAAACCGGAATTATGAGGAGGGACTCCTCCATGGCCGCAGCCAGTGGAAGAAGACACAACAGGAGAGGACACCACACAGCAAGGTAAGTGCTGCTGTGCTCCCGCGGAGAAGGGGGGGGGATTTGATGTGACACAAGGCTGCATTTGATGTGACACAGGGCTGCATGTAAGGAGGGACTCCGCTGGGGGCACCTGATGGCATCTGGTGGCAAGCGACACGCTCAGGGCTCCCACTGAGTCGGCATTATGGTGAGTTGAATGATTTCATTTTCTATTACAATATAATAATAGAAATAATGCACTTCAATCATCCTGACACCATAACAACCATGGTACCGGGATGATTGAAGCGCTAACACCAGGTGTTTGGAGTATCTTTATCTGCTGATAAACTTTCTAGAATACACATTTCTATTGTGTAGTCTCTGTCTCTCTCCCATTTCCACAAAGTGGGCGGGGTCTGGCGCCCCCCCCATCCTAAAACTTCACCAGCTGCCACTGGGTGTGTTAGAAAACTCATTCTGACTAGCCCCCCCTTTCACTCGTACTGTGAAAAAGATTTTCTGCCCTGAGGGTGATCTGATTATGCTTGTATTATATGCTTTACAGCCTTACTGATGAGGTGAATCACTCATGCACACTCAAAGCCCACGTCTGGGCAATAATCACCACCTCTTTAATTGTCCCCAGCAGTAATTATTTTCAGCCACTAGATGTCCTCCAATATTCTTGGTTGAATGATGCCCAGTGTCAATTAATCTGCAGGACTGAGGACATTAAGTGATTGCATAATGGACTCGGCTCCGTAGGGTGTGTACCTTGGCACGCTGCGCTCGGTGTAATGAGGCAGAGTATGGTGCTGACATCTTCACATCAGCTCCACAATTTGCATTGTTGCCCACCACCAGAGAAGATCTAAAGAGCAAGGAGACCTTGCCCATCATGTAACCAGCCTGAAGATATCTTGAAAAGAAAAGTGCGTGTATGTTTTGTTTTAGTTTGTTGTAGATGTTAAATGTAATTACACTGATAGAGGATGCCTGTGTTTTTGATGATTTTTAGGTTTTCTTGGAGGAGCTGTAGTTGCTTAAAAGAAGTACCTAACTTTGGGCTAAATTCCAGATTTTTTTTTTAAGGCATTTATGGGTAAAGATATTTTGCAAGCTGTCTTTTGGGTGTTCAGTCATGGCTGTCGGATATTTTCCTAATAGATTGGCAAGTTAAGTAGTGGTGTTTGTTGTGCATAAACATACATGCAAAAATAAAAGAACATGTTAATTTTTTCAGGTGAGAAATCCTGTCCATGGTATTAATACTGTAGATTACCCAGAGTATATAAGCAGTATTTTGTTACATGAAAGTTTAATTTAAACAAAATAGGATTTTTGTACTCAGCGTAAAATCCGTTTCTCAGACGTCCATGGACTGAAACGGCTGTAATACTGATTACGTGTGGGTATATGTCCCTGCTTGCAGGAGAAGATCTAGGCAGAATGTTAGATGTTAAAACATTCTAGAACAAGCCAGAGCTGAACAGCCCCGCCCAGGGGGGCGGTCCCTCCGGACATAACCCTCCTACCTGCAGCCAGCAGCCTCAGTTTGTAACAAAGCAGTACCCACCTTAAAAGAAGGGTGGGTGCTGTGTCAGTTCATGAACGTCAGAGAAACGTATTTTACGGTGAGTACAAAAATCCTATTTTCTCTTATCGTCCATGGACTGACACAGCTGTCATACTGATTACGTGTGGGACGTCCCAAAGCAGTATAAGAAAAGGGTGGGAGCAAAATAGTAAAGGAACAACCAAAACTTCATCTCAAAAATTAAATAAAATTCCCAAAGGAATAAAATTTAAAAGTAAAATCTTCCAGGAGACTGGCTCCTGAGAGAGCCACGTCGTCTTCTTCTGCTAGGCAGAAAAAAACTGAGGTCTGCTGACTGCAGGTGGGAGGGTGATGTCCGGAGGGACCGCCCCCCTGGGTGGGGCTGTTCAGCTCTGGTTTGTTCTAGAATGTTTTAACATCTAACATTCTGCCTACCGTATTTTCCAGCGTATAAGACGACCCCCTAAATTTCCAGATAAAATTTGGGTTTTGGGATATACTCGCCGTATAAGACGACCCCCTTCGGAATAGCCATGCCTCACTGTTCCCCCCCCCCCCCCCGCATGCCTCACTGTTCCCCCCCCCCTGCATGCCTCACTGTTCCCCCCCTGCATGCCTCACTGTTCCCCCCCCGCATGCCTCACTGTTCCCCCCCCCCCGCATGCCTCACTGTTCCCCCCCCCCCCGCATGCCTCACTGTTCCCCCCCCCCCCCGCATGCCTCACTGTTCCCCCCCCCGCATGCCTCACTGTTCCCCCCCCCCCCCCGCATGCCTCACTGTTCCCCCCCCCCCCCCCGCATGCCTCACTGTTCCCCCCCCCCCCCCCCGCATGCCTCACTGTTCCCCCCCCCCCCCCCCCGCATGCCTCACTGTGCCCCCTCGACGATCACATACCTTATCCCTGATGTAGAATCTCCAGTCAGACCGCGGCCGTCCATTTTTCAAAAGCCGCGCCTCCTCCTCATGCTGTTCCGTGATAGGCGGAACACTCAGCTTCCCAGCAAACACTGTGTTCAGTGTTCGCCTATCACAGATGCCCTCTCATCCGAGGCCGAGGATGAGAGGGCACCCGTGATAGGCGGAACACTAAACAGAGGCTCTGCTGGGAAGCTGAGTGTTCCGCCTATCACGGAACAGCATGAGGAGGAGGCGCGGCTTTTAAAAATGGACGGCCGCGGTCTGAGATAAGGTAAGGTCAGGTACCGGCGTATAAGACGACCCCCGACTTTTGAGAGGATTTTTAGGGGTTAAAAAGTCGTCTTATATGCCGGAAAATACGGTAGGTCTTCTCCTGAGAGCAGGGACATATACCCACACGTAATCAGTATGACAACTGTCAGTCCATGTACGATAAGAGAAATTTGTTTTAACACAGATTATCTTTAACCACTTCAATGCCAGGCACTTTTACCCCCTTCCTGCCTAGGCCCATTTTCAGCTTTTAGTGCTGTCACATTCTGAATGACAATTGTGCAATCATGTAACGCTGTACCCATATGAAATTTTTATTATTTTTTGGAGACAGCGCTTTTTCTTTTTGGTGGTATTT
This sequence comes from Rana muscosa, assembly GCA_029206835.1. Lineage (NCBI taxonomy): Eukaryota > Metazoa > Chordata > Amphibia > Anura > Ranidae > Rana > Rana muscosa. Next base: position 720,215,041 of record CM055118.1, on the reverse strand, counting down.
AATCACCACTGGGTTTTTATTTTTTACTAAACAAATTTTAAAGACTGAAAATTTGGGGCGGAATTTTTTTTTTGGTTTGTTACAAAATTTTGCAAATAAGTCGTTTTTTCTTCTTCACTGATTCAGTGTAAAGAATGTACAGAGAGACTTGCCAGTTATCTGCTCTCCTTTCCTCACACAGACACAGTGTGTGAGGAAATGACTGCTGATGACCAGCATGTCTGTTTACATGATCACAAGATAAATGGCTGCTGTGATTGTCCCTATACTGTGATCTGTGTTCCAAAGGATACAGCAGTCACAAAGCGTGCCCGTTTTTGCACCCCAGGAGGCTGGTGGGGTTCTGAGAGGATGTCCATGGACTCCGGGCCGTAGCCTTTTTTTGGCTATGGCGAGGTAGTTAGAGTGTAACTAAAGGCAAAACTTTTTAGTCAGGTTTTTATTGCTGTCTGTGTCCCCATTAGGTAGATTCACCCTCTTTTTGTCCTGTTTATGACTGTTGGTGAAAGTAAAAGAAAATCCCAAATTTTGGGTTGTTCCCAGAACAGTAATGGATTAGAAAATTTCCAATGGGGACACTCGTTCTGGTGACCTGGAGGGGCCCCAAGGTATTCCCTTAATTTGCTGTGCTTTACTTTAACTGTTTTGGCTATGGGAAAGGAAGTGAAGGGAAATCTCCACAATGGGACACAGAGGGCAAAAAACCTAATGGGGGGGGGGGGGGGGGGGGGGTTATAACACTCCCTTACTGTATCCCAAAAAATAAGTTATTCCTATAGTTCTACTTTAAACTCTTTTTACATTTCGGTAATTGCACATATTAATGATTATTGCGTATTACTGTAGAATTTGATCATTTATCAGTAGACCTGCATGCTAGAAGCAAGATTATTTATGAGCTTGGTCACAAAAAAGATAACTTGTTTCTCTGATCTCTTAAAGCGGAGGTTCACCCAAAATGGAACCTCCGCTTTTCGGTATTTGCACCACTTCCGGGTATAGACTCCCGCGGGAGTCCAGCCCCTTCGCGTCACCCCCCCCCCCCCCCCCCCGCGCTGTGTTTTGGCAAACATGGCTCCTATGACACAGCGGGGACCAGTGAGGACGGCGTAGCGTGACTCGCGCATGCGCAGTAGGGAACCGGGCAGTGAAGCCGCAGCGCTTCACTTCCCGATTCCCTAACCGAGGATGGCGGCAGGGGAAGCCGAGAGCCGAGTGGTAGCTCGGCTTCGGCTGCTGACGTCGCGGGTGACCTGGACAGGTAAGTGTCCATTTTTTTTAATTTTTTTATTTTTTTTAAAAGTCCGCAGCTGCAGTATTTATACCTGCTGGCTTTAAAAGAAAATAAAAAAATTCCGGTGAACCTCCGCTTTAAGTATGTTGCAAGAAGCATCATGTGTCATGCACCCTAATCTATTGATGGCCGTTGACGGTTTGTGGCTTGATCTGGACTTCCTGCTGTGGCTATTGTTTGCAAGATGCATCCAATTCTTCCAGATTCATATACTGTATATGCAATGATGATTTGCTACACATACAATATTAACTTTTACTCAATTATTCTGTGAGTGCATTATTACCTCTTCTGTGCAAACCTTTGTATTAACAGCAATTTATTCTTGATCCTTTTTTGGCTAGATATTAACCACTTAAGCCCCGGACCATTTTGCTGGCCAAAGACCAGGCCACTTTTTGCGATGTGATGTCAATTAACTGACAATTGCGCGGTCGTGCGACGTGGCTCCCAAACAAAATTGACGTCCTTTTTCCCCCACAAATAGAGCTTTCTTTTGGTGGTATTTGATCACCTCCTGCGGTTTTTATTTTTTGCGCTATAAACAAAAATAGAGCAACAATTTTGAAAAAAATTCTATATTTATATTTATATTACATCTTCTTCTTTTACATATTTTTGGTAAAAAAAAAATCGCAATAAGCATTTATTGATCGGTTTGCACAAAAGTTAGTGTCTACAAAATAGGGGATAGTTTTTTTATGGCATTTTTATTGATGATTATTTTTTTTTTTTTTTTTTTTTACTAGTAATGGCGGCTATCAGCGATTTGGTATTGTGACTGCGACATTATGGTGGACACTTTTGACACATTTTTGGGAACATTGTCATTTTTACATCGATCAGTGCTATAGAAATGCACTGATTACTCTGAAAATGACACTGGCGGTGAAGGGGTTAATTACTAGGTGGCGCTGTAGGGGTTAAGTGTGCTGTAGTGGGGGTGGGCTGTGTGTGACACGACAGTGATCACCGCTTCCGATTACAGGAAGCTGTGGTCACTGTCCTGTCACTAGGAAGACTGGGTAAATGTTTGTTTACATAAGCATTTCCCCCTTCTTCCTCACAGTGACACGATCGCGGGTATGCCCGTGGACATTGAGTCCGCGGGACCCGCGGTCGGAGTCATGGAGCTTGCGGCAGCGCGCGCACAATGCCGGCTTCTTAAAGGGGATGTATGTATATATGTGTATATATGTGTGTGTGTGTGTGTGTGTGTGTGTATATGTATATATACACACACACACACACGTCCTTCTGCCTGTCCGTGCCATGCTGTCGACGTGTATCGTCGTGCGCTGGTCGGCAAGCAGTTAAAGTGTATATCCGGGCATAAAATTAAAATAAAATTTGATTATATAATCATGTAGGGGAAAAAAATGCCAATTTTACTTCAAGGTTGGCATTGTATTCAAACCCCTCTGACCATGTATTATAGTTTACATTAGATGGGGAACAATGTTTGTGGGTAGGAGTTTGTATCAGTTAACCATCGTGACATAGAAGTGGCATCCTATTATATTTGATATGGGAAGAGAAAAAGGTGTATTTGGGACATTAAATACACTTCTATGTACACTCAGATAGGAATAAACAACCTTTTTTATATAACAGAGCATACTTTTAGTTTAAAAGCGCAGCACCAACATATCTGCATACAATACATTACAATAAACCGTGCACTAGTCCATGGGTCAACGCGTCTTGCGGCTCCACCGCGTCTTCAGGACCAGATGTAGTGCAGTAGAAAAAACTATTGATAATAGTAAAAACAAATCTACGAAGTAGTGGGAGAACACAAATCAAAAATGTATATTTATATGCAACTATAGTACATTACATCTTGGTCATGCATTGGTATGGGTCAGAGCATTGTAACAAACAAAATACATTCATATACATTTTAAAAACATGCCTCATGTATGGTAATAAAGAAGATGTATAGTGGTGGTCAATAACACAATTTGTATTTAAAAATGTATTCTCACCCCAATAGGTGGGGCAACATGCAGAGTAGTTTAAAGGGAGAGGTCACTGGTTCAATAAAGCCTACCGACCCATGGGAGGATGACTTGTTTGACCATACACTACCTCCATCCCTGCCAGAGTAAAACTATAAAAAAAATATAGAACCCTTCACTTTTAAAGTGAGGGAGTCTACATTGAAGTTTGTAACAATAGGCAATACAACATTAGGCTAGAAATCCAAGACCTGCAAATTGCTACTCGCCTTCAGAATAGTCTAATCTAAATTGTTGACAAGTGAGAGATTAAAATCAGAGTAAATTTAAAATGCCTGGACTGGGGGGGGGGGGGGGGCGTTGTCCTCAAGCTAAAAATAACAAGAGGAGTAGGTGTATTAATATACCGTATTTTTCGGACTATAAGACGCACTTTTTTCCACCAGAAACATGGGGGAAAATGTCCCTGCGTCTTATGGTGCGAATAGACCGCCCCCCCCGCCGGCACCGGCACCGCCCCCTGCACCGCCCCCTGTCATACACACTCCACATGGAGTACAGTGAGGATAACCTGTCATACAGACAACATACATGTACAGAGGATGGAGGTGACAGCTGTCACCTAGGAGACCATGTCAGATCACATGACTGCTGAGAACAGACAGCACATAATGACAGACTGTGTCCTTTTTACTGCCCCGCACTCACCTCCGCCATCCTCGTCTCAAACTCTGTACAGTGTACATCCCTTCTGGCCATCCAGACGTCACGCCGATCTCACGTTCCCGCCCACTATTGGCGGCTCCTCCCCCTTGTCTCGTCACTCAGCTTCGGGGTGACGTCAGCGGAGGACTGGACGGACGGTGGCGCGGGCTAAGGTGAGCGGAGCTCGGTGTGGGCTACTGAGCGTGCAGCGCGGCGTCCGTGTCAGGAAGTTCGCTTAGCAGCATGCGGAGGGCGGCTGTGAGGGGACACGTGGACGAGCTGCTCATGCCGACCAGTGCCAGCAATCATCGTGATTGGCCAGCTGCAGAGCCCACACAGGTCTAATGAGCAGAGCCCACACAGGTCTAATGAGCAGTGCCCCCACAGGTCTATGTGCAGAACAGAGCCCACACAGCACAGTGGTGGGTGGTGGGATGGGGCATGTGTGGGCTCTGCTCAGCTGCAGCACCAAAACTCAAGGATAAATGTTTGCTTTGGTTTTGGACAGAAAGAGGGGATAAAAAGTGCGTCTTATAGGCCTCAGGGTCAAGGCATATGGCTGGCCATGGGCAATCTACCGTAAATCAGATACCATACGACAGTCATATGTTAAAGCAGAACTCTGGGCAATTTATTTATATAGCATGCAGTATGGCTGTGCCCGCTGGCACCGCCCGCTGGCACCGCCCCCAGCCGTCGCTCGCATCACTTCACGCCGCCACCACCAGAAGAGAGGCAGGAGAGCGGGGGACAGACTTCCAAACCCCCCTTGGGTGACGGGCGATCTTCCGGGCTGATTCCTGAGACAGAGGAAAGCGGAAGTGATAACATCAGGTAAGACTGCGTTTGTAGCAACGGTCACTCTGCATTTTCTATGGGTACTTGAAAATATTTGAGTACACCATTTGGTTCAGATTTTTTTTTGTTGTTTTTCCTCCTCTAAAACCTAGGTGCGTCTTATGGTCAGGTGCGTCTTATGGTGCGAAAAATACGGTAAGTCCAGATGCAAAAGCTCAGAAAAAGGGAGGGGGAAGGTTGTATTTTAGGGATAACAATAATTGAATTTAGTAGTCCAGAAGGTAAATCAATCTTACCCTAAAATGTACAGTTGTGCTCAAAAGGTTGCATACCCTGGCAGAAATTGTGACATTTTGGCATTTAATATTGAAAATATGACTGATCATGCCAAAAAACTGTCTTTTTTTATTTAAAGATAGTGATTACGTGAAGCTATTTATTAGCACACACAGTTTTTTTGGATCCTTTTTTAAATCATAACAGAAATCACCCAAATGGCCCTAGTTTACATATCCTGGAATGTTTAGCCCTCGTACAGACAAAGGTGGCACACAAGGTTAAAATGGCAATTAAAGGTTAATTTCTCACATTTGTGGCTTTTTAAAATCTCAATTGGTGTCTGTGTATAAGGCTGGGTTCACACTAGTGCGACACGACAGCCGTCCTACTTTGGATCCGACTTTGCCCTGCGACATGAAGCCGACATATGTCCGACTTTCAATGAACGGGGATCCGACTTGGATCCCCGCCAATAGCAGGCACTGTGTTTGGTATGAATCTCAAGGGGGAACTCCACGCCAAATTTTAAATAAAAAAAACGGCATGGGTTCCCCCTCCAGGAGCATACCAGGCCCTTAGGTCTGAATTTTTTAAAAAAAACGGAAAAAACGGCGTGGGGGTCCCCCCAAAATCCAAACCAGACCCTTATCTGAGCACGCAACCTGGCAGGCCGCAGGGGAAGAGGGGGGGATTGAGAGAGCGCCCCCCCTCCCTCCTGAACCGTACCAGGCCGCATGCCCTCAACATGGGGGGTTTGGTGCTCTGGGGCAGGGGGGCGACCTGCGGCCCCCCCACCCCAAAGCACCCTGTCCCCATGTTGATGAGGACAGGGCCTCTTCCCGACAACCCTGGCCGTTGGTTGCCGGGGTCTGCGGGCGGGGGGCTTAACGGAATCCGGGAGCCCCCCTTTAATAAGGGGGCCCCCAGATCCCGGCCCCCCCACCCTATGTGAATGAGTATGGGGTACATCGTACCCCTACCCATTCACCTGGTGGAAAAAAAGTCAATAAAAAAACACACACAGCTTTTTAAATTAATTTTATTGCACAGCTCCGGGGGTCTCCGCGCTCTCCGGTTCTTTCTCCTGCCGGGCCTCTATCTTCTTCCAGCTCTTTTGCTAGCAGGGCCCGGTCTTCTCCGTCACCTTCTTCTCCCGCTCTCCGGTTCTTTCTTCCGCCGGGCCTACGCTATCTTCTTCCAGCTCTTTTGCTAGCGGAGAGGCCCGGTCTTCCCATCGTCTCGTCCGGCTCTCCGTTGTCCTTCTGCCGGCCCCTCCACTATCTTCTTCCAGCTCTTTTGCTAGTGGAGGGGTTGGTCTTCCTGTCACCGTCTTCTTCTCTCTTCTCCTCCTCAATGTTGACACGTCGCTTCCTCCTGCTGTAATGCTGGCTGTTCGCTCCGTTCCGAATTAATATAGGCTTCTCATGACGTCAGTCACATGCTCCCATGACGTCAGTCACATGCTCCGGGGCCACCCGGAGCATGTGACTGTGACGTCATGAGAAGCCTATATTAATGCGGAGCGAACAGCCAGCATCACAGCGGGAGGAAGCGACGAGTCAACATCGAGGAGGAGAAGAGAGAAGGCGACGGGAAGACCGGCCCCATCACTAGCAAAAGAGCTGGAAGAAGATAGTGGAGAGGCCGGCAGAAGGACAACGGAGAGCCGGACGAGACGACGGGAAGACCGGGCCTCTCCGCTAGCAAAAGAGCTGGAAGAAGATAGCGGAGGCCCGGTGGAACATTTATAAAGATGGAAAAGGATATAAAGATTAAGATACCCAAAGCCTTGAATATGCCAGTCAGAGAAAATGGAGGCCCCAAGGGGATAGTATGGGCAGGAAGCCAATTCGGGATAACACAAAAAGAGTAAAGTAGTATAAAAAATATGAATTTAATATGAAAAATATGGAAGAATGTTTTTATCGTTAATCATGGAATACAAGACATGATTATACAGCTGCTCAAGGACACAATACATAGTGTACTGATATAAATCAGAAACAAAAGATACATGCGTCCACAACACTACATGTTTCAGAAAAACACAAAGCATATCATTCCTATTATGATGAGTATACTTCCTCCTTCAGGGGTTTGAGGTGAGCTTGCTGATATATTTCTATAAAGAAAGGAGTATACAAGTAAGTAACAAAAAAAAAATGAAGTAATGATTGTTATCCCCAACCAAAAGGGATAAGGTGAGAAAAGGAGAAGAAAAAAGGAAAAGAAGAAGTGCGAGACTGAGAAGGAAAAGAGAAGAAAGAAAAAGGGGGGGGGGAGGAGAGGAGGGAGAGAAAAAAGGGAAACAAGGAAAGAAAAAAGAAAAGAAAAGGAGGGCAGACATGTATGTCACAAAAATATTTTCCAAGTACTCACAAATCATGTGTTCCTTTATAGATACAGGGTGCACAACGTTATTGCAGATGGAAGATGTCCCGGGTCCAAAAAACAAACGGGAGACCAAAGAGATGTGTTTGATAGTAGCTTACAATGTATATAACACTATTGCTGAGTTCCTTTTGAACACAGTGAGAAAAATCTCAACGACACTGTCCATGGCTAACCATAGCCTGTACCCACTGGCTGGAAGCGGCAAAGTCAGGGCTCACGAGAGAAAACGCAGCCGAGGGGGTGGAGAGGAACCTGGTGAACAAAGATAACAGAGGATCTTAATATATATTAAGGGAGGAAAGTTGTTGGCCTGAAAAAAGGGGTATTAAGTGAAGACTCTACATAGACTGCATCGGTAGGGAAAGAAGGGAGTAGGTATTACCTTACCTCAGTGGAGTGCTTGTCTCAAATGGATACTGAGAATCAGTCTGGCTGTGCAGCAATAGTGAGCTGCACCTGCCCTGATTAAATACCTGTCAAGCTGGGAGTGGTGTGAGCTTAATAGCCAATCTATAATATTAGCGTCTGATCCAAATCTCAATGTTAGGAGGATACAGTCCACCTGCGAATAATCAGCCGCCCAACGGACATTCCATGGGTACAGCTGATAACGCAGGTTCGCCTTAGTGTTGATGCTCCCCGGCCTGATGCAATGCCTGGCGCCACCGCGTCCTAATGCGCGGTGACGTCAGACATCAACAATGGCCGCCGACACAGGAAGGGACATGGCACTCACACTGGTAGATGGAGGAAGACCAGGGCACATACGTTGGATAGGAAAAAGCCGGCGTATGCGCGAGAAACCGCGATCCACAAAAGGGGAAGTCTCCAGCCAACATGAAGCGTAGAGGCTTACCTGTGCTGGGGCGATCCGACGAGCCACCACAGCCAGGGGTCAAGGTGTCTGGAGCCCTAGAATCAAAAGAAGGGGAAAAAAAAAAGAAAAAAAATGTAAAAGGGGGACTAATCCTCTGATACAAATAGTGCCCGATCCGGGACAAACATCCAAGTGCATCACAATTTATTTTCTGCAAATAAAGAAATATGTGTGTGTGTGTGTGTATTGGACATACAGGATATACAGTAATGATGGTACACAGGAATCATCAGGCCATGCAAGAAATGATGGTGAACAAGAATAATCAAACCATAGGTGGAAAAACAAATAAATGAGTTGTAGTCATGGCAATAGTAATCAACTATAATTATTAAATAATGGGCAAACTCAAAGTATTTATTGTTTACACCTAGGGGAACAATTCAAGAAAGATGTTGCAATGTGTCTGATGTCAAAAGACAAATACAGAAATTATAACGTATTTGAGACCCAATAAAGGGAGAGGGGGATGAAAAGAGAGAAGGGGGAGGCAGGGACTGATCAGAAAAACATATATTAGGGTGGGTGGCTTCTTGATCTTTATCAAAGCCTCCAGTTGAGAAGCCGGGCAAAAATGGTCTAAGATTAAACACCTCATTGAGACCTGGTGGAAAGGTGGCATTTAGGTTTGATATCCATCGAAGCTCGCGTTTGGAGGAGACTTTTGTTCAGGTCTCCCCCCCCCCCCGGGTGCCTGGATGGATACGGTCAAAGACCAAGACGGATATCTTGGGACAAATTCCAGCATGGGTCTGGGCAACAAGTCTGCCCAGTGGCAAATCTGGGTTTGCCGTTTGCATAGCTTTCACATGGCGGTACAGCCTCTGCCAAAGTTTTTGTACCGTTTTGCCCACGTAGAAGCAATTACAACTACAAAGGAGCAAATATACTACATTGGTCGCTTTGACAATTGGAATAATGTCTGGCAAGAAAATGTGCGCCATTGGGTAGGTAAATATCTCTTCTGGTGTCCATATACTTACAGTAGGAACATGATCCACATGGGAAGGTTCCCACTGTTTTGCAGGCATCACCTCTGTTGGAGCCCTTATATTTGCTTTGAACCAACAGAGGTGGCCCATCTGTAGGTGACCATTGGGTTGGGAGGCACAAATGGTCCTATGGCAGGGTCTGACGTGAAAAGGTGCCAATACTTTCTACAAACTTGTATGATTTGATTGTGGTCATTAAAGAACGTAGTAATTTTATTCTGGAACCTTCCTTTGGATTTTTTGGAACAAGTAGTTAATGTCTGTTGTTGGCATCTGCTCGTTGAAAAGCTTTTTTCAAGCATCTATGACTGTAGCCGCGTTCGAGGAGGCGTTTTTTCCGATTTTTGGCTTCATGTCAAATCGAAATGATTCGAGCAGTTACGTTTTAATACGTAGATACTGCCCATACGGAATAGAGTTAACAAGGGGTCTTGGATGAAAGCTGGATGAATGTAAGACCGTATTGCCCGCAGTAGGCTTTCTGAATAGTTTGCATGACAGCAAGTTATCTATATTTTTGAAAATTTCAACGTCCAAAAAACGTGATTTTGGAGGGATCAGAACTCCTGGTGAATTTAAGATTAAATTAATTTTACGTTTTAATGCGGCCAGGCATTCATCCAGAAGAAATTGGGGACCATCCCAAACGACGAAGATGTCATCTATGTACCTGTGCCACAGGGTTTACTTCCTCTTTAAGAAGTGGAAAATTCAGAGCTCTTTTGATACCAAGCCAAGATCCGGTAGACCAAGAAAGATTGCAGCCACAACTGGTGCAAGAATTGCTCGGGATATAAAGAAGACCCCATCGGTAACCTCAGGAGAAATGCAGGCTGCTCTCCAAAAAGACGATGTGGTTGTTTTTAAGGAGCACAATTCAACGATACTTGAACAAAAAAGAGCTGCATGGTTGAGCTGCCAGAAGGAAGCCTTTACTGCGCCAATGCCACAAAAAAGCCCAATCAGGCATGTTAAGGTGGTGTTGGGCATATTGTAACCAGGCTTTTTTGTGGAACTTGTGCAGTAAAGGCTTCTTTCTGGCAACTTGACCATGCAGCTCTTTTTTTTGTTTAAGTTTTATATTGTGCTCCTTTTAAAAACAACCACACCATCTTTTGTCCAGAGCAAGCCTGTATTTCTCCTGAGGTTACTTGTGGGTTTTTATTTGTATCCCGAACAGTTCCTGTGGCAGTTGTGGCTGAAATCCATCTTGATCTACCTGACCTTGGTTTGGTATCGAGATCCCCAAATTTTCCACTTCTTTAATGATTGAACAGTACTGACTGGCATAGTCAAGACTTTGGATACCTTTTTTTTTTTTTTTTTTTTTTTTTTTTTTTTTTTTTTTTATATCCTTTTCCATCTTAGTAACGTTTCATTACCTTGTTATGCAGGTCTTTTGACTGTTCTTTTCTACACGTCATGGCTTAGTATCTAGCCTGCTTTGTGCATCCATGTGAGAGCTAACAAATTCATTGACTATTTATACACAGACACTAATTGCCATTTTAAAAAGCCACACGTGGAAAATTAACCTTTTTTAATAGCCCTTTTATCCTGTATGGGCCACCTTCTGTATCTTTACCAAGGCCAAACATTCCAGGGTATGTAAACTTTTCATCAGGGCCATTTGGGTGATTTCTGTTTGATTTTAAAAGGAGGCAAAAACTATGTGATAATAAATGGCTTCATGTGATCACTATCCTCGAATAAAAGATAGATCTATCTATCTAATATATATATTATTTTTGGCATGATTAGTCATATTTTCAATATAAATGCCAAAATTTTACAATTTCTGCCTGGGTATGCAAACGTCTGAGCACAACTGTATAGCATAGAGTGGAGTTCAGGGATTGGAATCCAAAAACAATGTAGTGCAATTTGTCAGTAACACATCTTAGCTCAGCATAGAATGGGCATCTATAGTGTATATAAAAAAAAAAGGGGATCGCAAACCATGAGCTCAAGATACTATCATAACCAAATAAACCATTCAGAGAATATTCACGCAAGGCAGGAAGGGGAGTATGTAATTACACCTTTCCATAGACCAGCAGACCAAAGGTATGTCTCTCTCTCTCCACTCCAAAGTAGACAGATCAACTACCAGAGGGAGGTGAGCTATGAGAGAGCCACCCCTCGGCTTATACTCGAGTGAGGGTCTCCCGCTGTGTCAGTCTTAATTGTTCCGTGCTGTCCACTGTAACAAAGCCCTGCCTTCACCTTGTCTGTGATAGACTGAACACTGATAACAATGCTGGGAAACTGAATCAGCGTTTCGTCTGTCGCAGATGAGGAGGTGGCGGGGCTTTGTTACAGTGGACGGCGCTGAACAGTTAAGACCGACACAGCGGATCAAAGGCACAGTGAGGCTGCAGATGGGCATTGTTGACCCTCTTTTCCACTTACAGTAGCTGCTGCATTTCCCACCCTAGGCTTATACTCGAGGCATTACGTTTTCCCAGTTTCTTTGCGGTAAAATTGGGTGCCTTGGCTTATAGTCGGGTAGGCTTATACTCGAGTATATACTGTGTGTGTGTGTGTGTGTGTGAATATGTATATGCAGCCCTCCAATTTTCCACTCGCACTTTGCGAGTGGAAAATGAGGGCCGACAAGGAGCTGGGCTGTCTGGGGGGGGGGGGGGGGCGAGCACCGTCGGCGGGCGGGGTTGAACAGGAGCCGTTCTCCTGGTGGAAGAGTGCATCTAGTTGGAGAGCCGCGGGATCCCCGAGCGGAAAAACACGCTGTAACAGCTTACATTGAAACTGTCTCCGCTCTGCTCACTGTCGCACAGCCCCGCCTCCTCCTAACCCCGCGCCTGTAATAGAACTCGGGTCCAATGCTGGGATGCATTCTGTCTATTACAGGTGCGGGGTTAGGAGGAAACGGGGCTGTGTGACAGTGAGCAGAGCGGAGACCGTTTCAATCTAAGCTGTTACAGCGTGTTTACCACTCTGTGATCCCGCGGCTCTCCAGTCACGATCCGGCCACCCTTCTCACTTCCTCCGTTTTGGCAAGGCTACAATGGGGGCACGGTGAGGCTGCAATGTGGGGCACAGGTCACGCTGCATTGATGGGCACTGGCGAGGCTGTGCTGAGGGGAACTGATAAAGTTGTTAATATTTATTTTTGTAACTTAATTCTGCTTAAAACATTTAAGTGTCATTTCATGAGATTTATGATGGCGTAATTGGGGGCAGGGTAAGGGTTGGGTGGGGCAACTGGTGACGAGTAACCCTTGAGACCTGGCTTAGTAGCTTAGGACTTGAAATTTTGAGCCCTGTGTATGTGTGGCATTCCAAGGGCAGCTTGAAATGCCACAGGCGGGGTCACAACTGGTCCGATTGCCAACATTATCACTGCGGGCCCCTCCCTTCCCCACCTCAGGCCTGGTTCACACCTATACAATATTTTTTTAGTGCATTTTCAGTTTTGCAGAAACACACTACAGTCACAAAGCTCAGCACAGGTACGTTGGAATGCCATTCAAAATAACTGGTACTGCAACACACCAACATGCATACAGTGCTTGTGGGGACATATCTAAGCAGAATGTAATGCTGACTATACTCTTATGTCTTAAATTTCCTTCTTTTTCAATTTTTGTTTTTTACATTTTTGATTGTAAGATATTTTAACGGTTAATAGAAATGTTTGATAAGATTAATCAAAGTGTAAGCTTTAGTAGTGTCTGTCCAAAGTATGGTTTTGTTTATTTGTAATAGCGAAGCTACTGGCCTGAGATAGCAAAGGATAGTATTGCATGTGGTTTCCGTTCTTTATTTTAGTGATTTGGTTGTTGTAGAGTACTGGCGCTACACAGTATTTTAGCCTCGGTGGAAGACTGCTAAATGGTTATTATAATAGAGTTCACTATTAAACGCTTATGGCACTTCCTGTAAATTACATCTGCATAAACCGTTCCTTGTGACATCGGAGTGTGCTCTTTATACAGTTTGACAGCTGTCAGATTGTGCCACTGTTCCCTTTAGGCTATCATTTGCCTAAAAGTGGGTAGAGCATTTTTTTTTTCCTTTTGTAACACTAATACATTTTATGTAGAATTTACCCATTCTGTCAATTTCTGTGAAAGTCTGTACCAGTTTGTAGCCGACTGTGCTCATTCATCAATGTCTGTCATAAGCAAGGGGTGATTTTAGTACAGCATGGAAAGAACGATTTTACTTCCAACAACTAGACGTGCAAGGGGATGGAGATTATTTATATAGATATAGATAATCATACACATACACTCTGTGTGTGTGTGTGTGCCACGCTTTCATATATGAAGTGATTACAGGTTTGGTATGTTTAAGAATATTGTGATGTACTCCAGAAGCTTGACAACCCTTTGCTGCAATTGGACTGCAGTCATACATGTGCATGCTAAAGGTCACAAAACTCCTCGATGATGTAAATTATATTCCACAGCAGCAATATGAGCCCGTATGCCTAATACAGTATCTTAATTGTATAGTACAGGACACAAGCTTGATATTCATAGACCCTGGGTTATAGGCTGCTACCTTTTTAGGTCATTGGACACTAAGAATGCTTTTGAGGACATGACTCCCTGGGTGTCCCCCTATACCTCTACTCCACTCTGAGTCCTCCAGTTTTTTTTTCTGCTAGTGAAAAAAAAAAACCTTTTGAGGTTTTTCACCTTAATGGATTCTATGCATTAAGGTGAAAAACCTCCTGTGTTGCAGCAGCTCCCCCTTTTTACTTACCTGAACCCAGTCTTTCCAGGGATGGGGACGAGAACACCAGCTCCAGCTGGTGTCTTGGGGCCTGATTGGATAGATTAGATAGATTGGATAGATAGTAGCACAGCCATTGGCTCCCGCTGCTGTCAATCAAATCCAATGACGTGGGCTGCGGGGCTGAGTCCTGCTGTCTGTGTCAATGGACGCAGCAGCAGGACACAGGATCATGCCCGCACGAGTGCCCCGAGAGAGAGCGGCTCTCCAATGGAGCACTCGGGAAGAGGAGCCAGGAGTGCTGCTGAATGGCCCCCTGAAGAGGAGGACCAGGGCCACGCTGTGCAAAACCAACTGCACAGAGGAGGTAAGTATGAAGTGTGTGTTTGTGTGTTTTTTTTTTTTTTTTTTTTTTTTTTTTTTTTTTTTTTTTACTTAAAGCGGAGGTTCACCGGAATTTTTTATTTTTTTTTAAAAGCCAGCAGGTACAAATACTGCAGCTGCTGACTTAAAAAAAAAAATGGACACTTACCTGTCCAGGTCACCCGCGACGTCGGAAGCCGAGCTACCACTCGGCTCTCGGCTTCCCCCGCCGCCATCCTCGGTGAGGGAATCGGGAAGTGAAGCGCTGCGGCTTCACTGCCTGGTCCCCTACTGCGCATGCGCGAGTCACGCTGCGCCGTCCTCACTGGCCCCCGCTGTGTCATGGGAACCGTGTTTCCCAGAACACAGCGGGGGGGGGGTGACGCGAAGGGGCGGGACTCCCGTGGGAGTCTATACCCGGAAGTGGTGCAAATACCTGTTTTATACAGGTATCTGCACCCCCCCCCCCCCCCTGAAAGGTACCAAATGTGACACGGGAGGGGGGGGGGGGAGGGTTTCCGAAAAGCAGCAGTTCCATTTTTGGGTGAACCTCCGCTTTTAACTAGTTATTTAACTAAGAATTCTTCAATTAACCGTTCGTTTTCTTCTAATACAACAGAAGTGGTGCATCCAGATCTGTGCAACTTTGGTAAAACCCTGGGAACCACATCAGAACCCCACACTGTGTGAACAGCCTGTAACATTGCTTTGGACACTGAGTCCTGTAAAGGCGTTTACCTTGACACTTGGTGCAATGCGTGTAGTTAGTAGTAGGGTGCTATAGAAGTCCAGGGCTGTGGTCTGCCCTAATGGAACTAAGACCCTCAAGACCCCTTCAGTGTTATGCCCACTGTGACTGGGGAAGCCTGAATTCTATACAGTGACATGGACAGGTAAGACAGGATCCCCCTGTATCTCTGATTTGTTATTGTAATCCCCAAACAGTTTCCCCATTACTTGCTTTATGCATATACTAATTTTGGTATGCATTTAGACATTAAAACTGAGAATGTGTTTGGAACATATTTACTTGCTAAAATTCAAACCCACCAAACCTAAACCTAAGGTGGGTTACCAGGTGATGCATCACATGCCTGATGGCTGAGACCTGCGTCGCCCCGAAAAATTGCACTTCATTGCTGTGATGTGATCCCTTTAAATAAAATCGTTTGGACATTTGAAGATCCATGGTATACTGGCAAATACAACCCCAATTCAAAAAAAGTTGGGACACTGTAAAATCGACATAAATACAGATGGCAATTATTTGCAAATCTCATAAACCGATATTTTATTCACAATGAAAAACCTATGAAATGTTTAAACTGAGAAAATGTTCCATTTTGGGATAAGATATGGTAATTTTGAAATTGATGGCAGCAACACATCTCAAAGTTGGGACAGGGCAAGAAAAACTTGCAAAGTATGTGATACTAACGATGAGCTGAAATAAAATTTTCTGACTAATTTTTAAGTTAACCACTTGAGGACCGAGCCTCTTTCTGAGATTTGTTGTTTACACGTTAAAAACTGTTTTTCTCTTATCGTCCATGGACTGACACAGCTCTAATACTGTAAACGTGTGGGTATATATCCCTGCTTGCAGGAGAAGATCTAGGCAGAATGTTAGATGTTAGAAACATTCTAGAACAAAACCAGAGCTGAACAGCCCTACCCAGGGGGGCGGTCCCTCCGGACATAACCCTCCTACCTGCAGCCTCAGTTTTTTTTTTCTGCCTAGCAGAAGGAGAAGACGTGGCTCTCTCAGGAGCCAGTCTCCTGGAAGATTTTATTTTTACATTTTATTCCTTTGGGAATTCTATTAAATTTTTGAGACCTTCAATGGTTGGGCTGGGCAACAGGTTGGGTACACTGGTATCCTCGTAGTCTTCCATGTCCGACCATCGAGCGTGCTGATCCTCGCCTTGTGTGCGTGAGACTCGGTTCACGACATGCCCCATGACTCCAGAGGTGGCCGGGTTGCTTTTATGCTCCCGCGGTCCTCTCAAGATTGAACAGTACCTGTCTGTATCTTTCGCGGTGGACCGGGCCGACAGCTACTCAGTACTACTCTGTGATAGGTCTGTCTGAAACAAGCCAGTGGGTCCCTCTGCGACGGGTAAGTAGTCTCTCCTGCTGCAGGTGAGTACATGCTGGCTGTGTTTCTTTATATGGGGGGTTTGTCCCTGTCTCCCCCCTGTTTATGCTGCTCTCTGCACCCTGTACACTCTGGCCTGGCGGGGGGCGCTCATGTCTGTGTTAGGCCCCATGCACACGAGACGCTGTTATTTGCTGTTGAACGCACGTTCAGAGGCAGTTGGACGCTTTTTTCAACTGCTCCTGAACCCATTCAATGTTATCCTATGTGTCCATGCACACACTCTCGTTTTTTGGCGTTTACAAGCAGTTGCGTTTAACCTCGTTTTTCCAGAAGCAAAAAAATGGGTTCAGACGCAAAAGTTTTCCACGTTTCAGACGCTAAACGTGGCTAAACGCGGTACCGGCGTTTTGCCGCGTTTGCGTTTATAAGCGTTTTTAAAGGTGACCTATTTTTTAACATTAGAAATCTCAAAAATGATGGCAAATGATGAAAAACTATTAAAAAATATAAAAGAAAACTGTAATTGCTTGCATTGCATTGTGGACAATCCACAACTTGTGGCAGGTAATGTGGCAAGTGGACAATCAACAACTTGTGTCACGTGATGTGGCCAGGTGATGTGGCAAGTGGACAATCCACAGCTTGTGGCAGGTGACGTGGCCAGGTGACGTGGCAGGTAACGTGGCCAGGTGACGTGGCAGGTGATGTGGCAAGTGGACAATTCACAACTTGTGGCACGTGATGTGGCCAGGTGACGTGGAAAGTGGACAATCCACAACTTGTGGCTAGATGACGTGGCAGGTAATGTGGGCAGGTAACATGGCTAGGTGACGTGGCAAGTGGACAATTCACAACTTGTGGCAGGTGACGTGGCCAGGTGATGTGGCAAGTGGACAATCCACAACTTGTGGCAGGTGACGTGGCCAGGTGACGTGGCAGGTAACATGGCCAGGTGACGTGGCCAGGTAACGTGGCAAGTGGACAATCCACAACTTGTGGCAGGTGACGTGGCACGTGATGTGGCCAGGTGACGTGGCAAGTGGACAATCCACAACTTGTGGCAGGTGACGTGGCCAGGTGACGTGGCAAGTGGACAATCCACAACTTGTGGCAGATGATGTGGCAGGTGATACGCTAAATACAAGTACACTGCTGCTCTCTCAGCTGCTGCTACTCACTCTGGTCTCACAAACTGGCTGAAATGGTTAAAATTTACTCTTTTTTGAGCTTAGGGAGGGTCTATGATGAAACGCTTATAAACGCAAACGCGGCAAAACGCGCGTTTATAAACGCCGGTTTCAGCGTTTAAAAACGTGTGTTCAGCAGAGTTTGCACCTGCGTCTCGTGTGCATGGGGCTTAAGTGTAATCTTTTTATTTTTATTAAAACTGCCTATAAGTACTTCACCATGGTGGCCTTTACATTTCTTTTGGGATTTTATATCTGGGAACGGTATTGAGGAGCCTGATTGTGTAGGAAGATATCGATTACTGATCTGTTATTTAAAGACCCTTGGCGGGGGAAACAGCCACAGGCGGGTGTGATCTCTTTCATTTGGGATCCATGCTAGTCGGTAAGGAGATTTGATATTGAAGGTGGAGGAGTCTATTCTTTACAAGTGTCACACACTTTTCTTGGGTGTTTTGGAGTGTGAAGTCACCATTTTTCACCTGGAGGAACTTTCTACAGTGCCTTTTTTTAAGAATAATAACTTTTGAACTTGAACATTCGTTTATTTGAGATCATTGCTTCAATTTTTCTTGGACACTTTGCAGGATGAATTATATGTCACATTAATTTTCACTGTTATATTAGTGTCAGATGGTTACTATCATAGGTCACCAGGTTATATTGTCATTATATTTTTCATTTATATAGGATGTGGGCATCATCAATCGTGTCACTAACAATAGTTAACCATTAGGTGGTAGGATAGTACCTACATTACGCAGCGCAACTGTTACGTTTTTACAATATATTTATTTGTGCATATCCACATTTTTAGTTGCAGCAGCGGCCACTTTTTAGCATTAGTGGTGGTGTTTTACAATTTTTCACATTTTGACTTGCGCAGTATTTTCTTTACACATTGCTCATGTCTGTGTGCTGGGAGAGGAGTAGTGTTCTGGTATGTGTAAGTGTTTGGAGACTTCATTGCGTGCGCCATTAGCGCTGTGTGGTGATTTTAAACTGCGCTTGGTGGCCATCTTGCCGTGGATCTCTGGCGCAGTATTGCATGCGGCCGGCGGCCATTTTTTTGAAGCCGCGGCGCTTTCACTTTCGGTTTCGGCCTCTATCGGCGCTGCTGCAGCGCGAATCTCCTCACACTCTCCTTGGGCTTCACTCGTGCTGACTGCGCGGTTTCATACAGCGGAACTGAGCGGTCCTTTATAAGGGTTGGTGAGTCCTCTGGCTATCCCCTCCTCAGCGCAGCCAGTGGGTGGACTGTATTATTCACTGTAATAGAGTATAAGGTCTCAGAGGGTGGCAGTATGGAGTCTGGTTCACCTGCTTCTCCCTGTTTGCAACTGGCAGTGCTCCTGCACCTGCGGTCTCTATGGACCAGTTGTCGGCAGTCCTGGAATCATTCCTTGTCAGGATGGAAGCGGTGTGCGAGCGCAAGGGAGCTGTAAAGCGCCCCCTCCCCACACAATCTCCAGTAGGGGAGTGCTCTGACTCGGATATGGGCCTAGCTACTGCTGCTCAGGACCCTAGCTCTGAGGATTTTAATGTTTTTGAACAGGACATTCATTTGTGAGGAAGACCCCAGTTCTGAACCAGTAACTGACAGGGTGCTTGTAAGTGAACTCATTGATGCTGTGAGGGACACTCTCAAGCTGAATGATGCGGCTGAGGAGTCTCCTTTTTGTTCCTTTTTAAAGCCTTTTCTTCAAAAAGTCTTTCCACATGTGCCCTTTTTTGATAGATTCGTCGACCGAGTCTGGGATAAGCAGTAGAAAACTTTGACGGTCCCGCGGCGCCTAGCAATAAGGTACCACTTTGAGGAGGACCTGGTTAAAAAGTGGGCTCTCCCTCCATTGGTCGACCCCCCCGGTCGCCCGTCTGAATAAGGCTACCACGCTCCCAATGGAAGGGACTCCTGCATTTAAGGATCCCACTGACAGGAAGTCAGAGGTGGTGAGTAGAACTATGTTTGCCTTGTTGGGGTCTGCCTTACGCCCTATAGTGGCGGCGACGCTTGTGTCTCAGACACTTACAGGATGGGCAAACATTTTGCACCAGACGGTACAGGAGCATAATCTCCCTCCTGAGACTATTGCCCTGGCTCACCAACTTGCGCAGGGTTTAGTCTGTGTGCGATGCCACTTTGGATGCGGCCCCTTTTTAATATCTGGGGCC
This sequence comes from Rana muscosa, assembly GCA_029206835.1. NCBI lineage: Eukaryota > Metazoa > Chordata > Amphibia > Anura > Ranidae > Rana > Rana muscosa. The sequence continues at coordinate 720,195,214 of CM055118.1, read as the reverse complement.
TCTATCTCTGCTGTGGTGCTGCGTCGCCTTATCTGGCTGAAATGCGGGTCGGCCGACCTAGCTTCCAAAAAGCTCCTGGCTGACTTGCACTTTAAGGGCGGTAGATTGTTTGTTTGGGGCCGCCCTGGATGACATTATTAAGGATGTCACGGGGGTAAGAGCACCTTCCTTCCTCAGTCTGTTAAGGGAAAGGAGTCCCACCGCAGGCCGGGCCCTTCGTTTCCGGTGAAGAAGACGTTTTTTTCGTCAGCCAGAATCCACGGGTAAGCCCGCCCAGACAGAAAAGAGTGCGGCTGGGGGAGTGAAGCGTTCCTGGGTGCGTAAGCCAAGCAAGCACCCAAGCCCGCCACCGCATGAAGCCTTGCCCCTGCCCGACTCTGGGGTGGGGGGGACGTCTTTGCAGGTTCACGGTTCGGTGGACCTCCCGGATCTCCGACAGGTGGGTGTGCGAGGTGGTAACTTCGGGATACAGAATAGAGTTTCGCTTGCGGCCCCCCAAACAGGTTCTTTCCCTCAAACCTCCCTCTCCTCCCTGCCCGCTGGGCAGCCCTCTTGGGGGGGCCATACAGGATTTGCTCAGGTGCGGAGTGATTGTGCCGGTTCCGTCACAGGAGAGGTTTCAGGGGTTTTACTCGAACATGTTTGTTTGTCCCAAAGGAGGACGGGGTCCGGCCAATTCTGGACCTCAAGGCCTTGAATGCCTATGTGAAGGTACAAAAATTCCGGATGGAATCCATTCGCACGGTAATTGCGACACTCCACCAAGGGGATTTTCTGGCGTCCTTGGATATCAAGGACGCTTACTTGCACGTTCCAATCTGCGCAAGTCACCAGAAGTTTCTGCGCTTTGCCATAGGCGAAGTCCACTATCAGTTCGTGGCTCTTCCCTTCGGCCTGACATCGGCACCAGGGGTTTTCACCAAAGTGCTTACCCCGGTTCTAGCTTTGCTGAGACAGCGAGGAATTGTTCTCATGGGCTATCTGGACGATCTACTTCTAAGAGCAGAAAATGGCTCAGAGTTGGAGGAAAATGTGACAAGTCAGTCAGACACTTTGGATGGCTTCTGAACATGCAGAAGTCGGTTCTAGTACCAACTCATCGTTTTGAGTATCTGGGTCTGATCCTGGACACTTTGGCAGCGAAGGTGTTTCTACCCTCAGAAGTTAGACACTTCAGTCGGCAGTACAGGTCCTGACGTCCCGAAAATGGCCGTCAATACGTTTCTGCATGAGAGTCCTGGGACTAATGGTGGCCTCCTTCGAGGCTGTTCTGTATGCCCAATCACACACACTCGGGCATTGCAGAGGGGAATTCTGTCTATTTGGGACAAGTCCCCGTTGTCTTCAAATCCAGGTGAGTCACTCGGTCAAGGCGTCCCTGACGTGGTGGCTGAGATCCCCGGCTCTTCGGGCTGGGAAGTCATTCCTCCCCATCCAGTGGATGGTGGTCACGATGGACGCCAGCCTGATGGGTTGGGGAGGAGTGTGGGGAGTCCTGTCAGCTCAGGGGCTCTGGACTCCGGACGAATCTCGTCTACCAATCAACGTTCTGGAATTGCGAGCGATCACACTGTGTCTCTCTGCGTGGTCGAAGAGGCTACAGGGCCGCTCGATCAGAATCCAGTTGGACACCGCCATAGACCGTGGCATATGTCAACCATCAGGGGGGCACTCGGAGCTCGGCTGCGGCATCCGAGGTCGCCCACATCCTAAGGTGGGCGGAAAGAAGCGTGTCGGCCGTCTACATTCCGTGGGTAGAAAACTGTCAGGTGGACTCTGAGTCGCCAGTCCCTGGACCAGGGGGAGTGGTCCTTGTATCCGGAGGTGTTTCAACTCCTTTGTCGGCAGTGGGGCACGCCGGATGTGGACCTGATTGCGTCTCGACTCAATCGCAAGGTGTCAGGGTTTGTGGCCAGGTCCAGGGACCCCTGGGCGGATGCCTCGGACGCGTTGGTGGCCCCGTGGGGTCAGTATCGCTTGCTATATGCTTACCCTCCGCTGCAGTTGCTTCCTCGTCTGCTGCGCAGGGTAGCGGCCGAGGGCATTCCGGTGATCCTCATTGCCCCGGATTGGCCTCGGCGTCACTGGTACGCCGATCTGGTACATCTCATTGCGGACGTCCCTTGGCGACTATCCTTGAGGGAGGACCTTCTGTCTCAAGGTCCTATCTTTCATCCTGCTTTACAGTCTCTGGTTTTAACAGCATGGCAATTGAGAGCCAGGTGCTGAAGGACTGAGGCCTTTCGGATTCAGTAATTTCAACCATGCTGAGGGCACGGAAGTCTTCTTCTAGAAAGATCTATCACCGTACCTGGAGACCTTGCATCGCTATGTGCGAAGAGCTAGACTGGCGTCCACGGACGTACTCTGTCCCCAGAATCCTGCGGTTCTTACAGCGTGGTGTAGCCCAAAGGCTGGCTTTGAGCACAACTAAGGGTCAGATTTCGGCCTTGGCCGTTTTCTTTCAACAACCCCTAGCAGGTCATTCTTTAGTTAGCACTTTTGTGCAGGGGGTTCGCCATGTGATTCCCCCTGCCAAGTCTCCGCTCCCTCCTTGGGATCTGAACTTGGTGCTCTCGGTTCTTCAGGAACCTCCCTTTGAAAATATTAGAGATATTCCTCTCTTGACTTTGTCTCAGAAGGTGGCCTTCTTAGTGGCTATTACTTCTGTGAGACGGGTGTCTGAGTTGGCGGCCTTGTCATGCAAGTCGCCTTACCTGGTCCTCCATAAGGATAAGGCGTTATTGCGCCCACGACCGTCTTCCTTCCAAAGGTGGTTTCGGCTTTCCACCTTAATGAGGACATTGTCCTTCCGTCCTTGTGCCCTCACCCATCGCATCCTCGAGAGTTTGCGCTTCACAATTTGGATGTGGTGCGAGCCTTACGGGTGTACTTGGCGGCTACTGCTTCTATTCGGAAGTCTGACTCGCTGTTTGTGTCTGTCTCTGGTCCAAAACAGGGCCAAGCGGTGTCGTCTGCCACCATTTCTAGGTGGATCAGACAGATTGTTATAAAGGCCTATGCCATTAAGAGGCGGGCGCCTCCCTTTCCGGTTACGGCGCATTCCACCAGGGCAATTGGTGCTTCCTGGGCTTTCCGACATCAAGCGTCACTTGCACAAGTGTGCAAAGCGGCGACCTGGTCGCCCGTTCATACCTTTTCAAAATTCTATAAGGTTCATGTGGCTGCATCTTCGGATGCTTCCTTAGGCCGCAAAGTGTTGCAGGCCGCTGTTTAATGTTGCAACTCCTCCGTTGAGGAGCTCTGCTTGTTTGGAGTGAAGTTTTGGTTGTTCCTTTTACTACTGCTCCCACCCTTTTCTGATACTGCTTTGGGACGTCCCACACGTTTACAGTATTAGAGCTGTGTCAGTCCATGGACGATAAGAGAAAATAGGATTTTTGTACTCACCGTAAAATCCGTTTCTCTGACGTCCATGGACTGACACAGCATCAACCCTTCTTTAAGGTTTGTACTGCTTTGTTACGAACTGAGGCTGCTGGCTGCAGGTAGGAGGGCTATGTCTGGAGGGACCGTCCCCCTGGGCGGGGCTGTTCAGCTCTGGTTTTGTTCTAGAATGTTTCTAACATTCTGCCTAGAACTTCTCCTGCAAGCAGGGACATATACCCACACGTTTACAGTATTAGAGCTGTATCAATACATGGACGTCAGAGAAATGGATTTTACGGTGAGTACAAAAATCCAATTTTTTATTTTTTTGCTCGAAAATCACTTGAAACCCCCAAACATTATAATTTTTTTTTCTAACACCCTAGAGAATAAAATGGCGGTCGTTGCAATACTTTGTCACACCGTATTTGCGCAACGGTCTTGCAAGCGCACTTTTTTGGGGAAAAAATACCATTTGTTTTTTGTTTTTTTTATTAAAAACTGTAAAGTTAGTCCAATATTTTTTTTATTTTTTTTTTATATTGTGAAAGATAATGTTACGCCAAGTAAATTGATAACCAACCTGTCACTCTTTAAAATTGCGCCCGCTCGTGGAATAGCGAGGTTTAAAAAATTCTACAGGTTACATGTTTTGAGTTAGAGGAGGTCTAGGGCTAGAATTATTGCTCTCGCTCTACCAATTGCGGCGATACCTCACGTGTGGTTTGAACACTGTTTTTTTCATATGTTGGCGCCGCTCATGTCTGCGTTCGCTTCTGCGCTTGAACTTGGCGGGACGGGGCAGATTTATAATTATTTTTTTATTTTTTTTACCTTTTTTATAAAAAATAAATAAAAATTTGTGACAGTTTTATTCCTATTACAAGGAATTTAAACCTCCTTTTGTAATATAAAAAAAAGCATGACAGGACCTCTTAAATATGAGATCTGTGGTCAAAAAGACCTCAGATCTCATATTTACACTAAAATGCAATAAAAAATGTTTTTGTCATTTGAAAAAAATAAATGGCCCTTTTTAAGAGCTATGGACTGAAGTGTCGTTTTGATGCCACTTCTGGGTGGGGGCCATCTTCCCCTCATTCATCTCCATACCCAGCCAGCAGAAGGACCCGATCGCCTCCGCCACTGCCAACGGCTCCGGTAAGCGGTGGGAGGGGGAGGCCGCCGATTTAAAAGTGATCTCGTGGCAAATTTTTCTCGGAAACGGAACCACCCGCTGAAGAATAGGATACCTGGGTTATGGCAGCTAGCTGCTGCCATAACAAAGATATCCCTCTTCAAACAACCGACGTATATCGGCGTTCGGCGGTCTGGAAGTGGTTAATTGAGGTAGATCTAGCATGGCTAAAAGATGAGTCCATGTAAGAAGACCTGTTTTATTAAAAAATATGACATAGCAAAATTAGTACATGCATATTAACCAGATATTTATGAAAACAATCGGCTTGAAACCCCTCAAATCACTGCCATGATAATTGAGATCTAAGTGAAAGGGCCCAACACTTTCAGCACTGAGATCTCAGCAGGATTAATAAAAGCTGGAGGCGTCTAGTTTTCTGTGGCAAAACGATAACTATAGGTTTTTAGGGAGCAAGTTTTTTATGTTGGGCAGAGGCTTAAAGTGGTTGTAAAGGCAGAAGGTTTTTTTATCTTAATGCATTCTATTGAAGCTGTCTAAGAGTTAAAATGAATGAGTCTTTGTATTACCTGCGTGTCCCCTGGGGTGGTCTCTCTTGGGGTCAAACAGACTTGCTAACGCCCACTATTTTTGAGCCTGGCCATGACATGGAATGGGATCTGTATGAGGCAAATCTTGAATTTGCTAACCCCTTCCTAGGGAGCCAGGTGGAGTCCCTGCCTCATGCAGAATTCATCCCTGCTGCAAAGTGGTATTTAGACATTCTACCCTAAGGACATCTAAATAATGCCTCCCAAGCTTGAGTGTGCTTTTGGAGCAGAATGCGGACACACGCACACACGTGTCTTTTTAACTTTTTAGACCAACGGGCACAAGAAAGAAGAGAACAATTATATTTTCTGAAAGCCAGGACCCTGCAAAATAGTGTCGGCTTTAGTTTTTTTTGTTATGTGATGCAACTGTTTATGCAGTGCACGTTTTCTGGAAAAAAAAAAATACTAAAATTAGTGTTGACACTAATTGAAAAGCCAATTGGCAGCTAAAAAATACATACCAATTAGGGCTGGGAAAAAAATCGATTTTAATCTTGAATCGAGTTTTGAGTTCAAATCGATTCAGATTTGAAGAAAATCGATGTGGTTTTTTTTGTTTTTTTTTTCAGAGTTTCCGTAGCAGGGCTGCAAGGGGCGTATCCGGAATGACACTGGGCGGCGTTACCCCAATTGCATCTACTCGCCGCAGCCGCTGCGAGTAGATGTAATGTAACACTAACCGCAATCCCCGCCGTCTGCCTACCTGATCAGCGTGTCATGCAGACAGACGGCGGCCATTGCAGTGTTTAAAAGCCACGCCTCCCGAGTCCTCGTCGTCTGTGATAGGCGGAACACTCAATTTCACAGCAGGCAGTGTTCCGCCTATCACGGACATCCCCTCATCCTCGTCTGTGTTATGAGGATGAGCGGATGTCCGTGATAGGCGGAACACTGAATGCTGTGAAATTGAGTGTTCCGCCTATCACAGACGAGGAGGAGGCGCGGCTTTTGAATACTGGAATGGCCGCCGGTGTAGCAGTAAAATCCGTAACCCACGAAAATCTGCATCAGGTACAGGCACAGTGAGGCATTGGGCACAGTGAGGCATGTGCACAGTTCAATTCAACTAAGAGTAACCTCAGGATTTTTTGTTTTATTAGCTAAATCCAAATACAGTATTAATAATTTGGATGTTAAACAATCTTTGTTGCAACACTGACTTTGCAGTTAGAGAAAGGGTATGCCTTTGCAATTTTATTTGATGCACTTTAATTAATATAATAAAAAAAAAAAAATTGAATCGTAAATCGTGTTTTTTTTAATAAAAAAATCGCAGATTTCTTTTTCGTACATCACGGGACACAGAGCGACTTAGTCATTACTAATGGGGTTATATAGATTACCTTCAGGTGCTGGCACTGGCCACTTCCAAACCGGAAGTACCCTCCCCTATATAAGCCCCTCCCATCCGGGAGCACCTCAGTTTTTTGCCAGTGTCTAAGGTGTTGGCCAAAGAGTAACATGTGTTTTCACTGGGCTTGCGTACAGGTTCTTTTGGGCCTTAGTAAGCTGTTCCGGATCCCACCAAAAAAGCTTCATAGCTAAACGGTCGGTACCCGGGCCTTGCAGCAGAAGAGCAAGGTTTTGCCTGTAATGCCTCTCTTAGGAGGGCTGGACCCTGGGATCCAGAGCTCTGGTCATACCCACGACCAAGATGTTGTCTGTGCAGGGTGCTATACAGGTCCAGGGGAGTGGAATCCTTGGGAACCCGGTCCCTGAAGGTTTAATTACAATGCCTGCCGTGATAGGTGAAGTTTGGGCTTCTGTGGACCAAACACAGTCCTGCGGCGGGGATCAGGTAAGTGGGGGCCCCCAGGAACTTGGTTCTATTGGGGGACCCCCAAGCCTAATTTGTCTTTCTGTCTGTTACCTAACGGTATTCCCGCTAATATCTGTGTATGCCTGTAACTACTGAAAATGTAAAATTTTAATAGTAGTCAAGAAAAAAAAAAAAAAAAAAAAGGACCGCGGTACCTGTGTTAAACCACTAGAGGCCGCTGTGGTCCATTTTTCTTGTCATGTGGATCTTTGGTTTTCTCAAGTCAAAAGATCCAGGCAGTTGGTAAGTTTCTCTGTGGGAATCCACTTCCTCTGCCCTGTTGCTGCGCTCATCCACCGCACAGGCCCTCCGGCAAAAAGGGCCCTGGCTCCTAGTCCCTGTTTGATTTTCGAAAAGGGGCGGGGCGGGTGGATGACGCTCGATGCGTGCCACGGCGCTTCTGCGCATGTGCAGGCGTCCCAGCTTGTATAAAGACACAGTACAAGTGTCAGCTGGATGCAAACAGAGCTAGCAACAAACAGTGGCACACAGAGGCGGTTGATGCAGGCATCCCCATAGAAAGGCACTTTAGTGGACACCAGCTGGTATATAGCAGCAACTGTGTTAGACTATTACCAGCAAAATTGGTGTATGACGACGGGAATACCTCAGCTTTGTGCTTATAGGATATGTCGTCCAGACGCTCTGGAAATAGATCTTCCAAGAAGCGAAAGGGGTCTCCGTCGGGCTCTGAGGATTTTGGGCATGCTGTACTGCGCCAATCTCCCCTGAAATTTCAAAGGTCAGTAGCCGTAGGAACCCCGCAGGAGTACCTGGTACTGCGGCTGTCCCCAGTCCACCTGCTCCTGTATATATAACAGAGGAGGTTTTATCCTCAACTCTGGGAGGATTGGAAGAGAGATTAACAGCATTGATCGCTGCTTCCCTGTCACAGGAAAAGCGCGTCCGATCTCCGTCTCCTCCTGCAGAGTGCCTGTTAGTGGAGGAACAGTCCCAGAGATGACCTACCTGAAGGGGATCAGGTGAGGTTGATAAAGTTATAGAGGAATCAACAGTGGAAGAACCTTTCTCAGCGTCTCAGGCTGAAAGATTATGGGTTCAGTCTCTGACTAACATGGTCCGAGCAGCATTTTAAATGCCTCTGGCGGAACCATCAACCACTACTGTCTCCTCGCTGGGGTCGCTGAAAGCTCCCCAGACTGTCTGTTCCTTCCCAATCCACCCTTTATTGGAAGGGTTTATTTACCAGGATTGGGAGCATCCTGTAAAATATTTACTCCCCCCCCAAGAGATTTCCAGTGATCTATCCCATGGAGGATAAGTTCATAAAAAAAAAAAAAGAAAAAAGGAGGGTCCCTACAGTGGACACAGCCATCTCTTGTGTAAATAAATCACTGACATGTCCAGTAGATAATGTTCCAATGTTCAAGGACCCAATAGATAAAAAATTGGAGTCTTTACTAAAATCTGCTTTCTCTACAGCAAGCATGGTGACACAACCTGCAGTAGCAGCGATTGGAGTCTGCCAAGCAATGAAAGATCAGTTGAAACAAGTCTTAAGGGACTTACCAGATCAGCAGGCTCTTGCCCTAGCTGACCTACCTAGAGCCTTGTGTTGCGGTGGACGCCATAAAGGATACAATCCAACAGGCATCCCGCTTTACGCTGTCTGTAGACATATGCGTAGGCTTCTATGGCTCAAAAACTGGTCTGCTGAAGCTCCCTGTAAGAAATTGCTGATAAGCGTTCTCCATGAAATGGAAAGCTAATCTGGAGATGATCTGGACAAATATATCCAGAAAACTTCTGCCGGTAAAAGTACACTCTTGCCGGTTAAGAACAAGGGTAGAAGTCCTTCTTTTAAGAGGCCTACTTCTCCAGTCCCTGGCACATCGGCTGTGAAACAGTTCCGACGGCCTCCGCGGTCAAATCCAGGGGGCAGAAATCAGGGACAATCACAGGGTAACAAGAAGCCCTGGATCAAGAGAGGTACAAAACCTCCCCCTAAGTCATGAAGGGTTGCCCCCACTCAATCGGGTGAGGGGAAGACTTCAGTTGTTCACAAAGACCTGGCGGGATACCATCAGAGATGGGTGATCTCCGCAGTAAGTCTGGGATACAGGCTGGAGTTAAAAGACATTCCTCCTGCCCATTTTATAAGGTCAAATGTGCCAAGCGATCCCCAGAAGAGTGGATCCCTCCTTCTGGCACTAGAGCAACTATTGCCCCAAGGGTAATCATGAAGGTTCCCTTGGAAGAAAACGGGTTCGGGTTTTACTCGAACCTTGTCACAGTCCCCAAACCAAATGGGGACATGAGGCCCATATTAAATATAAAAGGGCTAAACAAGTTCCTACATATCAGGACTTTTTCGGATGGAGTCGATCCGATCGGTGGCCACCGCCCTACAAGGGCAGGAATGGTTAGCCTCGATCGACATAAGGGATGCTTATTTGCATATTCCCATCTGTCCGGCCCACCAGAAATTTCTACGCCTTGCAGTAGAAGGGCGCCATTTTCAGTTCAGAGCCTTACCTTTCGGTCTGGCCACGGCACCACGAGTGTTCACAAAAATTCTGGCCCTACGATTGGCCAAACTAGGAACACAAGGTGTAACGATCATGGCATATCTAGACGACTTGTTGCTGATAGACCACTCAGTGAAAAAAACTAGAAGTGGTCGTTCACAAGATAATCAAGTATCTGGAATCTCACGGTTGCATTATCAACCGAGACAAGTCAGCCCTAAAACCAGTCAAAAGCCTGGAATACTTGGGGGCTAAGACTGGATTCAAATCAGAGAAAGATTTTCTTACATCCAGAGAAGGTGTCGTCTTTGAAAGATTTGACCCACTTAGTGGGTACAAAAAAGAAAAACCATCCATACGCCTGTGTATAAGGCTGCTGGGAAAAATGGTGGCTTCATTCGAAGCAGTACCCTACGGTCAATTCCATTCAAGGAACTTGCAGAGGGCCATACTGTCAGCCTGGAACAAAAAAGTTCAGGCTTTAGACTTACCAATGTCCCTGTCCCCTTCCGTTCGCAAGAGCCTCCATTGGTGGTTGGTACCAGAATCTGGAAAAAGGGAAACCCTTCAGTCCGGTTTCTTGGAAGGTGGTCACTACAGATGCCAGCCTCATAGGCTGGGGGGCAGTACTGGAGCAATGGTCTCTCCAGGGCAAGTGGTCAGAAGCAGAGAAGGCCCTGCCCACCAATCTCTTAGAGATACGAGCAGCCCGGTATGCCCTAGTAGCATGGACATCCAAACTCCAAGGGTCACCTGTCAGAATTCAATCAGACAATGCCACAGCAGTGGCATATATCAATCACCAGGGTGGCACCAGGAGTCGTGCAGCCCAGAGGGAAGCGAATTGCATCCTGGAATGGGCAGAAAGGTATGTCACAGCCATATCCGCGGTTTTCATCCCAGGAGTGGAAAATTGGAGAGCGGACTTTTTAAGTCGCCAGCAATTATGCCCGGGGGAATGGTCTCTTCACCCCGAGGTTTTCCAGGCAATATGCCAGCGGTGGGGAACACCGGATGTAGATCTGCTAGCATCCAGATTCAACGCAAAGGTGGACAGATTTGTGTCTCGCACAAAGGATCCCCTAGCTTGCGGTTCGGATGCCCTAGTGTTCCCTTGGAATCAGTTCAAGCTGATATATGCATTCCCACCGCGATTAATCCGCAGAATCAGGGTAGAAAAGAAACCAGTGATTCTGGTGGCTCCAGCGTGGCCCCGAAGGGCATGGTACGCGGAGATTGTAAAAATGTCAGTGGGAAGTCCTTGGACCCTCCCACATCGTCCGGACCTGCTTTCGCAAGGACCGATATACTACCCTTCCTTACCAGCCCTAGGTTTGACGGCCTGGCTATTGAAGCCCACATTCTAAAAAAGAGAGGGCTCTCTAATCCTGTGGTATCTACCATGATCAATGCCAGGAAGCCGGTATCCAGGCAGATCTATTATAGGATCTAGAAGGCGTACATCACGTGGTGTGAGGCCAGGAAATGGCATCCACGTAAGTACGTAATAGGTAGGATTCTGGACTTCCTACAGTGGGCTGTACATAGGAAGCTTGCCTTGAGTACTATCAAGGGTCAGACGGCCTTGTCAATATTTTTTTCAAAGGCCCTTGGCTTTGCATTCATTAGTCAAAGCTTTCATACAAGGAGTGATGCGTATTAGCCCTCCGGTTAGTATTCCCATATGTCCATGGGACTTAAACCTGGTTCTGTCGGTTCTACAGAAACAACCATTTGAACCATTGCGGCACATTTTCTTGGTTCTTTTCACCAGGAAATTGATTTTCTTAGTAGCCATTTGTTCGGCTAAAAGAGTATCGGAATTAGCCGCCTTGTCCTGTAAGGAGCCATATCTGGTTATCCATAAGGACAGAGTAGTATTACGTCCTCATCCAGCCTTCTTCCTAAGGTGGTATCGAGGTTCCATTTGAACCAAGATGTGGTTCTTCCTTCCTTTTTCCCCAAACCTAGTTCGGTAGAGGAAAAGTTATTGCATTCTTTGGATGTAGTAAGAGCAGTTAAAGCTTATCTTAAAGCCACTGCTCAGATTCGTAGAACGGATACTTTGTTTGTTCTGCCGGAAGGCCCCAGAAAGGGTCAGGCAGCATCAAAAATCTACTTTAGCCAAGTGGATTCGACAGGTCATAATACAAGCCTATGGCTTGAAAAGGAGACCGCCTCCGTTCAAAGTTAGGGCGCACTCCACAAGAGCAGTTGGAACTTCATGGGCAGTGCATCACCAAGCCTCCCTGGCTCAAGTCTGTAAGGCCACAACATGGTCCTTAGTACACACGTTTACTAGATTCTACCAGGTAGACGTCAGAAGTCAGGAGGATGTCGCCTTTGGGCGCAGTGTGTTGCAGGCCGCAAAAGAGCCTCATGCCTGATGGCGCCCAGCTTATGTATCCCTCCCCTCATTTGGCATTGCTTTGGGACGTCCCATTAGTAATGACTAAGTCGCTCTGTGTCCCGTGATGTACGAAAAAGAAAAAGGGATTTTTATAACAGCTTACCTGTAAAATCCTTTTCTTGGAGTACATCACGGGACACAGAGCTCCCACCCCTCTTTTTGGGACACTTATTGCTTTGCTACAAAACTGAGGTGCTCCCGGATGGGAGGGGCTTATATAGGGGAGGGTACTTCCGGTTTGGAAGTGGCCAGTGCCAGCACCTGAAGGTAATCTATATAACCCATTAGTAATGACTAAGTCGCTCTGTGTCCCGTGATGTACTCCAAGAAAAGGATTTTACAGGTAAGCTGTTATAAAAATCCCTTTTTTTTGGGGGGGGGGGGAAAATCGCCCAGCCCTAATACCAATCAAAAATTAATACCAAGCTCAGGGCTGCAGAAACGTGCTTTTACCCCTTCAGTAACAGGCCCTCTAGGTACACAAGGAGTTGGTGTGTATTTTCACTTTAGCAGCTAAATTAAGATAACACCAACTTGATGTTGGTGTTCTCATTCACATAGCATAACTTAAAAGAAAAAAAAATGCTGCTTATCCCTTTCTTTGCTCTTTTCTAAAAAAGTTCTGATGTTTTCCTCTTCTATGCAGAGGGGCTTTGTGGAGTTAAAGTATGACCTAAAGGCAAAACTTTTTTTCGTTTTTGGATAGAATGGAGAGATTTTAGAACACATGTCGGGTTTTTTTTTTCTGTCTGTGTCCCCGATGGGGAGATTCATCCTCTTTGTTCAGTTTACCATCATCACTGAACGTGAAAGTAAAAGAAAATCCCAAATTTTGGGTTGTCCTCAGAACATGAATAGGGGGGATATCTTCCAAGGAAGATGCTTGTTTTGGTGACCCTGTTGACAACCAGGGTTTCTCCTTTACTTAGGAGGGTTTCCTCTCGCTTCCTGTTTTTTCAATGGCTCAAGAAATTAAGATTTTTTTTTTTTTCCCAATGGAACGCAGATAGCAAGAATAAAACTGATGGGTTATAAGTTATAACTGTCCATTACGCTATCAAAAATTTTAATAAAAGTATTCTCTTTAGTTCTACTTGTTTGCTTTAAACGTGTCCGTACTCTGCAGGCAGATGTTATTAGTTGTACCTGGATTTGAACACTTTCTGTCCTAACAAAGGGTTAAGCCTGCCATAGAAAGTTTGAATCTCAGCAGGAACTGTCCGAGATTTGAACCATGTATGGGCAGGCTGAATGTACCCAAGTTGATCGATTTTAATCAACTTGGGTACAACCAGCCTGCTGGATTTTACATGCAATTATTATTGCGAGTGGCTAGCAATAATCGCTGTGAACACAATGGCTCTGTGGGAGGTATTCCCCTGTCAGCACTGACTGTTGATTGGGGGAGGGGGGGGGGTGGGAGGAGGAATCAAGCTATTTTCTTTCTTGCAACCTATGGTTGCAGGAAATATAACTGTTCCCTCTATGGCCGGCATTATAAATCTGAATTCTATGTTACAGCGGAGTTCTGCCCTGGGGAAAAAAAATTTAAGTCAGCAGCTACAAATACTGTAGCTGCTGACTTTTACTATGCGGACACTTGCCTGTCCAGGGAGACTGCGATGTCGGCACCCCAGCCGATCTTCGGATTGACTGTTGGATGCAGCCACCACCATTCCAGGTAAGGGAACCTGGCAGTCTAGCCTTTGGGCTTCACGGCCGGTTCCCTAGTGCGAAGCGCGATGCACTTTCTGATTGGCCAGGTGGCAGAGGAAGGAGTAGGGGGCTGAACTTCCAGGAGACCGGGCCACTGGCCCTATCTCCTAGAAGTGGAAAGAGGGGACCTGTCAAACAGGTCCCCCATTCCTCCCCCCTGAAAGGTACCTAATGTGACACTGGAGGTGGAGGGAGGAAGGAGTTAATCTACGAGTCAGGGCTGCTAGATCGACAAAAGAGCATTGTCAAACCGAGATGGCTGGGCATGGGCAATGAAATTTCTTATGAGTGTCTGATAATATGGCTGTCAATTTCTTATTGACCATAATGTCATTCATATGGTATTTGACCCTTCCAAGCTAAGAGTTGGACTTTTCCAAGCTCTCTCTATACTCAATTTAGTTGCAGTAAAGAGGTACAATGCCAATTGTCATTCTGGGCAAAATAGTTTTATAGGTGCAATCCTGTCTTTTTTTTTTTTTTATAATTTACCAAAATTGGGTATTTTATTGTGTTTTGTATGCACTAAAATGAATTGCAATTTTTTTTTTCCTGAAAATATGCATTTGATAAACAGTTGCGCAAATACTGTGTGACTTTGAAAAATTACAACTGCCACCATTGTACTCTAAAGATTCTCTGCTTTCAGAGAATATATATATAATTGTTTAAGTTTTTTTTTTTTTTGCCATGGATGCAAAGTGGTGTGTGTGTAGATAGATAGATAGATAGATAGATAGATATAATCTGGTGTAATGAAAGCATTGTTTTACCAAAATTGTCCAAATTTTGTGTTTCAGAAATCTTTTGAGGTCTGTGTTTTGTCTTTTTACACTTCTTGTAGGTGAACTACAGTGTACATTTTCTGAAACCTAGCAAACAAAGTAAGATGTGCTGTGTTTTTTAAATAAATGAAACTAGTAGTGTTCCATAAAGAAGGTAGACTGGGTGTATTCCTACTAAATGGCATCACTCCTGATCTGGTACTTGGATGCACAAGTGCAAGGCTACTGCTGGTTCATTGCTGTCGCTTAAGAAAGGGGATGACGTTTTTTTTCTTTTTTTTTCTTTGTGGCTTTGGTGACAAAGGAATTCCTATTTGAATTACTCTGCTTTATCCAACCCCCCCCCCCCCCCCCCAGCCTTTGGTTAACAGCAGTCGGTCATTGCAGTGTCCTGACGTCATTCAGTGTGTGCATAAGCTGTGCTATTGTCTTATGAGAGTAGGGCTGTGGACTGCAGTATCTGGTTTCTGCTACCTATTTCTGCCTGGCTGCATCATACAAGACACACACACATTGGCCTATGTGTGCCCATTGGATTGAAAAGGGAAGCTGATGATTTTGTCTCTCCGTCAAGAGGCTCGTTTCTGTGTGAGTGAGAGTGCTCTGCAGAGAAAGGTATCTGGCAGCTGGATAGCTGGGACTGCATTGTCTGCCTTCATGATCCCCGCTGTGTGAAAGCTTCCTATATTTCCTCCCTCATTTCATTCTAATTTATTAAACCCTCATCTGAGGCCAGCCATGTTTGGTACGGAATCGTCATGTAAGTACATGGATTTCTATATGCTTGTTTTTAGCCAGTGTTTTCCTGTGTCTGCAGATCTGTGGGCAATTCTCTATTCATTGAATAGGATGTTCGAATTGTGATTTATTGCTTTTTTTTCTTTAGTCTGTTTGCAAGCTTGTAGGCAGTCAGGCGGCTTTCATCCTGTGCTTGATGCAGAGCTTGGGAGAGAGCAGCACTAGTTCTCCCAGCATCTATTGACACAGAGAGACATGTCAGTGATTCCTCAGAGGCACTAATGGATACATCTTTAGATATGCTTTTCCTAGCTTTCAGCTCCCAGATTCCCTGCTTGTCCTTTGGAAGGCATGCAGGATGAAGATGTTGATGGGTTTTAAATAAAATAACAAGGTCAGTCTTGACACCTGTCCAGAGACCAGTGCCTGGATAACCATTGCTTATACTAAGCATTGTGATTGTTGGTAATCATTTAACTGCCTAAAAGAGGAAGCTGTATGAGGATACGTTTTATTATCTGTAGCCGTTATCGAATGCAAAAAGTGCAGCAGCTGTGGATCAGGTTTATGTAAAGCTGTATACAACATAGGCCAAAGTGCTTCCTTTTCTACACATGACCACTGAAAGCATATTTATGTAGAAACTTGTAGTGTGAGTGGTTTTTGAGTGCGACACGTGTTTCATGCTCATATTTAGCAAGAAGCGATGCATACATCCTCTATGCAGTAAATGGGGATCTTCTGTGTATTCTGGGGAGCTTGCTGTATGAATCCATAATTATTCTGGAGATAAAGTGCCATTAGGAAGGTTCCCGGTCTGGCAGAGTGCTGCATGGACACATGCAGGTGTGCTCAGCCTATTGTGTGCTCTCCACTTTACACTCCTCATTCAGTCTGTGACCTTGCCACATGATTGTCATTAAAGAGCTTTCACTGAAATTCATATATTTCAATTTAAACTGGCATGGAATGACCAGAACTATATTCACAATGGTATAATGCAAAAAAAGGTGCAAATGGATTGTATTTACAATTTATTTTCTATTTTGCATTTCTCTCTGCTAGTTCTTGTGATTTGTATATGCACGTGGGAACAAGCATGTTTAATCTTCAGACACACTTGAAACTTTTACTAGTTTTTTCATATCTATCATAACGTGCAACATTTTTGGAGATCCAAGTTTATTAAAATCCCTTTATGCCTGGTACACACAATGAGAATATTGGACGAATGATCATCTGTTGTGTGTGTGTTTTTTTTTTTTGCATGCTAGTCTCATATCTAAAACAGAGTGCACTAAAGTTACGAAAATTCCCATACGATAGAATACAAATTTGGAAGTGATGTAATGTGTTCTATTTGTATCGGGTGGATTTGATTTAAATCCAGTCGATTTAAATCACTAGTAAAAGGGCTTGATTTAAATCACAATTTTTAAAGGGTAACTGTCATCTCAGTCCTGCAGCGGCTATTCCTCCTAACCTGCTGTTGACTCACCGCCGGTCTCATTCACTTTAATGGGACGGCTGGTGATGCAACAAGGTGCGGGAGGTGGCGGCAGCAGGTGAGTGGATGCCTGCTAACAGGCACTGCCATGATGGATCTGAAATGACAGGTGCTCTTTAAATGTAATGACTTTTATTTTTGCTGGTAGTTTAGAATCTTTATTTGCAAACAAATAGAAGGTTTCCTATTTAGAATAATAAGCTGTCAAGATAGTAAAACAGTGATATCGGAACCGATTCAATCATACAGTTTGTAGTGTACTTGGATTTGCAAAACAATGGGATAAGAGCCCATTCACACAGGGGCAACTTTGGATCCGACTTCAAGTCGCCCCTAGTCGCCTCAAGTCGTGCTGCATGAGAAAATCAATGTAAGTGAATGGAGCCGTCTTAATGCACACTACTGCAGTCGCTCCGACTACAAAAAAGGTTCCTGTACTACTTCAATCCGACTTCTAGGCGACCTGTACCCATTGATTTCAATGGAAGTCGCCTCAGAAGTCGGATCCCCTGTCTTAACAGAAGCAACTTTCCAGGAAGAGAACATACATTTCTCAGGCAAACCTCTCCCTCCCACAGAGCTGATTCTTGTTTGATTGGCCACTGGAATGTCTCCTATCCTGGAGGCAACTTGAAATTGCCTTGTAGGTAGCTTCATGTCGCCCTGGAAGTCGTGTTGCCCCTGTGTGAATGGAGTCTTAAGGAATATTCCTGAACTTTATTTTATCGCATTGTCACTGGGAAATTGTGTGAATGCACCAATGCAGTGCATGTTATCTTGGCTTGCAGAGCTTGGATTCTTTGAATGAGTTTACCAAAAAATGTAAATATTGCAGAATATACAGCCTCGTGCTACATAACTAAGCTCCATTTCATACTAAATTATAAATGTAACTTAACCACTTCCCGCCGGGGGGGCGCGCATCGCGGCGATCGGTGGAGCGGTGTGTCAGTCTGACACACCGCTACACTGATCTCGATAAAGAGCCTCCGGCGGAGGCTTTTTACCACGTGATCAGCCGTGTCCAATCACGGCTGATCACGATGTAAACAGGAAGAGCCGTTGATCTGCTCTTCCTCACTCGCGTCTGACAGACGCGAGTAGAGGAGAGCCGATCGGCAGCTCTCCTGACGGGGGGTTCGCGCTGATTGTTTATCAGCACAGCCCCCCCCCTCAGATACCCACACTGGACCATCAGGGAAGCCCCCCAGGACCACCAGATAAGCCCCAAGCATGTGGATGGCCAGGTAAGTCCCCCATGGCCATCCACATGAACAAATACACACAAAACATATGCCAATCGGTGCCCACAAATGGGCACTGACTGGCACCATCATGGCATGTGATGCCCAGCAATGCCAGCCACCAGTGTCATCAGTGCCACTTATCAGTGCCGCCTATCAGTGCCACCTCATCGGTGCCCATCAGTGCCGCCTTATCAGTGCTCGTTAGTGCCGCCTTATCAGTGCCCATCATTGAAGTAGAAAAGGTACTTGTTTACAAAAAAAAATTAACAGAAACAAAGAAAAACTTAGTTTTTTTTCAAAATTTCCGCTCTTTTTTATTTGTTGTGCAAAAAATAAAAATCGCAGAGGCGATCAAATACCACCGAAAGAGAGCTCTATTTGTGGGAACAAAATTATAAAAAAATTGTTTGGGTACAGTGTTGCATAACCGCGCAATTGTCATTCAAATTGCGACAGCACTGAAAGCTCAAAATTGGCTTGGGCAGGAAGGTGTATAAGTGCATGGTATTGAAGTGGTTAAAGTGGTTGTAAAGGTTATTTAAAAAAAAAAAACCTTTGTCATAATTGCCTCCACTGTGCAGTTCGTTTTGCACAGAGTGGCCCCAATCGTCCTCTTCTGGGGTTTCATGGCGGCTCTCTCGGCTCCCCCCTGCAATAGCTAACCCCCTCTGGGAAGCTCTCTCCCTAGGGGGTTACCTTGCGGGCGCACTCGGCATTCATAGACAGTGTATGACTCGGTCCTGCCCTCTGGCGGCTGCGTCATTGGATTTGATTGACAGCAGCAGAAGCCAATGCTGCGCTGCTATCAATCTATTCAATCAATGCCGAGACTCCATGGAGAAGTGGACGCGCAGAGCAGGTGAAGTAAAACGGGGGGCTGGGTGGCCCGTGACAGCCAGGTGTTTTGGGCAGGGGCGTTTTTGAGCAGTAAAAAAAACCCAAAACTAGTGGGTCCTGAGATGTTTTTCAGCTGTAAAAACGCTCTAACGCTAAATAACGTCGCTCACCAGCGTTTTTTAATGTTTTTGATCCATTAAAATAAACAAAAAAAAAATAAAAAATAAAAATCCAAAAAAAAAAAAAAAACGCTATCGCAAAAAGCTGAAAAAAGTTGAAAAACTCATAGCAAAGCTACTGGCGTTTTTATAATGTTATTTTAACGTCCAGTGTGCATGAGGCCTAAGGTGAAAAAACACGAACCTTTACAACCCCATTAAATAGAAAACTATCTTTTAGATAGATTTTTACTCCAAAAGCATTTTATTAAAATAAATTAGATAAAAAAAAAAAAAATGGATTTTATCCACCCTGATTTTGTATTATATTTTTGAACGACAAGTGTACTGATTAAACAAGAATCTTGCGATCTGCTATCCTACAAACATTTTTTTATTTTATTTTTTATTTTTTTCCGTGCTTGTCCCATCGGACGAACGGTCGTGATTGGCTCTTGAAAGCTGTGTACTAACAGATTATCGTATGATCGATTTTAAAGCGCTATTTTTCGTACGATTTTCTGATCGTGTGTACGGGTCATAAGGTTCAGGTCATTGGTTAATCATTTAAAACAAACTGGAATTTTTATATATTATTATGGAAATGGTACCATATTTTCTGGAGCTGTAAAGATCCCCATTTCTTTTTGTTTTACTTGATTACAATGCCTAGTACACACAATGTGATCGTCCGATAATCTGATCATTTAGTACAAGGGTGCCCAACCTTTTTGAAGAGTGAGGGCCACTTAAGCGACTTGGTAACTGGTTGTGGGCCACAATGAGCGGATGAAAGTTCCGTATCTACTCTGTGTATGCAGAGCGGACATGTACACAGCCCACTCTACTCTTTGGACGCTGCAATCCGATCAACCCAGACTAGGGTTGCCACATCATCCTTTTAATTCATGACACATATTAATTACACAGGTTCTGAGGCTGATTTAAGCCCAGGTTCACACTGGGCTGCGGGAGTGAAGCCGTGTGAGTTCAGCTGAACTCGCACGATTTCACTCCTGCATGTCAGTCCCGATTTCAGCTCGATTACAGAGACATCTGACACAGATGTCAATGTAAATTGCGGCTGAAATCGCAAAAAGTAGTACAGAAACTACTTTTTGTAATCGGTGCAGCGCCGCAGATGCGGCGTTGCACCGATTAGGACGGTGCCATTGCCCGCAAATTTCGCTGATTTGACATGTCAAATCACATGTCAAATCGCACCAGTGTGAACCAGGGCTAATGCAGATAAGTCACCAAGTGAGTTTAATTACCACCTTAATCGGCCACAGAACCTGTGTAATTAATTAACGTGTGTCCTGGATTAAAGGGATGATGTGGCAACCCTAACCCAGACAGAAGTGGCCGGATCCCCTTCTGTTTATTTTAGCGAATTGAATTGGAGGGAGGCGGTCCGTTTACATCTGCCACTCCATAGAGGGTCCGATTGGGTCAAACTGATCAAGTGAAAGGGGCCTAAGGCTGCTTGCACACTGCGGTTTACACCGAGGGTGCAGTTCAGTTCATCTACGGATTTTTTTTGCGGGTTAGCTGTGCCATAAACTTCTATTATATCCTGCAAGTGTGGTGCACTTTCTGAAAGTGCACCAAACCCGCAGGTAATAACAGAAGTCTATGGCTCAGTGCAGGTAACCCACAAGTGCACTGCACCTGCGGATCAGTTTCAAAGCAACCCAGTAAACACTGCAGAACAGACGTGCCCATATACACACACTGTGATTTTAGTAATAAACCTTTAACAGCCTTCCATATAGGTGTAGCTGGCTGTTGCCGTCCCAGGCTGAGTGCATTTGTTATCACTCTGCCTGTGATAGGAGCCGTGCTATACAGGAAGCAACGACTTATGTGGCTCTGCTCCTCAGCCCCTTTACTGCTGGCTTCATTCACAACACTGATACTCTGGGATAGAGGATTGACCCGCCCTTCCAGAGCAGGAGGTCGTGGGCCTCATCAGAGGGCTCTGCGGGCCACATGTGGCCCCCGGGCCACTGGTTGGGCACCCCTGATTTAGTACATAGCTTTCAAGAGCCGATCACGACCGTTCATGTGAAATTACTCAACGGGACAAACGCCCCAAAAAATTCTCGGACAATACTAGAACTAACCCTTTTCGTTTTTTAAATGGTCCAATATTCATCTGAAAAAAATCCAAAGACTATGCATGCTCAAAAATGAAAGCTTTCATTACATTACAACACATTACATCACTTTCAAAGTTGTTTTCTGCCATACGAGAATTTTCATAATCTATTGGTTTTCGATTATAAGACTAACATGCAAAAAAGACAAAACAACGGACAAGCATTCCTCGGATATTCTCATTGTGTGAATAAGTCTTTTATAATCAAGCTGTTTTATCACAAACTGCACCTGCAACAAAGTTGCCCATGTGCATCATTCATGGTCATTTCTTATCTATACTATCAAGGCATTGTTGTACTTGGCTCTGGAGGATGTTCTAGCAATGGCTGCATGCTGCCTGCATACTGTTCCATTTTCTTTAGGTAACAGAATCTGTGCCTTCTAAATTGTGGACGGTTCCATTGACAGTTCCGTGCCATGCTTTATCTGGTGAAAGGGTGTTCCCTTTATCTTTTGCACATAGCCTGTCTGTGGCTTTATCAGAAAACTATCTGTTTTGCTCTCAGCTGCTAGCTGCTTTTTGTTTCCATGGCTACCAGATTACCAATAAAGAGGAGGGGGTTGCTTTTTGCTCATTCTAGCATAGCAGCAGTGAAGGCTTGAGACGACTAGGTTAGCTGTGAAATGTAATACCTTTCATTTGATTACAGTTATTAAAGGTTCAGAAGGCCCTTTAAAAAACATTTTTTTTTTTTTTTTAGAACTGATGACATGAGAGCAAGACTGTTGGGCCCCATGCACACGGGACGCTGTTAAACTCACGTTCAGAGGCAGTTGGACACTTTTTTTCAACTGCACCTGAACTCGTTCAATGTTATCCTATGTGACCATGTACACTGTCTCGTTTATATGCAGTTGCGTTTTAACCACGTTTTTATGAAAGCAAAAAAATGGGTTCAGACGCAAGAATTTCCACGTTTCAGATGCTAAACGCACTACCGGCGTTTTGACGCGATTTAGTTTATAAGCGTTTTTAAAGGTGACCTATTTTTTTACATTTAGAAATCTGAAAAATGATGGGAAATGATGAAAAACCATTAAATATAAAAAAAAAAAACTAATTGCTTGCATTGCATTGTGGACAATCCACAACTTGTGACAGGTGACGTGGCCAGGTGGACAATCCACAACTTGTGGCGGGTTATGTGGCAAGTGACACGCTAAATACAAGTACACTGCTTCTCTCTCTGCTGCTGCTACTCACTCTGGTCTCACAAAATGGCTGAAATGATTAATAATACTGTTTTTTGAGCTTAGGGAGGGACTAAACGCTTATGGACGCAAACGCGGTAAAACACAACCAAAGGCGGCTGCAATCGCGGCAAAACGGGCGTTTTCTAAACGCCGGTTTCAGCCTTTAAAAACATACGTTCAACAGAGTTTGCACCGACGTCTCATGTGCATGGGGCCTTACCCTTTTAAATTTACTGTGTGCAGGAATATTTTTGTCCAGGGTCTTTGTTTTTAAAGTAACCTGGCATACTTTAAAGTCTTTAAATTACTAAAAATATATATGCTTTAGGTCTAGAATGCAATTGAGTTGATGTGTAAGCTCTGGAAAAAAGAAGTAGTCATAGCCCATAGAAACAGGCTGCTGTTATCTGGTAGCATTGGGAAATGCCTTTCATTTTCAGTTCTTTTTTTTTTTTTTTTTTATTTTTTTTTTTTATTTGTGTATCTTCTACTGTTTAAAGATGAGCTTCGGGCAAAAAGTAAAATGCACAGATGGTGCACATAAATAAGAGCTTTTTAACTAAGTGCAGAAAGATTTGTATCTCTATCCATCCTGTCCTGAGACGTACCCAGTTCTGGGACACACCCCAGTCCCATCTAGCAGGGCATATCGGCTAATTTATTCTCTAAGGCTACTTTCACACTGGGGCCGCCCGAGTGTTAGCTCTAAAGCGCTGCTCGTTTTTAGCTGTGCTTTAGTGCTGTTTTAAGCTGTGTTTTTTTTTCTGCTTTTAACCCCCGCTAGCGGCCGAAGAAGGGGTTAAAAGCGCCCGTGTTGCGGCGTTTTGGAATCGCTTTTCAGGCACTTCGGAAGGGCTGCCCGTTTATTTCAATGGGCAGGGCGTTTTGAGAGCGGTGTAAACACCGCTCCAAAGATGCTACTTGCAAGACTTTTTCTAAGGCCCCATGCACACGAGACGCAGGTGCAAACTCTGCTGAACACACGTTTTTAAACGCTGAAACCGGCGTTTAAAAACACGCGTTTGGCCGCGTTTGCAGCCACGTTTATTGGCGTTTAGCGGCGTTTTACCGCGTTTGCGTTTATTTTTTTTCACAAGAAAACCGCGTTTGCGTTTATAAGCGTTTCATCATAAGACCCTCCCTAAGCTCAAAAAACAGTAAATTTTAACCATTTCAGCCAGTTTGTGAGACCAGAGTGAGTAGCAGCAGCTGAGAGAGCCGCAGTGTACTTGTATTTAGCGTATCACCTGCCACGTCACCTGGCCACGTCACCTGGCCACGTTACCTGCCACGTCACCTGCCACAAGTTGTGGATTGTCCACTTGCCACGTCACCTGGCCACGTTACCTGCCACGTCACCTGGCTACGTCACCTGCCACAAGTTGTGGATTGTTCACCTGCCACGTCACCTGCCACGTCACCTGGCCACGTTACCTGCCACGTCACCTGCCACAAGTTGTGGATTGTCCACTTGCCACGTCACCTGGCCACGTTACCTGCCACGTCACCTGGCTACGTCACCTGCCACAAGTTGTGGATTGTTCACTTGCCACGTCACCTGCCACGTCACCTGGCCATGTCACCTGCCACGTCACCTGACCACGTCACCTGGCACAAGTTGTGGATTGTCCACTTGCCACGTCACCTGGCCATGTTACCTGCCACGTCACCTGGCCATGTTACCTGCCACGTCACCTGGCCACGTTACCTGCCACGTCACCTGGCCACGTTACCTGCCACGTCACCTGGCCACGTTACCTGCCACATCACCTGGCCACGTCACCTGCCACAAGTTGTGGATTGTCCACTTGCCACATCACCTGCCACGTCACCTGGCCACGTCACCTGGCACAAGTTGTGGATTGTCCACTTGCCACGTCACCTGGCCACGTCACCTAGCCACGTCACCTGCCACAAGTTGTGGATTGTCCACTTGCCACGTCACCTGGCCACATCACGTGCCACGTCACCTGGCCACGTTACCTGCCACAAGTTGTGGATTGTCCACTGACCACGTCACCTGGCCACGTCACCTGGCCACATCACCTGACACAAGTTGTGGATTGTCCACAATGCAATGCAAGCAATTACAGTTTTCTTTTATATTTTTTAATAGTTTTTCATCATTTGCCATCATTTTAGAGATTTCTAATGTTAAAAAATAGGTCACCTTTAAAAACGCTTATAAACGCAAACGCGGAAAAACGCCGGTGCCGCGTTTAGCCGCGTTTAGCCGCGTTTAGCAGCGTTTAGCGTCTGAAACGTGGAAAACGTTTGCGTCTGAACCCATTTTTTTGCTTCTGAAAAAACGAGGTTAAACGCAACTGCTTGTAAACGCCAAAAAACGAGAGTGTGTGCATGGACACATAGGATAACATGGAATGGGTTCAGGAGCAGTTGAAAAAAGCGTCCAACTGCCTCTGAACGCGCGTTCAACAGCAAATAACAGCGTCTCGTGTGCATTGGGCCTTACATCCCGCAAACGCACAATGCATGTAAACCAAGTACGGTATTAACTACAGTATTTCAGCCATTATGTGAGAGGAGAGAGAGAGAGCAGTGTGCTTGTAGAATACTGTAGCTGTCTTGGTGGGAAAAAAACTTAAATATGGATCCCATCATGAGCATGTGTGAGGAAATGCTCTTGAAGTTGCTGAGGCTCTGAAGGCATAGAAAATTGCGTGAGAGGACCAGAGTTTGTCGCTACTGGACTCCTCCATTGATGCAGGCAACAGCATGTGGTGAAATGTGTGTTTTTTTTTTTTGTTTTTTTTGTTTTTTTTATACGTTCAAAAATGAACAGAAATGTTTCTCCTTTAAAACCGCCGCTTCTAAATGCAAACGCATATAAACGCAGTTTACCGTGGTTACAAGCGTTTTAAATGGCAGTAAAGTACAGTCCTGAATGCGTGTGTAAAAAAACAAACAAACAAACGACTGAGTGTACATGTACATATAAAATTACCTATAGAGGAGAGTTCTGCTGAAAAAATCACCCAGCTGCTCCTAAACTTCAGTTTAGCAGCTGCAGTGTACATGAGGCCTAATGCAGTTCATTAGCACATACAAGCCTTTTCAATGTACCTACCTTGTGACTGAAAAGTATAAGCAAAAAACAGCCTGGTGGGCTTATCTCGCTGCCACCCCATTGTCTCCACCTATCACCATGCACCTTAAAAAAGGAAGTAAACTTCCCTCTGTTTGTACTTGTAGGCTTAACTATGGGTACTGTAAATATCCCCTGAACTTGCACATTTTTTAGGAGAGATTTACTGTATACTGCGCAGATGAAGTCATTGACGCATGTGCTCTGAATGGCCGCTGGTGGTGTTTCTTTAGAGTAGTGTGCTGTGACTGGTGGCTCCCATGGGAGTGACGTCATGTGGCGCCGGCTAGTCTGCAGACCCGGAAGCAAGACTTGCGCAGATGGATGCAGCCTCTAGCGGTGATGACGAGGGCTTAATTTGCAGGTGTCACATAATGTGCTCCTGGTGGGGGAGGGGGGCTCCCCTGCCAGAAGAACACAGTGATTACTACTAGCGGCCATAATAGCCGCTAGCAATAATCGCATGTAAAATCCATCAGGCTGGTTGTACCCAAGTTTATTGATCAATTTAAATTTGGGTACAACCAGCCTGCCCAAACAGTGTATATAAAAAGTCTACACACCCCTATTAAAATGTCAGGTGTCTGTGATGTAAAAAAGAGACAAAGATAAATAATTTCAGAACGTTTTACACTTTTTTTTTTTTTTTTTAATGTGACCTATAAAACTGTACAACTCAATTAAACCACAAACCTAAAATCATTTAGGTGGAGGGAAGTAAAACTAAAAAACTAAAATAACATGGTTGCATAAGTGCACAACCTTAACCACTTCCATACCGGGTCATTGTAAAATGACGCCGGCAGGAACACTCTCTCCCTCCGGGTGGGCGTCATATGACGTCCTGGGTTTGAGGGGGGATATCTGAATGATGCCTGCAGCTAGAGGCATCATTCAGATATCCTTTTTTTTCAGCCGGCGATCCTGCGCACCATAAGAACAATCATAGCGGCGGTTCCGCCGCTTGATTGTTCTTATAGGCGGCGAAAGGGGACATTTCGGTGCTTCTCCAGGCTCTCCCGTGTCATCGGGGACCCGGAGAGAATCGTCCGGCGCCGGTGGTGTGTCACGTGACGAGCATAGAGATGACTGGTGACCAGATGGTCACCAGTCATCTCTATGACCATCGGAGGCCCAGGCGCGATGTGATGATGTCACGCCCGGGTCCTCAGATGTAAACTAAGCCGCCATTGCAGCTGTAAGTATGAGATCAGTGAATTATTATTTTTTTTCACGATCTCATGCTTTCCAGCCTGGAGGAGAGATGTGGGGTCTTATTGACCCCGCATCTCTCCATAAAGAGGACCTGTCACACACATTCCTATTACAAGGGATGTTTACATTCCTTGTAATAGGAATAAAAGTGATCAAAAAAAAGTGTAAAAAAAAAAAAAAAAAAAAAAAAATTTTTTTTTTAAACGCCCCTGTCCCCAATAGCTCGCGCTTAGAAGCGAACGCACACGCAAGTCCCGCCCGCATATGTAAACGCCGTTCAAACCACATATGTGAGGTATCGCCGCGTGCGTTGGAGCACGTGCAACAATTCTAGCACTAGACCCCCTCTGTAACTCTAACCTGGTAACCTGTAAAAATTTTCAAAGCGTCGCCTATGGAGATTTTTAAGTACCGAAGTTTGGCACCATTCTATGAGTGTGCGCAATTTTAAAGCGTGACCTGTTAGGTATCTTTTTACTCGGTGTAACATAAGCTTTCATATTTTATAAAAAAAATTGGGCTAACTTTACTGTTTTGTTATTTTTTAATTCATGAAACCATTTTTTTCCCCAAAAAAAGAGGTTTGAAAAATGATTGCGCAAATACCGTGCAAGATAAAAAGTTGCAACGACTGTCATTTTATTCCCTAGGGTGTCTGCTAAAAAAAACATATATAATGTTTGGGGGTTCTGATTAATTTTCTAGCAAAAGAATGATGATTTGTACATGTAGGAGAGAAGTGCCAGAATAGGCCCGGTATGGAAGTGGTATAAAAAGCCCTGTATGGAAAGGGTTAAACTAATACTTTGTTGAAGCACCTTTTTTTGATTTTATTACAGTCGTTTTGGGTATGAGTCTATCAGCATGGCACATCTTGACTTGGCAATATTTGTCTACTCTTTGCAAAAACACTCCAAATCTGCATCTCCTGTGAACAGCCCTCTTTTTGGATCACCCCACAGATTTTCAATTGGATTCAGGTCTGGGCTCTGGCTGGGCCATTCCAAAACTTTAATCTTTTGGTGAAGCCATTTCTTTGTTGATTTGGATCTGTGCTTTGGTTCGTTGTCATGCTGAAATATGAAGTTCCTCTTCATGTTCAGCTTTCTAGCAGAAGCCTTAAGGTTTTGTGCCAATACTGACCGGTATTTGTAACTGTTCATAATTCCCTCTACCTTGACTAAGGCCCCTGTTCCAGCTGGAAAAAAACAGCCCCAAAGCATGATGCTACCACCACCATGCTTCACAGTGGGTATGGTGTTCTTTTGGTCATGTGCAGTGTTTTTGTGCCAAACATATCTCTTGAAATTATTGCCAAAATGTTCAAGCTTGGTTTCATCAGACCATAACACGTTTTCCCACATGCTTTTGGGAGACTTGAGATGTGTTTTTGCAAAATTTAGCTGGACTTGGATGTTTTTCTTAAGAAAAGGCTTCCTTCCGTCTTCTCACTCTACCCCTTAGTCCAGACATATGAAGAATATGGGAGATTGTTGTCACATGTACTACACAGCCAGTACTTGCCAGATATTCCTGTAGCTCCTTTAATGTTGCTGGCATAAATTTTTGGAGGGACGTCCAGTTCTTTGTAATGTCACTGTTGTGTCATTATTTCTATACTTGATGACTGTCTTCACTGTGTGTGTGTGTGTGTGTGTGTGTGTTCCATGGTATATCTAATGCCTTGGAAATTCTTTTGTACCCTTCTCCTGACTGATACATTTTAACAATGAGATCCCCCTGATGCTTTGAAAGCGCTCTGCTTTTGCTGTAGGATGCGACTAAGTAAATGTCGGGAAAGACCTACTAGAACAGTTCAACTTTGGGGTTAATCAGAGGGACTTTAAATGATGGTAGGTGTGTACTGACTCCTATTTAACATGAGTTTCTGGTGAATCGGCCAAGATTCGAACTGTATATGGCCTGCCTAAGGCAGAAACAAGAAAGTATCCACAAATAACAGTGCTTCACTCTGGACAGACTGCAAGAGAACTTGCATTTCCACATACAGCTTTCTTTATTTACAAGTCTGATTCTCCTCTTTTCCCCCTTTTTTAAAATGCTCTTCATGCCTTTCTTTCTCACAATATTGTCCTCTCGCCTTAAGGCTTCTTTCACACGGGACGGATCAGTCATGATCCGCCCCGTGAACCTCCGCTTGCTCAGCGGGGATCGCTCCGTTGATCCCCGCTGAGCCGGCTGATGACTGGGCGGTCCCCGCACACTGTGCAGGGACCGCCCTGTCAGATCTCCGCTCTCCCCTATGGGGGATCGGATGAACACGGACCGTCTGTCCGTGTTCATCCGATCCGCTCCGCAGACGGATAGAAAAATAGAAATTTTTCTATCCTGAAAAACGGAGCGTAGCGGACACGGGTGAGATCGGGTGTCAGCGGATGTTCATCCGCTGTCCCATAGGGATACATGTATGTCCGTTTTTCATCCGAAAACGGATGGGTGAAAAACGGACATACGGTCCGCCCGTGTGAAAGGGGCCTTAAGCAGCATTCCAGGCTTTTTTTGTTAAGTCAGCAGCTACAAATAGTTTAGCTGCTGACTTTTAATAAACAGACACTTACCTGCCCCATGGTCCAGCAATGGGGCCGCCTGGAGCGTCGCTCCTCTCACCCTCCTCTCCGCCGGTGTCGTCCTAGCCACTGTGGGCACCCAGCCGTGACAGCTTTTGGATTCACGGCCGGGCAGGCATGTTCCCAGTGGACAGGCAATCTTCTGGGACCTGTCACGTGTCCCAGAAGATTGCTGAGAGGGAGGGGCCGCCTAAGAGGAGAGGAGCAGTCGCCTAGGCGGCCCGTGGGAGGAAGGAGGAAGTGGGACAGGAAGTCTCACTGTAAAGTCAATTTTGCCACATTTTGTGTTTTAGAAGCGTTTAAAAAATAAAATAAAAAATAGCCAAAAATGAAAACTTGGAGCTGTCCCTGCAAGGAGAACACAGTGATTGCTAGCAGCTATAGTCACTGGCAATAATCGCATCCTGAAATTTTGACATGATTGTTGTACTTGTGTACAGTCAGCCTGCTCATACATCCCTGCTGAACCAACAATCTTTGGCAGGCTTTACACCCTGGACCTTGTGTTTTTTCTGCCTCTGCACTTCTTGGAACCTCTCCCATCAACCGTTTTCTTTTGTCTGATCACAATTCTGTTCATTTCACACTCTTCTTATCTTCCCATCCTTCCAACCAACAAAGTTACACTTGGGAAAACTTCTTCACTTTAACCATTCTCAATTCTGCTACAGGCTACTTGTTCTACAAACAAATCTCACCCTCGTCCTGTCCTGCCCTGCCCATTTCTGTTTATAACACACACTGTCATCTTTTCTGGACACATTTGCTCACTACACATAGAATTAGGCCCTGACCACCACAACCCTATTGATCAGAAGCCTAAAGAGGAGTAGCTGTTCTCTTGAGCGAGTGTGGTGTAAAACGAAATCCTTGCAAGACCGACCTCACCCTGTATAAATCTTCCCTCTTAAAATATTCCTCCCTCTGTTGCTTAACAGACCATTTAATCACTCCCTTCATCTAGTTCTCATCAACCTTTTTTCTTTTAACACTTTGCTTCGTCCCTCTACTGCCTCCACCAACAAACTCCTTCACAGCCCAGAGCATTGTCAATCAATACAAAAACAAGATAGAAGCAGTTTGTGATGAGATCCCCACTGTGTGGTTATCTCCCCTAATTAATATACCATGTCTACCGCCACATTCAGTTTTTTTTTTTTGTTTTGTTTCTATGGCTGTGTTCCATCCCAAAATATGCTAGATAGTACGACCCTCGTAGGCATTAAATATGAAAATATCATACCGGAGAGGAACCCATACCCTCTTCAGCCCCAGATTCCCATACCCATAATACCAACAAGAACCCACTGAGCAATTTGGCCACTGAACAGCAAAGGATGTGGTGCAAAAAGTAAAGAAAGATAGGAGACGGAAGGGGTCTTTACAGATATTAGAGGCCACTCTACCAATAGGCAACCTACATATCATGCGACTAGTAGCACAGAGTATCAAGGAGGGATGTAATCAGACCTGGGTCACTGTGGCGGAGTTCTCCACCCAGGGAGACCAGACTTGGTCAGATTTATTAAGGGAGCCTCTGTCATTAGGACCCCTTTCACACTGAGACTATTTTCAGGCGCCTGAATACTGCCTCCCATTCATTTTGAATGGGTGCTTTCACACTGAGGCAGTGCGCTTGCGGGACTGTAGAAAGTCCTGCATATAGCATCTTTGGGGCATGTTTAAAGCGCTTTAAAAACACCCCCTGTCCATTGAAATGAATGGGCAGCGCCTCAAACGTACCTTTTTTTTTTTAAAGCGTTTTGAAAGCACCGCAAAACGGGGCTTTTTTATTTTTAAGGTCCCTTTTGTTATGTGACCTTAAATACCCCGAAAAACACAGCAAGGCCGTTGCTTTAGTGGCTGTTTTTAGCAACGCTTCAGCGTGATAGGGGTCTTAATGTAGCCCTGCACACGGTAAAGCAGAGTTTTATCAATGATTTTCATTTATCAAGAGTTGGGGTTGCAAAAGGGGACCGCCATTGAATCACAATCAAATTTCTTGGCATGGTAAAGTAGCAAACGTAGCAACGTTTTTAGTGGTCTTTCTTTGGGCCGAGGGGTCTAAAAGACCTTTTAAACAGACGTTCATGTACAGAGGTATCTGGACATCAGTGGCAGCTAGAATTTCTTGTGTAATCTGGGACCAATAAATATATATACTTGGACTGGAAAATGCGAAGGAAACCAGCATTAAGATCACCACATCTGCAGTACAAGGCTAAAAACTTAGCCAGTCTCTCCAGAGTAAGGTAATAATGGTGGATGATCTTGTGTTTTTTTGGGTCTATTCCTGGCTGGAGACCAATTGCTGCAATGGATAATCCCACACATCTTCCTTAGTTATGGGTATTCAGTGACCACATCTCTACATTTTTGTAATCCCTGTGAGGCTGTTGCGCAGCCTTGTATAAAGTATAGGGGGCCTTGGACAAGGGCCCATCTCGCAGAACAGATGCCATACTGGATGTGGATAAAGTGATGTTGGTCAAGTCAAATTGAGAGGCACAGGCACAAAACGGTTGCAGATCATGGACAAATACCAGCTAGGTAGGTAATATTTTAGATAGTACAACTGTATAACTGTAACTTGTTATTAACAAACAAATCTCCTAAAATCTTGACCACACTTGATGCCAAGATGGCTGGTTCCTGCAACTAGAAGAGTTGGGGGATTTTCAGATTGTTCCATAGGGGCATATTCAGAGACCATTGGCCAGAATCTGACATTTATTCCAAGCTGTGTAGAAGTCGCCCTCCTGGTACAGGTGACAGATTATGGGGCTCGGCAACCCCTGTAAACCAGAGATTGTAGTACCTCATAGGAACCCAAAACGGCCACCTTCCCCACTACTGAGGGCATTGTCTTTATTAATAGTGAGCCATTTATGGGCAATACACTACCTGACCTGCCAAGAAATATTGCAAAAGACTTTGGAAGTGCTAGTCTGCCAGAGACCAAGGGCAGACACAAAGTGGATAAACTAAGGCACGTATGCCCATTGTTCCACAAAAAGGAGGACATATGCAAACCTAGTTTTGTATACGATCAATGGAATCCAAAAATAAGCATTTCGTAGAACATTCAGAAAAAAATGGAAGTAGTTTCATTTCATTTTTATCAAACTAATCTTGCCTATTCGATACAAGGGAAAAGACTTCCAGCTATCAAATTTGATTTTAGCTAATTGCAGGGAAGGCAAAAAAATTATAAAGTCTGCCACCTTAATGGAGATTCTGATAAATACTAACATTTAGTGGTCTCATTGGAGAAGCAACAAGCTGTGTCTGGATGTAACTGGTATAGGGTCAAGTGGAAGCATTTGTGACTTGCAAAGAGGAATAAGATCATGTGATTGACCTAAAATGCCACTTTTTCCCCAAGTTTATGAAGCATTAGGCCATGTTGGAGCTGCACGATTTAATTAAGAATCGAGATTGCGATTCTTTCCGCCTTGCAATCTTAAAGCATTTTTCCCCGATTCTATACAATGTTCTCTGCTCAAGCCGACAGTAATGTTTTGTTCATTAGATCAAAGGAATGAACTTCGGTCTGTAAATGAGGAAAGTTTAACTACATAAAGACTAAACCTTTTTCTGACGCTTGTTGGTTACAAGTTAAAATAATTTTTTGCTAGAAAATAACCCCCAAACATTATATATATTTTTTTTAGCAGAGACCCTAGAGAAAAAAAATTGTGGTGGTTACAATATTTTATGTCACACTGTATTTGTGTAGCAGTCTTTCAAGTGCAATTTTTTGGGGAAAAAAGACACTTTAATGAATTTTAAAAAAATAAACAGAAAAGTAAGCAATTTTTTTTTGAATAATGTGAAAGATGACGTTACGCAGTGAGAATCGTGATCCTTATTCGAAGCAAAAAAAAATAGTGATTCTCGTTTTATACATGGCCTAGAGCTGCATGATTCTGGGAAAAAAGGTTAGTGCATAGGGCCACAGCTATAGGTCCCATAATTAAAGCAAATCTGGTAGGCGATAAAGGACACCCATGGTGAGTATTTCACTGCGCACCCTGTTTCCCATTTGAAGGATGCTTGAGGATGACTCGTTCCCTCATGGCTAGCCTGGCTACCTTATTGCTCTTTTCTCTCCTTTCTTACTCGCAGCTTCAATCTTTAGCCCAGTCTATTGGCATCTTCCCCTCCCCTTTTAAAACATGCGCTGGTCATTCCCTGTACTTAAAAAGCCCTCACTGGACCCCACCAATATGAATTACTTAAGACCGATCACCTTTCTCTACTAATTGGCTACTACTCCGGGCATGATGTTTCTCCTCCCCCAGCTCTTTTGCAGCTGAAAACAGTGGTTATGCGATCACTTATATAAAAAAAAAGGAGGGGGGTGCGGGGTGTATTTATAATGTGTGGGTGTTTTTTTTGTTTTTTTTTTTCTATCTATGCACAAATGCTTTGCATTTTTATTTTAAACTGACTGGGTTGTTTTACAAAGTGATTGCTTACAATTCCTTTAAATTATGCATCTTGCATATAGCTAGAAGTCCGCTGTATAGTCTTTTTATGCTTGCATAGTAAATATGATGTTCTTTAAATGAAATGGCTGTGGATCCGATCTCTTCGGTTTTATAAAAATGCTTGTGTTGAGGGATCTACTACGTGGGCAAAGCTGTACCAGACTTGAGAAATGGAGCAGAAATCCCAGAACGTAGGTGTAACGACAGGGGTTAACGTCGTTTAGGATATTCCATTCTCGAACACACGCCAGCTACCAGACACTCCAACCAGCCGAATAAGACCCCATACAAATATTTCTCCCCGCACAAACGAGACAACGCTCTGTGTTGTAGTTCCAAAAACAGGGAATCAATCTTTATTACAAGCACATGGTAACACACTTCCCTTCAAAACACTTCCCTCCCATCCTTGGGGAACAGGGCGGGTTAAACTGTCCAATGACAATGGTGATACAGGTCAGGTGTGTTCAAACTTCTCCTTCAGTAAACAGTCTTAGCAGGAGGGGTTGCTGGAGTGATTCCCCCCCCCCCCTTTCCTCACAGCAAGACACTTAAACATCCCATAATAGGCAGCCAGGCGGTCTACCAAGCTCCAATCCACATCACCACAAACTACAATGAAAGGGTCTTTGGAAGCTAGTCTGGATTTAATCTACATTACACAGGCAGCCAGGTGGTTAGAGTTGAACACATCAGCGTCTCTCAATTAACCTGTTGAGTTCAGAATCAAACAACTAGTAAATAGTCCTTTACAGATATCCTGGGAAATACCGTGGATTAATATTACAGACCCATTTCAAAGCAATCCAAGACATATTCTCAATGTCCATTATTTTCTGGCTCATACTTTCTAAGAACTTCTGGGTTCCACGGGCCCTCCCGTTACAGTAGGTAACAAAGTAATTTTAGACATATAATGATCTTAAATCCAGAACCCATGGCAACAGCTATAGTTTATTGCTTATACTGTGGAAACCTGCTTTTCAGTACATGTATTCTGCGAGGACAGAATTATTATTTTTTTTTTTTTTTGTTATAGCTGGTATATAGTAATGTTGTGTCTATCCTTGCCAAACTTTAGTGATGGTTTTATGGCTCTTTAGTCAGTTTGATAAAGCTTGGCTCTAAGGCCCCTTCCACACGGGGTGGATCCGTTTCAGCGGAATCTGCCAGCTCAGCAGGAGATCTCTCCGCTGAGCTGGCGGATGACAGGTCTGTCCCTGCTCACTGAGCGGGGAGGGACCTGTCAGAGCTCCGCTGGTGTCTATAGGGAGATCAGATGAAAATGAACAGCATGTCCGTTTTTCATCAGATCTCATCCGATCCGCCAGGGCGGATGGCGGAGGTATCGCCATACATCTGATGTTAGTGGACCGGATGTCAGCGGACACATCTCCGCTGACAGCCGCCTGCCCATAGGAGTCAATGGATGGCCCGCTCAGATCTGCCTGAAAAACAGACAGGCGGAGCCGAGTGGGCTTGTCGTGTGAAAGGGACCTTGGACCTCATGTACACTGCTGCTGCTAAACAGACGTTTAGGAGTAGTTGGGCGTTTTTTCCACTGCCCCTGAACTCTTCTCTGTTATCTTATCAGTACATGTACACAGGGTCATTTACAGTAGTTTCTAGGCAGTTGAGTGTAGAGACATTTTTTGGAATGCAAAAAAGCATTCAGAAGCTGAGTTTACAGGCATTTCAAACGCAGGAAAACTGACGTTTTAAACGTCAGTTACTATCTGTCAAGTTAAATCGTTCGGGAGAGGTTGTAAAAACATCCCGTGTGCAATGAAGCCTTAGAGCCGGTTCACACAGGGGTGGCACGACTTTTGGGGAGATCTCAAGACGACTTGAGAGGCAACTTGCAAAATGACTTCTGTATTGAAGTCAATGCAAGTCGCCCTGAGTCGCCCCCAAAGTCGTACAAGAACCTTTTTCTAAGTCGGAGCGACTTGTGTCGCTCCTATTAGAGCGGTTCTATTGAATAAAGCGGAGTGCGACTTGTCAGGCGGCTGAGTCCCCTGACGAGTCGCCCCTGTGTAAACCAGCTCTAATTCTTCCAGCTTCAAAGGAACCCCTTTTTGAGGAACATTAATCTTGGTATCCTACCAATGTTTGTTATACTCCTTGATGTGATGATTATTCACAATAGTAGTAATTAGTAATTGCCTGTTGAGGCTGGCAGTTGTCTCTGACTGGTGTACAATTTCAGCAATTTACCTCAAAATAAACTGTTGGGTTTTTTCTTATTTTGTGAAATCCCTAGATGATGGTAATGTATACCTCGTCAGCAGAGCACAGGTGCGTGTTGTGCCTTGTTTGGCTTTATCTGCTTGTACATAACACGTGATGTCTACGTTGTATATTTATACATTCCAGTTTTCTCCATTGGGCCATTTTTAGCCTTGGGATGCAGTTTTTATGTATTGGGCTTAGCCGAAAAATGTGACTGATAACTGTCTTCAAGAGTATTGTGCAGGCCTGTATGAAAATTTTGGCTTTACAGTAACCGTCCAATGTATGCTTTCCTACAACTGCATGTCTTGCCCCGTGCATAATCCAAACGTTTGGTATCCTGCGGTACACTGATTTATCATACTTTAAAAGGTATACATTTGTGGCTAAGTTTGATAAACGACAGGGCAGTATGATCCAAATTATATGGCTCCTAATACTGTTATGATGAGGACAGACAGATGTGTCCTCAGACACCTATGCACATCATGAATGCTTGTTTAATATTTTACCCTTTCTCCAAGCTGTGTATTCCTACAGCTAATACAAAATTGATGTAGACTAAGAGATCTAGAAATGACCAGGTGAAAATGGGTGGTCATATGTAGCTTTGGGAGTGGTGCCTATTTAGAGCAAAGCCAGCCATACATGGTTCCAAATCAGGTCAGATGCAGGGTGTGTGTGTGTGTGTGTGTGTGTGTGTGTGTGTTAACAATGTCCTGTCTCCTAGACCGGCTCCTATGGTGGACGGCACACTGGTTGTCCCCAGGAAAAACATCAGGGACAGACTGATAATTCTGCAAAAGGTACAGGGATTTGACTGCTGAGGATCGGGGTAAAGTAATTTTCTCTGATGCATCCCCTTTCCAATTGTTTGGGGCATCCTGAAAAAAACCTTGCCCGGAGAAGAAAAGTTGAGCGCTGCCATCAGTCCTGTGTCATGCCAACAGTAAAGCATCCTGAGACCATTCATGTGTGGGGTTGCTTCTCACCCGAGGGAGTACGCTCACTCACAATTTTGCCTTCTCCCAACCATCTAAGAACAGTTTGGTGAGGAACAATGCCTTTTCCAGCATGGTGGAGCACCTTGCCATAAGGCAAAAATGATAACCAAGTGGCTTGGGGAACAAACATCAACATTTTGGGTCCCGGAAACTCCCCGGACCCTAATACCATTAGGAACTTGTGGTCAATACTCAAGAGGCGGGTGAAGAAAACAATCCTCACAAACTCCAAGCATTGATTATACAAGAATAGGCTGCCATCAGTTGGGATGTGGCCCAGAAGTTGATTGACATCATGCCAGGCAGCATTGCAGAGGTCTTGAAAAACAATCAACGCTGCAAATATTGACTCTTTGCATAAACTAAATGTAATTGTCAATAAACGCCTTTGACACTTATGAAATGCTTGTAATTATACTTCAGTATACCATAGTAACCTCTGACAAAAAGATCTAAAAACAGAGGCAGCAGACTAAAAATTAATATGTCATTCTCAAAACTTTAGGCCACGGCTGTATGTTTCCTGTCAAGTTTCTAGCCATAATGCACTTGCTGGGTTGAGAATGGGTTGCTTTTTAAGACCCCTTTCACACTGGGGCGGTTTGCAGGCGCTATTTTGCTAAAAATAGCGCCTGCAAACCGAGCCTAAACAGCGGCTCCTGTCTCTCCAATGTGAAAGCCCCAACAGGACTTAAAAAAAAAAAAAAAGTCCTGCTAGCCGCATCTTTGGAGCTGTGAGAGGAGCGGTGTGTTTACCACTCCTACACCACTCCTTCCCATTGAAATGAATGGGATACCGCGGTAATACCACCCGCAAACCGCAGCTGTAGCCGCGGTTTGTGGGGTGGTATTAACCCTTTTTCCGCCACTAGCAGGGGTTAAAACCGCACCGCTAGCAGCCGAATCCCGACGGTATAGCGCCGCTAAAAATAGCGGCGCTATACCGCCACCGCCGCAGTGTGAAACCAGCCTAATAGCTTATTTTTTTGACCCCTTTCACACTGGGGCCAAGGCCACATTCGCAATAAAATGCAGCTCGTTTTAGCTGCGCTTTTTGACCACTCGTCGGGCGCTTTTAAACCCAAAGAAGGGATATACAGCGCTTCCAACCCACCCCAAAGATGCTGCTTGCAGGACTTTTCTGAATGTGCCGCAAGCGTGGTATGAAAGCACTCATTGCAGAGAGTTGGAGGTGGTTTTCAGGCGTTTTTACAGGTGCTATTTCTAGTGCTAAAATGCCTGAAAACTGCCTTGGTGTAAAAGGGGTCCTATGTACTTGGCACAGTATTCAAAAATTCCTCTTCATAGTATATACACTCACCGGCCACTTTTATTGGGTACACCAGTTCAATTGCTTGGTAACACAAATTGCTAATCAACCAATCGCATGGCAGCAACTCAATGTATTTAGTCATCTAGACATGTTGAAGACGACTTGCTGAAATTTAAACCGAGCATCAGAATTGACAAGAAAGGGGATTAAAGTGACTTTGAACGTGGAATAGTTGTTGGTGCCAGACGGGGCTCATCTGAATATTTTAAAAACTGCTGATCTATTCTACTGGGTTTTTCACGCACACCAATCTCTAGGGATTTACAGAGAATGGTTCGAAAAAGAGAAACTATCCAGTGAGCGACTGCCTTTGTCAGAGGAGAATGAGCGGACTGGTTTGAGATTATAGAAAGGCGACAGTAACTCAAATAATCGCTTGTTACAACCAAGGTATGCAGAATACCATCTCTGAATGCACAACACATCGAACCTTGAAGCAGATGGGTTACAGCAGAAGACCACACAGTGCCACTCCTGTCGGCTAAGAACAGGAAACTGAAGCTACAGTTTGCACAGGCTCACCAAATTTGGGCAATAGACGATTGGAAAAACGTTGCCTGGTCTGATGAGTCTCAATTTCAGCTGCGACATTCAGATGGTAGGGTCAGAATTTGGTATTAACGACATAAAAGCATGGATCCATCCTGCCTTGTATCAACGGTTCAGGAACATTTGGGCACCTTGGTACCAACTGAGCATCATTTAAACACCACGGCCTACCTGAGTATTGTTGCTGACCATGTCCATCCCTGTATGACTACAGTGTACCCATCTTCTGATGGGGACTTCCCGCAAGATAATGCACCATGTCACAAAGCTCAAATACTCTCACAACTGGTTTCTTGAACATGACAATGAGGTCACTGTACAATGGTCTCCACAGTCACCAGATCTCAATCCAATAGAGCACCTTTGGGATGTGGTGGAACGGGAGATTTGCATCATGGATGAACAGCCAACAAATCTGCAGCAACTGTGTGATGCTATCATGTCAATATGGATCAAAGTCTCTGAGGAATGTTTCCAACACCTTGTTGAATCTATGCCACACAGAATTAAGGCAGTTCTGAAGGCAAAAGGGGATCCAACCTAGTACTAGCGAAGTGTACCTAATAAAGTGGCAGGTGAGTGTATATACACTTGTGATTCAGGATGTATAGACTATTTTGTCTTCTCTTTAACAAAAGGATTTTGTATTCATATTCAACGTTTTATGCATAAAATATAAATTTCTCTTTTCGGCCATGGACGGACACAGCTCCTTAATTCTTGACAGTTGGGTTATGTTCCTGTTCTATAGGAGAGGACTGGGCAGAACATGTTAGATATTTAAATACATGTTACTTTAACAGAGTTGAACAGCCCCGCCCAGGGGGCGGTCCCTCCGGACATAACCCTACGCCCTGCAGTCAGCAGCTCCAGTTTTTTTCTGCCTAGTAGAGAAGGACCTGGCTCCCTTTTGGGCCCAGGGTCCGGGATTTTTTTTTAGTTTATTAGTTTATGATTTTTATTTTAAGAAAACTTCTATCAACTGCCGGCTGGGTGACAGGCTGGATAATATAGATCCTTGTAGTCCCCCCAGTCTGGCCATCGAGCATGAGCAGGCCTTAACTGCGTGCTGGGTCGGCCCCGACATATCCCATGGCTCCAGGGGTGGCCGGTGAGCTATGCTCCAGGGTTCACATATGACTGGGCTGCTTGCTGTCTGTCACAGTGGACCGGGCCGACAGCTACTCCGTACTGCTAGGTTGTAGGTCTGTCAAGAACGCACCAGCAGGTCCTCGCAAGGACGGGTAAGTACGGTTCCTCCTGCCTCGGGGTGGAACAGCTGTGCATTCCTAAGGGGGTTCTCCTGCCCTCCCCTCTCTCCGTCACCCTTTTCTTTCTCGTACATCACGGGACACAGAGCGACATAGTCATTACTATGTGGGTTATATAGATACCTTCAGGTGCTGGCACTGGCAACTTCCAAAACCGGAAGTACCCTCCCCTATATAAGCCCCTCCCATCCGGGAGTACCTCAGTTTTTTTCCCAGTGTCTAAGGTGTTGGCCAAACGTTAACATGTTTTTTTTTTTTCATCTGGGCTTGTGTACAGGTTCTTTTGGGCCTCAGCAAGCTATTCCGGATCCGACCAAAAAAGCTTCATAGCTAAACGGTCGGTACCCGGGCCTTGCAGAGAAGAGCAAGGTTTTGCCTGTAATGCCTCTCTTAGGAGGGCTGGACCCTGGGAGCCAGAGCTCTGGTCATGCCCATGACCAAGATGTTTTCTGTGCAGGGTGCTATACAGGTCCAGGGGAGTGGAATCCTTGGGAACCCGGTCCCTGAAGGTCTACGTACAATGCCTGCCGTGAGAGGTGAAGTTTGGGCTCCTGTGGACCAAACAGAGTCCTGCGGCGGGGAAAAGGTAAGTGGGGGCCCCTCAGGAACTTGGTTCTATTGAGGGGACCCCCAAGCCTAATTATGTCTTTCTGCCTGTTACCTAACGGTATTCCCGCTAAATATCTGTGCATGCCTGAAACTGCTAGAAAATGTAAAAAAATTTTTTAATGGTGGTCAAGGAAAAAAAATAAAAAAAATGGACAAACCGCGGTACCTGTGTTAAACCACTAGAGGCCGATGTGGAACGTCGTTTTTTTCTGTGGACTGTTTCCTTCTGAGGTCAAGTCCAGGCAGATGGTGAGTTCTCTTTAGGGAAACTGCTACCTATGTCATGTTGCAATGCTCGTCCATCCCCGGGCCCTGCTGCAAACAGGGACCCTGGCTCCTCTCCCTAGTCTTTTTCAAAAGAAGCGCCGAAGGCGCATGTGCCCGCGCCTCTATATATAGAGGTGAGCTTGTAAAGGGGCGGAGCTTGGCGGATGACGCTCTGTGCGCGCCGCAGCGCTTCTGCGCATGTGCGGGCGTCCCAGCATGTCAAAAGGCACAATTATTTGTTGTGAGCTGGCTATGGAGTGCAGAGACGGAGCTGGTAACATTTAAAAAAGGCATACAGCAGGCGGTTGATGCAGGCATCCCCATAGAAAGGCACATTAGTAGACACAACTGTTTTTATATAGCAGCAATTGTGCTAGACTATTTTCAGTAAGTGGTGTATTACGGCTGGAATACCTCAGCTTTGGGCTTAGGAATATGCCGTCCAAAGTCTCCCGGGACTAAGACTCCCTGGAAGCAAAGGGGTCTCCGTCGGGCTCTGAGGATCTTGGGCATGCTTTGGCTGCACCAGTCTCCCCTGAAAAATCAGAGGTTGGTGCCCGTAGAGAACCCTCAGGAGTACCTGGTACTGTGGCTGTCCTCAGTTCACCTGCTCCTGTGTATGTAACAGAGGAGGTTTTTTCCTCAGCTCTGGGAGGTCTGGAAGAGAGATTGACAACATTGATCGCTGCTTTCCTGTCAGAGGGAAAGCGCGCCCGATCTCCGTCTCCTCCCTCAGAGTACCTGTTAGCGGAGCAACAGTCCCATACAGGGATTGACCTACCTGAAGGGGATCAGGATGAGGTTGATTCTGTTCTAGAGGAATCAACAGTGGAAGAGCCATTTTCAGCATCACATGCTGAAAGATTATGGGTTCAGTCCCTGACTGATATGGTCCGATCAGCATTTAAAATGCCCCTTGCGGAACCATCAACCACTTCTGTCTCCTCGTTGGGGTCGCTAAAAGCTCCCCAGACTGTTTGTTCCTTTCCAATCCATCCTTTACTGGAAGGACTCATTTACCAGGATTGGGAACATCCTGATAAAATATTTACTCCCCCTAAGAGATTTCCGGTGGTCTATCCCATGGAGGATAAGTTCTACCGAAAATGGAGGGTGCCTACAGTGGACGCAGCCATCTCTTGTGTGAACAAATCACTGACATGTCCAGTAGATAATGTTCAAGGACCCAATAGATAAAAAATTGGAGTCCTTATTAAAATCTGCTTTTACTACAGCAAGCTTGGTGACACAACCAGCAGTAGCAGCTATTGGGGTCTGCCAAGCGATCAGTTAAAACAGGTCTTAAGGGACTTGTCGGCTCAGCAGGCCCTTGCCCTAGCTGATCTGCCTAGAGCCTTATGCTTTGCGGTTGACGCCATCAAGGATTCAATCCATCAGGCCTCCCGCCTTACGCTGTCTGTAGTACATATGCGTAGGCTTCTATGGCTCAAGAACTGGTCTGCTGAAGCTCCCTGTAAAAAATTGCTGGTTGGCTTCCCATTTCATGGTGAACGCTTATTCGGGGAAGACCTGGACAAATATATCCAGAAAATTTCCAGCGGTAAAAGTACACTCTTGCCGGTTAAAAAGAGATTTAGAGGTCCCTCTTTTAAGAGGCCTGCCTCTCCAGTCCCTGGGACATCTGCTGTGAAGCAGTTCTGACGGCCTCCTCGGTCAAATCCCGGGGGTAAGAATCAGGGACAATCACAGGGTAACAAAAAAACCCTGGGTCAGGAGAGGTACAAAACCTCCCCCCAAGTCAAATTTATGAAGGGTTGCCCCTACTCAATCGGGTGGGGGGAAGACTTCAGTTGTTCGCAGAGACCTGGCGGGACACGATCAGAGACAGATGGGTGCTCTCCGCAGTAAGTCTGGGATACAAGCTGGAGTTAAAAGACTCTCCTCCTTCCCATTTTATGTGGTCAAACGTGCCAAGAGATCCCCGGAAGAGAGGATCCCTCCTGTCGGCACTAGAACTATTGCTCCAAGGAGTAATTATGGAGGTTCCCCTGGAAGAATGCGGGTTCGGGTTTTACTCAAACCTCTTTACAGTCCCGAAGCCAAACGGGGACGTAAGGCCCATGTTAAATCTAAAAGGGCTAAACAAATTCCTACATATCAGGACTTTCCGGATGGAGTCGATCCGATCGGTGGCCACTGCCCTACAAGGGGAGGAATGGTTAGCCTCGATCGACATCAAAGATGCTTATTTGCACATTCCCATCTTTCCAGTCCACCAAAAATTTCTACGCTTTGCAGTAGAAGGGCGCCATTTTCAGTTCAGAGCCTTACCCTTCGGTCTGGCCACAGCACCACAAGTGTTCACAAAAATTCTGGCCCCACTATTGGCCAATCTGAGAACACGAGGTGTGACGATAATGGCATATCTAGACGACTTGTTGCTGATGGACCACTCAGTGGAAAAACTAGAAATGGTTGTTCACGAGACAATCAAGTATCTGGAATCTCACGGTTGGATCATCAACCGAGACAAGTCAGCCCTAAAACTAGTCAAAAGTCTGGAATACTTGGGGCTAAGGCTGGATTCAGACCAGAGGAAGATTTTTCTTGCCTCAAGAAAAAGTGTCTTCTTTGAGAGATTTGATCCACCTGGTGGGTACAAAAAGACAGCCGTCCATACGCCTGTGCATGAGGCTGCTGGGAAAAATGGTGGCATCATTCGAAGCGGTGCCGTACGGTCAATTCCATTCAAGGAATTTGCAAAGGGCCATACTCTCAGCCTGGAACAAAAAAGTTCAGGCCCTAGACTTTACCAATGTCCTTGTCCCCTTCCGTTCGCAAAAGCCTCCGTTGGTGGTTGGTTCCCCAGAATCTGAAAAAAGGGAAATCCTTCAGTCCGATTTCTTGGAAGGTGGTCACTACAGATGCCAGCCTTATAGGCTGGGGGGCAGTACTGGAGCAATGGTCTCTC
Source organism: Rana muscosa (assembly GCA_029206835.1). NCBI lineage: Eukaryota > Metazoa > Chordata > Amphibia > Anura > Ranidae > Rana > Rana muscosa. The sequence goes on along the minus strand of CM055118.1, from coordinate 720,151,410 downwards.
CAGGGCAGATGGTCGGATGCAGAGAAGGCCCTGCCCATCAATCTCTTAGAGATACGAGCAGCCCGGTATGCCCTAGTAGCATGGACATCCAAACTCCAAGGGTCCCCTGTCAGAATTCAATCAGACAATGCCACGGCAGTGGCATATATCAATCATCAGGGGGGCACCAGGAGTCGTGCAGCCCAGAGGGAAGTAAATCGCATCCTGAAATGGGCAGAAAGATATGTCCCAGCCATATCCGCGGTCTTCATTCCAGGAGTGGAGAATTGGAAGGCGGACTTTCTAAGTTGCCAACAATTATGCCCAGGGGAATATTCCCTTCACCCCGAGGTTTTCCGGGCAATATGTCAGCGGTGGGGAGCACCGGATGTAGATCTGCTAGCATCCAGATTCAACGCAAAGGTGGACAGATTTGTCTCTCGGACAAGGGATCCCCTAGCTTGCGGCTCGGATGCTCTAGTGTTCCCTTGGGATCAGTTCAAGCTGATATATGCATTTCCACCGCCACAATTGTTACCTCGATTACTCCGCAGAATCAGGGTAGAAAAGAAACCAGTGATTCTGGTGGCTCCAGCGTGGCCCCGAAGAGCATGGTACGCAGAGATTGTAAAAATGTCTGTGGGGAGTCCTTGGACCCTCCCACATCGTCCGGACCTGCTTTCACAAGGACCGATATACCACCCTTCCTTACTAGCCCTAGGTTTGACGGCCTGGCTATTGAAGCCCACATTCTAAAAAAGAGAGGACTCTCTAATCCTGTGGTATCTACCATGATCAATGCCAGGAAGCCGGTATCCAGGCAGATTTACTATAGAATCTGGAAGGCGTACATCGCGTGGTGTGAGGCCAAGAAATGGCATCCACGTAAGTACGTAATAGGTAGGATTCTGGACTTCCTACAGTGGGCTGTAGATAGGAAGTTTGCCTTGAGTACTATCAAGGGTCAGATTTCGGCCTTGTCAATATTTTTTCAAAGGCCCCTGGCTTCGCATTCACTAGTCAAAACTTTTACACAAGGAGTGATGCGTATTAGCCCTCCGGTTAAAATTCCCATATGTCCATGGGACCTAAACCTGGTTCTATCGGTTCTACAGAAACAACCATTTGAACCATTTACAGCACATTTCCTTGGTTCTTCTCACCAGGAAATTGATTTTTTTAGTAGCCATATGTTCGGCTAAAAGAGTGTCGGCTTTGGCCGCTATGTCCTGTAAGGAGCCATATCTGGTTATCCATAAGGACAGAGTAGTGTTACGTCCTCATCCAGCCTTTCTTCCTAAGGTGGTATCGAGGTTTCATTTGAACCAAGATGTGGTTCTTCCTTCCTTTTTCCCCAAACCTAGCTCGGTAGAGGAAAAGTTATTACATTCTTTGGATGTAGTAAGAGCAGTTAAAGCTTATCTAAAAGCCACTGCTCAGATTCGTAGAACGGATACTTTGTTTATTCTGCCGGAAGGCCCCAGAAAGGGTCAGGCAGCGTCAAAATCTACTTTAGCCAAGTGGATTCGACAGGTCATAACGCAAGCCTATGGCTTGAGAAGGAGACCGCCTCCGTTCAAAGTTAGGGCGCACTCCACGAGAGCAGTTGGAACTTCATGGGCAGTGCATCACCAGGCCTCCCTGGCTCAAATCTGTAAGGCCGCAACATGGTCTTCAGTACACACGTTTACTAGGTTCTACCAGGTGGACGTTAGAAGTCAGGAGGATGTCGCGTTTGGGCGCAGTGTGTTGCAGGCCGCAAAAGATCCTCATGTCTGATAGCGCCCAGCTTATGTATGGTGTATCCCCCCCCCCCCTCATTTGGCATTGCTTTGGGACGTCCCACATAGTAATGACTATGTCGCTCTGTGTCCCGTGATGTACGAGAAAGAAAATAGGATTTTTATAACAGCTTACCTGTAAAATCCTTTTCTTGGAGTACATCACGGGACACAGAGCTCCCACCCCTCTTTTGGGGACACTTATTGCTTTGCTACAAAACTGAGGTACTCCCGGATGGGAGGGGCTTATATAGGGGAGGGCACTTCCGGTTTTGGAAGTTGCCAGTGCCAGCACCTGAAGGTATCTATATAACCCACATAGTAATGATTATGTCGCTCTGTGTCCCGTGATGTACTCCAAGAAAAGGATTTTACAGGTAAGCTGTTATAAAAATCCTATTTTTCCTCCTCCCCTTGCGGGGCTCGCTGCAACCGGGGAATACCTGTAGGGGGCTCCAGGTCCCGGCGGGGGACTGTGGGTGAGTCCAGGCCCGCTTTCTGTGGGGGGGTAGTTATTGTCTTGGAAGCCTCCGCTGCGGCCTTCTAGTCCACCTCACTTGTTTGGGCGCCGTTCTCTGAGGCAACGGCAGCCATTTTGGAGTGGGTTTTGGTCTCTAGTGCTGGCTGGCTTCCTGAACAGCGCAATTCACCTCAGAGTTCCTCAGTCACACGTGTGTGTGTGTGTGTGTGTGGAGAGCGGGCGGCGGTGCTGAACAGTCTCTTGCTGGGTGGTGAGTCCCCTGGGTAACCCCCCCCCCCCGGTCAGTGCAGCAAGGAGGGTGAACAAATATCCCGGTAGAGGGGACCCCTGCCTTTAAGAACCCTACTGATAGGAGGTCCAAAGCGGTGAGCCGCTCCATGTTCACCATGCTGGGGTCAGCATTGCGGCCTATATTGGCTGCTTCTTGGTGTCCCAGACGCTCACTGAGTGGGCTAAAATATTGCACCGGACTGTGGAGGAGCATCAGCTCCCTCCAGAATGCGTGTCACTGGCCGAACAGTTGGTACAGGGACTTGTGTACGTCTGTGATGCAACCCTGGATGCGGCCCCTTTAATCTCCAGGGCCTCCGCATCTGCAGTGGTATTGCGCTGCCTGATATGGCTGAAATTCTGGTCCGCTGACCAAGCTTCGAAGGAAACTCTGGCAGATTTGCCTTTCAAGGGTGGGGAGGCTTTTTGGTGCCTCACTGGACGACATCATTAAGGATGTCACTGGAGGTAAGAGCACACTTCTTCCTCAGTCCACTAAAGGGAAGGAGCCCCGGACGGCTTTGCGGGTTTGCAGCTCGGTGGACCTCCCTGCTCTCCGACCAGTGGGTCTGCGAGGTGGTCACTTCGGGGTACAAGATAGTTTCTTTCTTGTCCACCAAACCGATCTTTCCCTCAAATCTGCCCCTCCTTCCGGCTCGTCGGACTGCCCTGCAAGGGGCAGTGCAAGACTTGTTGAGGTGCGGGGTACTCATACACCTACCACCGCAGGACAGGTTTCAGGGTTTCTACTCAAATCTGTTTGTGGTCCCAAAGAAGGACGAAGGGTCTGTCCAATCTTGGACCTCAAGGCCCTCAATGCCTTTATAAAGATTCAAAAGTTCCGGATGGAATCGATTCGTTCGGTGGTTGCTGCGCTCCATCCGCGCGTCCTTGGATATCAGGGACGCATACTTGCATGTCCCCATCTGCGTCAGTCATCAGGTTTCTGTGCTTTGCGATCGGCGAAGACCACTATCAATTTGTGGCTCTTCCCTTTGGCCTATCATCGGCACCAAGAGTTTTCACCAAGGTGCTCGCCCTGTTTCTAGCTTTGCTGAGACAGCGCGGCATTGCTATTGTGGGCTACTTGGACAATCTTCTTCTGAGAGCTACTTCAAGCTCAGAATTAGAGGAGGACGTGTCTATAGCCAGTCAGACCCTCCGGGAGTTTGGTTGGATACTGAACCTCCAGAAGTCGGTGTTAGTACCGACCCAGCGCCTAGAGTACCTGGGGTTGATTCTGGACTCCTCGGAGGCCAGAGTCTTTCTTCCTTTGGAAAAGTTGCAGACACTCCAGACGGCGGTGAAGTTAATGACATCCCGCAATTGGTCGTCTCTCCGTTTTTTGCATGCGAGTCCTGGGCCTCATGGTAGCCTCCTTCGAAGCAGTACCGTATGCCCAATTCCACACTCTAGTCTTGCAGAAGGAGATTCTCTCCAAATGGAACAGATCTCCATTGTCTCTGGATCGTCAGATTCAGATAAGTCATCTTTTCAGGTCCTCTCTGAGTTGGTGGCTGAGATCCCTGGCTCTTCGGTCCGGGAAGTCGTTCCTCCCCTTTCATTCAACTGTGATCACGACGGGCGCCAGCCTGACCAGTTGGGGGAGGGGGCGTGGAGTCTGGAAAGTTCAGGCGTCCCAGGGCCGATGGACTCCGAACGAATCCCGACTGCCAATCAATGTCCTGGAACTCCGGGCGATCAGGCTGTGCCTTTCCAAGTGGTCAGAGGCTAAGAGGGCATCCAGTCTGAATCCAGTCTGACAACGCCACGGCAGTGGCATACGTCAACCATCAAGGAGGAACAAGAAGCTCGGCTGCAGCATCGGAGGTTGCTCACATCCTGCGGTGGGCGGAAAGGAGCGTGCCGACTCTATCGGCAGTTTACATTCCGGGCGTGGAAAACTGACAGGCGGACTATCTGAGTCTCCAGAGGTTTTTCAACTCCTTTACCGGAGATGGGGCATGCCAGACGTGGATCTCCTGGCTTCTTGACTCAATCGCAAGGTTCGTGGCTAGGTCCAGAGATCCCTGGGCAGACTCGTCAGACACGTTGGTGGCCCGGTGGGGTCAGTATCGGCTAATTTATGCCTTTCCCCCACTGAAATTGCTTCCTCGTTCTGTTCCGTAGAGTCTGAGGGGATTCCGGTGATTCTCATCGCCCCGGATTGGCCCAGGTGTCCCTGGTACGCCAATCTAGTGTGCCTGGTGGCGGATGCGCCTTGGCAACTACCGATGCGGGAGGACCTTCTCTCGCAAGGTCCCATTCTTCATCCTGCTTTACAGTCGCTGACTTTAACGGCATGGCTATTGAAAGCCAGGTACTAAGGGGCCGAGGCCTGTCTGATTCAGTCATTTCAACCATGTTGAGGGTACGCAAGTCTTCTAGGAAGATCTATCATCGCACGTGGAGAGCCTCTACATCTCTATGTGTTTGGAGATGGAGTGGCGTCCACGGGCATATTCGGTTTCCAGGATCCTGCTGTTTTTATAGCGTGGAGTGGATCAGAAACTTGCCTTAAGCACCATTAAGGGCCAGATTTCAGCCTTGGCTGTTTTCTTTCAGAGACCCTGGTGGATCATTCATTGGTGAGTACTTTTGTGCAAGGGGTCCGACATGTGGATCCTCCGGTCCGACCACCACTCTCGGTACTTCAGAAATCTCCATTTGAGGACCTCAGAAGGTTGCCTTCCTAGTAGCCATCACATCCGTCAGGAGGGTTTCTAAATTGGCGGCCTTGTCTTGCAAGTCCCCATATTTGGTCCTCCATAAGGACAAAGCGCAGCCTTCCTTCCTTCCGAAGGTAGCTTTGGCTTTTCACCTGAATGAGGACATTTGTACTTCCATCCTTTGTGTCCTTGGCCATCGCATTCCAAGGAGGTTGCTCTGCATTCTTTAGACATGGTACGTGCCTTGTGGGTGTACCTGTTGGCTACGGCTCCTTTCCGGAGGTCTGACTCACTGTTTGTGTCGGTGTCTGGTCCGCAGAAGGGCCTGGCGGTCTCGTCGGCCACCATTTCTCGGTGGATCAGGCAGACCATCATCCAGGCATATGCCGTTAAGGGGCGGGCGCCTCCCTTTCCTATCACGGCGCATTCGACCAGGGATTTTGGTGCCTCTTGGGCTTTCCGACATCAAGCGTCTGTCTCACAAGTGTGTAAGGCGGCGACATGTTCACACCTTTTTTCAAAGTTTTACAAGGTTGATGTGAGTGCATCTACGGATGCTAGCTTCGGCCGCAAAGTTTTGCAGGCGGCTGTTTGAGGTTGAAACTCCTCCGTTGAGGAGCTTTGCTTGTTTGGGGTGAAATTTAGTTTTTTGATTGCTGTTCCTACCCCTCGTTTTTTGACACTGTTTTGGGACGTCCCAACTGTCAAGAATTAAGGAGCTGTGTCCTTCCATGGACGATAAGAGAAAATAGGATTTTTTGTACTCGCCGTAAAATCCTTTTCTCTGTCGTCCATGGACGGACACAGCACCCACCCCTCCTTTTTTGGTTTGTACTGCTTTTTACGAATTGAGCTGCTGACTACAGGGTGGAGGGTTATGTCCGGAGGGACTGCCCCTGGGCGGGGCTGTTCAACTCTGTTAAAGTAACATGTATTTAAATATCTAACGTGTTCTGCCTAGTCCTCTCCTATAGAACAGGAACATAACCCAACTGTCAAGAATTAAGGAGCTGTGTCCGTCCATGGGCGACAGAGAAAAGGATTTTATGGTAAGTACAAAAAATCCTATTTCATTGTTTTCCAGTCTCTGCAGAATCTCAAACTAAGAATTCTGCAGAGGTTTGAGGCTTTAAATCTATTTATGATTGTGTAGTGGTCTAATAATCAATTGCATCAGAAGGATAAATAATCCAAAGTGCCATCTGTTCTGTTTTGCTTTTTTCCTCCCTAATTTACTCATGTCTTCATGTAAAATGAAAATATTCTCATTTCATTTGCATTTTTGATCTTGTTGCACGCAAATGAGGACAGACGAAAGTTCACGGTGTAATCAGGAGCGATGTATGACATGCATCATTTAATCCAGCTTTCATTCATTTCTGGTCCTTCAGCAGTTCTAAAATGGTCTCTGACTGCAAATCCAGCAACAGCAGGCAAAGCACAAGAACACTAATGTAAATCCAAGTACAGAGCATAGACTGACACGTATTGGGCATGTGGTTTGTTAAATCGTAAAAGCAAAATGTTGTCAGACAGAAACCCTAATGTCAGATGGAACAAAGGAGCAACCATTGTAAAACCTTTTAAAGTAGATTAAACCTTTACAAATGTAAGTTTAAAGCGGTACTAAACCCAAAACCAAAAATTTAATATATTGCAGCTTGCCAATCAGATGTGGTGGCCGCATTCGTTTTTTTTTTGTTAAGCTTTTTTTCTTCGTTTTTACCTGGCAATTCAGCCAGAAATACACATCCAGTATTGGAGTGCCCCCACCCTGGATAAAGGAGCACAGGGGGCACAGCAGATGGCAGCATTGTCAGTCTGGGGGGAAGGGGAGTGTTGGATATACTATCAGATTTAAATACGCTAACAAACTGAAGCCAAACTCCAGCTCATACTTTATAATCGGTTACAGCAAGTATTTTTTTTTCCTAATATAGTAGAGATGCACAGATACCATCCGAATACGATAGTTTTAAAAAAAAAATTGTACTCGCCGATACCAATTACAGATGCCTAATGCGGCTGTTTTTGTTTTTACTTCAGCTGTCAGCAATGGTACAAAGCATTGAAACATTATTTAGAAATATTTTTTGAAATTTTGCTTTTTTTTTTTTTTTCATTGTGAAACATGTAAATATGTGCTCGGATAAGGGGTCTGGTATGGATTTTGTTGGAATCCCCACGCCATTTGGGTTACCCTCAAAATTTATACCAGGCATGGATTGGGGGGAGGGGCACACGCGCTGTTGTGTTTTTTTCTTTTTTCTTCCTTTGCCGGCAAATGTGTTTACATTCAGCTGTCTGCGGGGAACCCCCGCAGACAGCTGATGGATCTGTTGTTAGCGTGCAGTGGGCCGCTGGCTAGAAAAAAAAGCAAACAAAAGCTTGGAAACTGGCGCTTAGCAGCGGTTAACAGTGTTTAGAAGCTTCTCTGAGCTCAAAAACACAAAAAGAAATGTGTTTTTTTCTCTTATCATCCATGGACTGACACGGTGTCTCTTTACACTTTACACGTGGGTTATGTCCCTGCTTGCAGGAGAAGACCTAGGCAGAATGTGAGATGTTATACATACATTCTAAAAGCCAGAGCTGAACAGCCCCACCCAGGGGGCGGTCCCTCCGGACATAACCCTCCCACTACAGTCAGCAGACTTCAGTTTTTTTCTGCCTAGCAGAAGGAGAAGACGTGGCTCTCTCAGGAGCCAGTCTCCTGACCTATTTTTATTCCTTTTCTGGAATTCTTTTTTATTTTATTTTTGAGAATTTTCTATCAACTGTCGGCTGGGCAACAGGTTGGGTACAAGATATCCTCGTAGTCTTCCCTGTCCGACCATCGAGCGTGCTGATCCTCGCCTTGTGTGCGTGAGACTCAGTTCACGACAGGCCCCATGACTCCAGGGGTGGCCGGGTTTGCTTTCATGCTCCCACGGTCCTCTCAAGACTGAACAGTTCCTGACTGACTGTATCTTTCGCGGTGGACCGGGCCGACAGCTACTCAGTACTGCACTGTGATAGTCCTGTCAGAAACACACCAGTGGGTCCCTCAGGGGACGGGTAAGTAGTCTCTCCTGCCTGCAGGTGAGTACAAAAAGCTGTATGTTTCTCTGTGGGGGATTTTCCCTGTCTCCCCCTGTATTTCATTGTCTCTCTCTGTCACCCTTGCTGGCGCTGTGCTGTGTGGGGTGCCTGGGGGTCACACTGTTCTTGGAGGGGCTAATGCTGGTCTGCAGATATGCTTGGGGTCTTTTTTTGTGTGTTTTGGGGCCTGAGCGCCGAGTGGCGCTGTGTGTGTGCTGTTTTTTTCACTTTTGCTGAGTCATGGCGGCCATCTTGCCGCGGATCGCCTCAGTGAAGTGCGGCGGCCATTTTCTTGTAGCCTGCGCGCTCTTCAGCACTAGTTTTGGCCTCTAGCGCTGCTGTAACCGCGTGAATCTCCTCACAGCTCACCAGCGCTGACACAGCGCGGTACAGACAGCGGAACTGAGCGGTCCCTGGTCCGGTTTGGTGAGTCCCCTGGGCGCCCCCTCCTCAGTCAGCACAGCCTGTGGGTGGACTTTTTATCTGAGGAGTCTCAGAGGGGGGCAATATGGAGTCTCTGTCACCAGCTTCCCCTAAATGTCAGTGGACAACAGGCAGTGCTTCAGCACCTGCGGTCCCTAGGGACCAGTTGTGGGCAGTCCTGGAATCATTTCTGACCAGGATGGGAGCTGTGTGCAAGCGCAAGGGAGCAAAAAAGCGCCCTCTCCCCACTTTACTTCATGAGGGCAGTGCGCTGATTCAGATATGGGCCTAGCCACTACCGCTCAGGACCCTAGTTCTGAATGTATTGGATGGTTTTGAACAGGACATTCCTTATGAGGAAAACTCCAGTTCTGAGTCAGTAAATGACAGGGCGCTTGTTAGTGTACTCATGACTGCGGTGAGGGACACTCTCAAGCTAAAATGCTGCGGATGCAGAACCTCAGGCGGATACACTCTCCTTTTGGTTTTTTTAAGGCCAGGCCTTCTAAAGAGGTTTTTCCATATGTACTTTCTTTGACCAGCTCATTGATAAGGTCTGAGAAAAGCCGCAGAAGAATTTTTTTATGGTCCCGCGGCGTTTGTCTATCAGATACCCCTTGAAGATGCCCTACTTAAAAAGTGGGCTTCTCCCCCAGTGTCGACCCTCCAGTCGCCCGGTTGAACAAGGCCATCACTCTCCCGATGGAGGGGACTCCTGCATTTGAGGACCCCACTGACAGGAGGTCAGAAGTGGTGAGCAGAGCCATGTTTGCCTTGTTGGGATCCGCCCTACGGCCTGTGGTAGCGGCGACCCTTGTGTCTTAAACACTTACAGGTTGGGCAAAAATGTTGCACCTAGCTGTACAGGAGCATAATCTTCCTCCAGACACAGTTGCTCTGGCCCACCAACTGGTTCAGGGCCTGGTTTATGTGTGCGACGCCACGTTGGACGCGGCCCCTTTAATATCCAGGGCCTCTGTCTCGGCGGTGGTATTGCGTCGTCTTATCTGGTTGAAGTGCTGGTCTGCTGACCTAGCCTTAGGAAGCTCCTGATGGATCTACCATTTAAAGGTGGTAGACCTTTCGGTGCTGCTCTGGATGACATCGTCATGGATGTCATGGGAGGTAAAAGCACTCTTCTTCCTTAGACTAGCAAGAGTGAGGAGGCCTGCCGCAAACGGGGGCCTTCCTTTCCAGCAAAACGGGTTTTTTTTCGTCAGTCAGAGTCCACGGGTAGGTCTTCTCAGACTGACGGCAGTGCGGCTGGTGGGCACAAGTGCCCCTGGGTGCATAAGCCGAACAAGCGGCTCCCAAGCCCGCCTCCGCGTGAAGTCTTGCCTCCGCCCGACTCTGGGGTGGGGGGACGACTTCGCAGGTCACGAATCGGTGGTCCTCCCAAATCTCCGACTGGTGGGTGTGCGAGGTGGTCACCTCAGGATACAGGATAGTATTCCGATCCTGGCCCCCAGACAGATTCTTTCCCTCGAATCTTCCTCTCCTTCCTACCTGTCGGGCAGCCCTCTTGGGGGCTGTACAGGATTTGATCAGGTTCGTGGTTCGACCTATCCTGGACCTCAAGGCCCTGAATGCCTTCGAGAAGGTGCAGAAATTCCGCATGGAATCCATTCGCACGGTGATCGCTACACTCCACCAAAGGGATTTTCTTCTGGCGTCCTTGGACTTCAAGGACGCCTACTTGCATGTTTCGATCTGCGCAAGTCACCAGAAGTTTCTGCGCTTGCGATCAGCGAAGTCCACTATCGATTGTGGCTCTTCCTTTCGGCCTAGCCTCAGCACCAAGGGTGTTCACCAAGGTGCTTGCTCCGGTTCTAGCCTTCTGTTACAGTGAGGTATTGCTGTCGTGGGCTATCTGGACGATCTTCTGCTAAGAGCAGAAAGTGGCTCAGACTTAGAGGAAAGGTGACTATCGTCAATTAGACCCTCAGGGACTTCGGGTGGTTCCTGAACATTCAGGAGTCAGTCCTGGTCCCGACTCAGTGTCTGGAGTATCTAGTTCTGATTCTGGACTCCTTGGAGGCAAAGGTATCCTACCTCTGGAGAAGTTGCTGACACTTCAGTCTGCGGTGCGGGTGCTGACATCCCGAAAATGGTTGTCAATCCGTTTTTTTGCATGAGAGTCCCGGGACTCGTGGTGGCCTCCTTCGCGGCCGTTCCGTATGCCCAATCACACACCAGGGCATTGCAGAAGGAGATCTTGTCCACCTGGGACAAATCCCCGTTGTCCTTGGATCTTCAGATCCAGGTGATTCACCTGGTCAGGGTGCCCCTGACATGGTGGTTGAGATCCTCGGCTCTTCGGTCCGGAAAGTCGTTCCCCTCCCATCCAATGGACGGTACTCACGACGGACACCAGCCTGACAGGCTGGGGTGAAGTCTGGGGAGTCCTGTCGGCTCAAGGCCTTGGACTCCGGACGAGCCCGTTTACCAATCACTGTTCTGAAAATACGGGCCATCGGACTGTGTCTCTCCTCAGGTCGGAGAGAGTACGGGGTCGCTCCATCAGGAGCCAGTCGGACAACGCCACGGCGGTGGCGTATGTAAACCATCAAGGGGGGACTCGGAGCTCAGCTGCGGCTTCCGAGGTAGTCCGTATCCTGAAGTGGGCCGGAAGAAACGTGTCGGCTCTGTAGGCCATGTACATTCTGGGCATAGACAATGGGCAGGCGGACTATCTGATTCGCCAATCGCCGGACAAAGAAGAGTGGTCCTTGCATATTTCAACTCCTTTGCCGACGGTGGGGCACGCCGGATGTGGACCTGATGGCCTCTCGACTCAATCGCAAGGGTCGAGGTTGTGGCCAGATCCAGGGATCCTTGGGCGATGCCTCGGATGCGTTGGTGGCCCCATAGGGTCCTTATCGCCTGATATAAACTCTGGTGATCCTAATTGTTCCGGATTGGCCTCAGCATCACTGGTACGCTGATCTGGTACGTCTCGTCGCGGACGTTCCCTGGCGGTTGCCGATGAGGGAGGACCTTCAGTCTCAAGGTCCTATGTTTCATCCAGCTTACAGTCTCTGGCTTTAACGGCAGGGCTGTTGAAAGCCAGGTGTTGAGGGACCGAGGTCTCTCAGACTCGGTCATTTTGACCATGTTAAGGACACGGAAGTCTTCCTCCAAGCAGATCTATCACCGTGCCTGGAAAGCTTATATCGCCATATGCGAAGCGCTGGACTGGCGTCCTCGGACGTATTCCGTCCCCAGAATCCTGCGTCCTCTGCAGTGTGGAGTGACCCAAAAGCTTGCTTTGAGTACCATCAAGGATCAGATTTCGGCCTTGACCGTCTTCTTTCAGCGACCTCTAGCGGGTCATTTCTTGGTTAGCACCTTGTGTTGGGGGTTCGCCATGTGCTCCCTCCTGTCAAGCCTCCTCTCCCACCGTGGGATCTGAAGTTGGTGCTCTCGGTCCTCCAGGAACCTCCTTTTGGGAATATCCGGGATATTCCCCTCTTGCCTTGTCTCAGAAGGTGGCCTTTTAGTGGCAATCACTTCTGTTTGACGGGTGTCTGAGTTGGCGGCTTTGTCCTGCAAGTCGCCATATTTAGTCATCCATAAGGATAAGGCGGTGTTGCATCCGTGACCTTCCTTTTTGCCAAAGGTGGTGTCGACCTTTCACCTACATGAGGACATTGTCCTCCCTTCCTTGTGTCCTCACCCATCGCATCCCAGAGAGTTTGCACTGCACATATTGGATGTGGTACAAGCCTTACGGGTGTACCTGTCTGCTACTGCTTCTATTCGAAAGTCCGACTCACTGTTTGTGACTGTCTCTGGTCCATAACAGGGCCAAGCGGTTTCGTCTGCCATCATTTCTAGGGGAATCAGACAAACCGTCATTCAAGCCTATGCTCTCAAAGGGCGGGCGCCTCCCTTTCCGGTTACGGCGCATTCCACCAGGGCAATTGGTGCTTCCTGGGTTTTCCGACATCAAGCGTCGGTTGCACAAGTGTGCAAGGCGGCGACCTGGTCGTCTGTTCATGCCTTTTAAGTTTTATAAGGTTAATGTGGCTGCATCTCCGGATGCTTCCTTCGGCCGCAGGGTGCTGCAGGCCGATGTTTAAAGTTGCGACTCCTCCGTTGAGGAGCTCTGCCTTCTTGGAGTGAAGTTTTTGGTTTTTCCATTTATACTGCTCCCATCCCTCCTTGACACTGCTTTTGGGACATCCCACGTGTAAAGTGTAAAGAGACACCGTGTCAGTCCATGGATGATAAGAGAAAATAGGATTTTTTGTACTCACCGTAAAATCCTTTTCTCTGACATCCATGGACTGACACGGCACCCACCCTTCCTTTTTAAGTTTGTACTGCTTTGTTACGAACTGAAGTCTGCTGACTGTAGTGGGAGGGTTATGTCCGGAGGGACCGCCCCCTGGGTGGGGCTGTTCAGCTCTGGCTTTTAGAATGTATGTATAACCTCTCACATTCTGCCTAGGTCTTCTCCTGCAAGCAGGGACATAACCCACGTGTAAAGTGTAAAGAGACACCGTGTCAGTCCATGGATGTCAGAGAAAAGGATTTTACGGTGAGTACAAAAAATCCTATTTTTCTGCTCCTAAAAGCTGAAGCTGGAAAAACACTTCTCAACAATTCACAATAGTGTGCATAGACACATAGAATAACACGGTTTGCTTATAGGGGCAGGAAAAAACTCAAACTAGCTGCTAGGAGTTAAAAAAAGCTAGTGTGCATGAAGCCTAAAAAGTAAACCCGCAGAGGTGTATATTTTTTTTTTTTTTTTTTTTTTTTTTTTTTTTTTTTTTTTTAGTTTAGCACAAACCAGTAAATTATTTAATCTTTTTTTTTTTTTTTTTTTTTTTTTTACAAATCTTTTATTTAGTCAAAGGGCATGGTTCCAGGACACACAACAAGATATGAACAGTTTTGGCATATAATACAGCATAACATATATTCATTGGAGAAGATGAAACGCTGAAAACCCAAGCGGACATTGAGTCTACTGACTCGCCCGAGGCGTCTTGTATATGCCAGTCTAGATGTAGGGAAGATATAACCTCGGGGCCGGGCATGGTTAAGGTAAACTATTGCCAAAAAACAAAGGTGTTCTAATAGGGTGAGACCACGGAACCAGCCCAAATCATTTCTTTCAATTTTGTATAGAAAAGGGTAACATAGAGCCATAAAAAGGGTTCTACCTTCATCAGAGAAGACGAGCATGTTCGAGAGAGTCCAAGCCTTGGAGTAGCGTTCTTGTTGGTGGCGTGCCAAAAGGACAAAGTCTTCAGCTTATTTATTTCCTCTACTTTCTTAAGCCACATCCCGATGGTCAGAGACTGTGGGGATTTCCATTTTTAAGAGGAATACATGCCATGGCGGCGTCAAGGAGATGGCGAATGATAGATTTGTTTTATAGATTCCCCTGGGGGCACTAGAGGCATGGAGGAGGAAAACCGCTGGGTCGTCCGGTATCTGGTGCTCCGTGAATTTTTGGGTACCTCCTTCCAAAAGTGTTTGTTTGGAACAGGTCCAGAAAATATGGAGACTGGTTCTTCCTGGCACCTTCAGCAATTATCAGAAGTTGCAGGGAATTTTTCTTGTAACCTCACCGGTGTTCTATACCATCTGGTCAAAATGTAAACGTTTTTTGTTTCTTGCACCTTTGTGCAGATGGAGAATTTGTACATAAATTGGAGGATATGTTGTCTTTGTTGTCGAGGTGAGAGAGCTACCAAGCTCCTGCTCCCACTCGTGGAGTCGGCACAGGGAATGGGGTTTCCGGAGGTGTGATCAGTAGGTAGTAGTTGGCTGAGAGTGTTAAAGGCATCACCCCTGATTCCGGGCAGTATTCCTCCAAAGTTGTGAGGGGTCTACTGAAGTTGCTTGGGGGTGGGAGAGATCTGAGAAAAGGAGTGAGTTGAATAGCCCTCCAAAATCACAAGCAGAAGGAACCTGTCTGATTGGTGCGGGCAGAGATTGATGGCCAACCTCTTCAATTTTTGAAGGGGTTGGCAAGTTTTGAAAGGCTGTATCTTGGTTAGGGTTGTCCCGATACCGATACTAGTATCGGTACCGATACTGAGCATTTCCCCAAGTACTTGTACTCGGGGAAAATGCTCCGATGCTTCACCCGATACCTGGGCAGTCAGGGATGATCGGTGCGGCGGGGCGAGTTTCAAGCACTGATCTCCCTGTATACATTTCAATAATACAGCTGACAGCTTCTCCCCCCGGCCCCCCCTCCCCCCCTTTTCATCTGCTTTAGCGAAATATATACAGCGGCGATCTGTGCTTCTAAACTCCCCCAAAGCCTCACCGCTGACTGTCCCTGTATCCCCCTCCATGCTGCTGCTGCTGTCCTTCTCCATGATCTGTGTCCCATGTCCTCCTCCGTGATGCTGCTCTCCCCCTCCGCATTCTGTGTCCCCCTCCGTGTTGCTGTCCGCGCTCCATGTCCCACTCCTTCTGCTCTCCCCCTCCGTGCTCCGTGTCCCCTCCATGTCCTCCTCCACTCCCTCTGTCCTCGATCTGTCAGGATGGAGAGTGGAGGTAGGAGCCGCTAAATCCGGCTCCTACTTTTTCTGAATGAACAGAGTCAGTGATCACTGACTCTGTCCATTCACATAACTGAAACATCGTAACCTGTGTTTACGATGCTTCAGTTTATGAATGGAGAGGAGCCTCCTGTCCATTCATTTTATCTGAGGCTGCAGAGAAACATAACAAAAAATCGTAAATAAAAAAAAAATAAAAAAAAAAAAATACTGACACATGTGCCACTGTCACGTGACATTGAAAAAAAAGTATCGGTATCGGCGAGTACTTAAAAAAAAGTATCGGTACTTGTACTCGGTCTTAAAGTGGTATCGGGACAACCCTAATCTTGGTATCCTGGGGTAAAAAGTTGTTTTCCCAATATTGGGAATAATGGCAAGGTCGGGGATGAGAGAGATGTTTGCGCAAGCAAAGATGAACAGAGTCTCGCGGTCTGGCCATTCAGGGGATGGTTTTTCACGTCCCTTAGCACCAATGTGCTTTACAGAGAGATATGGCACTTTGAGCTTGTTCTAACTGAACCCATAATTTGATGACGCAGTGCCTATTCCAATCAATGAGTCTACTTTAGATACATTATTTAATCTTACCCCAGCACTTGCAGTTTACAACTTTTAGTGCCATTGGCTCCTGTTCTCTCACTGCTCCTTCCCTGAACTTCCAATCTTCATAGGAAATAATTAACACTGGACAATGCAGTCTCAAATAAAGCCTGGTACACTGCTAGTTTTCTTTTCATTCAATTCAGCAGGCTGAACAAAAAAAAACTGACTGCTCAGGTCGGTGCCATTGTACTAACAATCCGATGTTAGTACAATGATCTCCCCTGCTGTTCTATTGTGTTCTGACGGGGGGGACGGCCCCCTGCCAGAACACTCCGGTCAGTGCTCTCCGCTATTGGCTTAGATCATAAGTAGGTCTCAAGCCCTTTAAAATGGGTACTATCTCCTCCACTGGTTCCAGTGTACCCACTCCTATAGAAAGGCTATCCTGCTGTTCTTCATTATGCATGCATGTAAGTTGAGAACATAGCCAAGAGGCAGCCTCCAATAGCGAAATTCAATTAAAATCCACTTGCAATGTTACAATGCTTGCATTCGATAGAAGCAACAGTACATATATTACTTTCTGTATCTATCTGCGTTCAATCGACCAGAAATACAAAAGCAGAAGTGATGCAACAAGCCCCGCCCACCACATTTCATCACACTGACATCATCATGGCGCTGTCTATTTACTTAACACTTTGCATTTATATTGTACATTCACATCAGTCCCTGCCCTCTCAGAGCTTATATTCTAAAGCCCCTAACTCACAATCATACATACCCATACTAGGACCAACTGACCAACTACCCTAGTGCTGCTAGGTGGAGGTGCTAAACACTTATCCCCTGTGCTACCCGTGGGCTTTTTTTTTTTTTCTTTCATCTGGAGGAGGGGTTTTCTCAGCTGAGCATACCCTCCTGCATGCATGAGCTAAGGGTAAATGGATTCCAGGAAGTAAACGCTACACGAATCATCTGCCCTTACTCAAGATGGCCACGGCTAGAAATGCTGAAGCAAATTAAAGCAGGGAGAATATAGATGGGTGAGTTTTCTTTAAATATTTGAAATTAATTAAAGTGGAGTTCCACCCAAAATCGGAACTTCTGCTAATTTGTCTCCTCTCCCCCTCTGGTGCCACAATTGGCACCTTTCTGGGGGAGGAGGGGCCGGATACCTGTCTTTGACAGGTATCCTGTTCCCACTTCTGGAAGTCCGCGCCATGGCCCATGACGCTCCCTCCTCCCCCCTGTCGCCGGGCCAGTAGGAGAGAGGAGCGGGGCCTCGCGCATGCACAGTAGGGTTCCCTTGCCCATAAGGGTGGCAGCAGCACCCGACAGCTGATGAAAACCTCAGCTGTGGTGTTGACATCGCTGGACTTCTGGACAGGTAAGTGTCCTATTAAAAGCCAGCAGCTGCAGTATGTGTAGCTGCTTTCGGGCGGACCTCCACTTTTAATCAGTGTTTTCAGGTACAGTTTGGTTCCACCTTAAAGGGGTTGTAAAGGTTCGTTTTTTATTTTCTAAATAGGTTCCTTTACGCTTGTGCATTGTTGGTTCACTTACCTTTTCCTTAGATTTCCCTTCTAAATGTTTTTTTTCTTTGTTTTCTTTGTCTGAATTTCTCACTTCCTGTTCCTCAGTAAGCTGTTCAGTAAGCTGTTCTGGCTGACTCAACACCACTCGGATGATGGTGTGAAGTTTAGTGAGGAGAAACAGGAAGTGAGAAATTCAGACAAAGAAAAAAAACATTTAGAAGGTAAATCAAAGGAAAAGGTAAGTGAACCAACAATGCACTAGCTTAAAGAAACCTATTTAGAAAATAAAAAACGAACCTTTACAACCCCTTTAAATTCTCGTTTTTTGGTTTAGATACGCTTTAATGCAATACAGCTTGGTCCAGACTGATTGGATGACAAATGAATGACCGCTTTTGTCCACTTGTCTCCTATCAAGAAGTGTTTTTGCTATATTCACAGCACTGTGCAATGCAGTCTGACTAGTTTACAAGGTTGCTCCGTTTCTCTCCTGGCCTGAAAATTGATGTGCAGGGATTATGGGAGGCTAGTACAAAGACCAAATGCAAAAATTTATATGTGCACACTATTTCTGATATTTTTTTTCCTGAATGTTCTGTTTTTTTTATTTTTTGTTTTTTTTTATGTTTTAGTGTCTCATGATACAAACAGAATCTGCTCACTTTATTGTGTGAACATATAGGCCTCATGCACACTGGACATTCTAAAAACACCAGTAGTGTTGGCTGTAGAAAGCTGTAGAATTCGTTTTTTTCAGGGTTCTTCAGCGCTTTTTAGATGTAGCGTTTTTTTAGCTTTGTTTTTCTAGCAAAACTATACTTCCACTACAGCTTATGGCTCAAAAACGCTGATAAACGCAGAATAGCTGCATTTTTCAGCGTTTTTAAGCTTTTATCAGAGTTGGAGCAATTTACAGCTGAACAACATGCTGGGGAGTTTATTGGTTGCAGAAAAAACCGCCTGAAGCCAAAAACAGCAGCTGTAAAAACGTCCAGTTTGCATGAGCCCATAAACTGACATTGAAGATTAAGATATGTTCAGGAACAACTTTTTTAATCGTTACAAAGAGCCATTAACCTTTAGCCCTGGGTCACACCGGTGCAGCTTTGAAATCGCACTACTTCAGCGTGATTTCAAGGCTGCACATCATTGTGATTTTGCATTGCCGATTTAATTTTGGCTTGCAACTTCATTTAACAGAAGGCTATGCAAGTCGCAATGAATTCGGTAAAAAAAAGTGCAGGAGTGTTTTTTTATAATGGCTGCATCATGAGTAGTGGCAATTAGGGCTGCAAGTAACGATTATTTTCATAATCGATTAGTTGGCCGATTATTGATTCGATTAATCGGTTAATTACCTTTAAAAAAAAAAGGGGGGGGGTAATTTTTGCTGCGATTTTGCATTTTTACATATTTTTTTTAGCCAATTTGTTGTTGGGCAGATCAAAAAACACAAATTGCCACAAAAAACGCATTATTACATGCTTTTCTGCAGCTTCTCCATTAAAGTATATTGAACAAAAAAACAAAATAGCACCGTTTTGCATTAAAAAAAAAGTCCTTGCCCTTTCCAAATACGCAGCAGCTGAAAAAATCATGGATGTGAACGTGTCCCATAGGAAACCATGTAAATGAACTGTAGTGTGTTTCTGCAAAAAACAGAGGTGTGACCCAGGCCTGAGATGTTTAGTAACATAATGGGGTTAAAAAATAAAATATATTGGTACCAAAAGAGCAAATAATCGCTACTGTAAGGGGTTCATTTTTTACTGTGGGACAGTGAAAGTAATATTTACAGTAGCGATTTGCTCTTTTTGTACTATAAAGGGCTAATTTTAGTTTTTTTATTTTTTTAACCCCATTATGTTACTGGCCGATTAATCGATTATGAAAATAGTAATCGATTAATTTCATAATCGATTAGTTGTCGATTAATCGATTAGTTGTTTCGGCCCTAGCGGCAATATGAATGGTTTCACTGCTGGCACTGTAGTTGGAACTGTCAAATTGCATGACCAGTTGCACCGTTGTGTATGGGTGCTTAGGCTACATTACATGGATATTTGTATCGGATAGTGGCTAAATGCCAGTAATCTGCACTTTGAAATTTTAATGTTTCCTGCAAATAGTTGTGGTTTTGTAAATACGATGACTTACTTTTATCTAGTTTAGTTGCGACTAGGTGTGTCAGTGGTTTCAGGATTTTTTTCTCGAATACCCCATTCTTATACACCCAGTATAACATTCCGCTTTGTGGGTAGTTTTCTGAGCAAGGAGATGGCTCTGTGCTCCATTTCAATTACACAGCTCTAAGTGCCTGTTGTGCTATTGTGTGCATGCTTCAGAGGAGAAGATTAATGCAGATAGTGGCAGAAGTCTAGTTTTTTTCTTTTTTTGTTATGTTTGTTATTTTGAAAAAAAAAAAAAAAAACTGTTATACTTGCCTTCTCTTTGTAGTGGTTTTGCACAGAGCAGCCTGGATCCTCCTTCTCTTGGGTCCCCCACCAACGCTCCTTGCTATGGTGACATCCGAGCCACAGCTGTGTGTGTGTGTGTGCGTGTGTGTGTGTGTGTGTGTATTCAGACACTGAGTTTCGGTTTCGTCCCGGCCCCTCTCTCTTCTCATTGGCTAGCTGACTTTGATCACAGCGGGAGCCAATGGCGCTGTTGCTGTGTCTCAGCCAATCAGGAGAGAGTGTCCCAGATGGCCGAGGCACTTGTGCACAATGCTGGATCGAGATGGGGCTTAGGTAAGTGTTAGGGGGGCTGCTGCACACTGAAGGTTTTTTTATCTTAATGCATTAAATAAAAAAAAAATCTGCCATTACAACCACTTTAATGCAGAGAGAGAAGATGAGTACATTCCCTACCATTCCAGCATCAAACTAGGTCTGGGGTCGGCAACCCATCAATCGCGGAAAGCAGATGGCTAAATCACTAACAGGGCTGTGCCCATGCTTCTCCTCAGCCGCTCTCCTTTTTAATAGCAGAGTGGAGTAAGAGGCAAAACGGTGGGAGCACAGGAACTGCTTTAGTTAAAGCGGTTGTATACCCTATTTTGTAACTTTTACCTACAGGTAAGCCTATGATAAGGCTTACCTGTAGGTAAAAAGAATATCTCCTAAATCTGTACGGTTTAGGAGATATTCCCCCCGCAATGAGCTGCTGACTGCAGCGGCACATGCGCAGCGGGGATTCTCGGCTAAAGCCCGGCAGCCGCCTGAGCTTGCCGACGCGCGGGAGTGACGACATCGCCGCTCCAGCCACTCACAGCGCTGGAGCGGCAATACCCGGAAGACACGCCGAGGCAAGATGACATCTCCCTCGGCGTGGACCAGGTAAGTTCCCGACGCCTCGTTCTAAGGTAAGTATTTCCTAATGAGCTAGTATGCGGTGCATACTAGCTCATTATGCCTTTTGCCTTTCGGGTATGAAAAAAAAAAAAAAAAAAGTAGGAGCGGGTATACAACCGCTTTAACATTGCAAGTTAACCAGCAGGTGGTTGGTTGCAAGGCAGTCTTACCAATCATCTTGTTAGAGTGAGAGGCAGCACAGGGCTGGATGGAGGGCAGGAACATGAGCTGCCAGTTTACTTTTTATCTTAAGACCCCTTTCACACTGAGGAGTTTTTCAGGCACTTTTGGGCAAATAGCGACTGTAAAGCGCCTGAAAATGCCTCCCCTGCAGCCCCAGTGTGAGAGCCCAAGTGCTTTCACACTGGGGTGCTGCGCTGGCAGGACGTTAGAAAAAAAGTCTTGCAAGCAGCATCTTTGGGGTGGTGAAGGAGTGGTGTATACACTGCTCCCCCACCGCTCCTTCAAATTAATGGGCACCACTGCCGAAGCACCTGCAAATCAGCTTGTTGGACCCCTTTCACACTGCTAGCGCGGCGGCGTTAGCGGTAAAGCGCCTCTAGTTTTAGCGGTGCTTGACCGTAGTTTTTAGCGGCGCTTTTCGGGCGATAGCATGGCACTTTTAACCCCCCCCGCTAGCGACCGAGGAAAGGGTTGATAGCGCCCGAAAAGCGCCGCTAAAAACTACGGTAAAGCACCGCTAAAACTAGCGTCACTTTACTGCTAACGCGGTCGCGCTAGCAGTGTGAAAGGGGTTTAACAAGCTGATTTGCAGGTGCTTCGGCAGTGGTGCCCATTAATTTGAAGGAGCGGTGGGGGAGCAGTGTATACACCACTCCTTCACCACCCCAAAGATGCTGCTTGCAAGACTTTTTTTCTAACGTCCTGCCAGCGCAGCACCCCAGTGTGAAAGCACTTGGGCTCTCACACTGGGGCTGCAGGGGAGGCATTTTCAGGCGCTTTACAGTCGCTATTATTAGCCCAAAAGCGCCTGAAAAACTCCTCAGTGTGAAAGGGGTCTTAAGATAAAAAGTAAACTGGCAGCTCATGTTCCTGCCCTCCATCCAGCCCTGTGCTGCCTCTCACTCCGCCTTGATGTACAGCCAGTGTAAGGTGGGAGAGGGTTACCTACACACAGCTGTGTATTGTGAAGGGGGAAATGTCACTACTTCTGGAGGGGGGGGGGGGCAGCTATTGAGGGGCAGAGGACACTACTGTGGGGGATGGGAACTGCTCATGAACCTGGAGGTGACACTATATAACTAGTAACTCTCTTGACTGTCTGTTGGATGATAGTATATGGAAAATGATATTCTTACTATATACAGGTGGATTTCAGGTCTGTTTTGTTGAAAGATTGGTAATCTAAATCTGTTAAGTACAATATTGACAACTATTCTTCAGACTTGGTCAGTGTAGACAGAAGCTGCCTGCAGATGAATCCATCGATTTTGATGACTGAGCTTTTCAACTACACACTAATTGCTTAAACTTTTTACATACCTAAAATTATGGGGTTTTTTTCCACTTCGGCGGGTTGGTCAGCAGCATATTTGGCTTGCATGCTGATGACAACTTTTGACAGATATAACCACTGTTTATGTCGTGCTTGGGAAATTGGAAGCAATTGTGGAAGCCTTCTTGGCCTCCTTCAACATGACTCTTAGGCCTCATGCCCACGGGCGTTTTTTCAGCCGCGTTTTTGAGCGTTTTTTACAGCTTAAAAACGCCTGTCCATGTTAGTCTATAGCTTCATGTCCACCTAGGCGTTTTTGAGCTGTAAAGAGCATAGGCGTTTGTAAGCTGTAAAAAAAACCCAGGGCCAGTGCGTTCCTCAGCGTCAGAATTAGGCAGAAAAAAACGCGAGCGTCAAAAAACGCGCACTAACGCGCAAAAACCGCGCACTAACGCGCGGTCGCGTTTTTAGCTCCGACGTTTTTTTTTTGGTTTTTTTTTTCAAAAAAAAAAAAATATATATTTACAATAACATGGACAGGCGTTTTTAAGCTGCAAAAAACGCAGCTGTAAAAACGCCAGTGGGCATGAGGCCTTACAGCTGCCCTCCTTCCATCCTTCTACATTGGAGCAGATGGCAGTCAGCCAACAAATACTCATTTTTGGGCATATTTTGGATATAGATATTTTTAGCTATATTTGGAAAATACATTTGTGTCCTCTACACTTCTTGTGACTTTTTTTAACTCTTGCTCAAAAAATAAATAAAAAAATGTATGCTGAACCCCAGGCAGATTATAAAATACACAGATGAATGAAGCTTCATGTGCATCAATATATTGTTTAAATAGAACTATGGCTTCCCAATAAAAAACTATTTTTCAGCAGCACTTAATGTGATGGTACACTCCACTTGGTCACTTGTACCCACAGGTAAGCTTATAATAAATCTTACCTGTAGGTACAATAAATATCTCCTAAACCTGCACCGTTCTGCAGCTGATGACTTTACTGGCACATGCACACTGCGCTCTGAATTGTGGGCACACAGAATGTACCGTCAGTCCACAGCGCTGTGCCACGTTCATGATTGCTATGTGTGGGAGTGGCGCCATCACAGCTCGGCAATTCAAATGCATCACTTGACCCTCACTCTTACATTTGTAAACTTTTAAAGTGGTTGTAAACCCACTTGTTGGACTTCTATAGGTAAGCCTAGAATAAGGCTTACCTATAGGTAGTTTAGGAGATATTTCACTTGTAGTCCGCCGAAAATCTTCACTGCGCATGCAAGAGACAAAACTAAATAAGATTGGTCTTGACAATTTCAGTGGTCCCTAAAAATGGAGAGCAACTGAGCATGTGCAGAGCGGGGTGAGACAGTGTATTGCTGGATTTTAAACAGTATAGACACTTTTTAGTGTTTTACATAGATATACCTGCAAAAGGGGTCAGCCTGAAGTGATCTAGCAAATTTTTCTAAAGTTCCAGTAAAATTACCTGAATATTGGCCTCTTACAATCCACTTTACAGAAGAAAAGGAGATGCATCACAAGAAGTCAGTTGTGCTGCAGCAGGGGGGTGAGCTCATCAGTCTGCTGCTCGTCCTTTTTAATGTCCATTCAGAGACGGGGGGAGAAATTAGATCTGTAAGTGTTGGTTTATTAAAGACAACTTTTTTCAGTTTTGGATAGTCGGGAAGGGTTGGTCCCTGCTGGAGAGATTCATCCCTCTACAGTATTTGTCTTGCCCTGACCATTATGACGAAGACCGGCCATACATTACATGCAGCAAATTTCTTTCCTGTAACAATAGGTTGGAAAACCATTGCAGGACATTTTCACTACATTTTTATAGGTACAGCAGCCCATTCAAAGGGTGAACTACCATGCCTGTGCAAACGCAGCAGCAGGGAAACCACAATGGTGTGAACCTAGCCTAAGACTGAATGTGAGAGTAAAGTCTCAAATTGAGTTGACATGCAATCAATAGATGAGGAAACATTCTCCTATAGAGACTAGAAAACCAGTGGACACCCATTCTATGACAACTGTCTAAGGTGGGAATTCTGTTTACTTTGGAGAGATTTTCTAAAATTTCCTGTTGCGTCTCCAGGACAGGAAGTAAATGGGGACACGGCAGAAAATAATTCCATTGTGGTTTTGTATCCTTCCCTGCTCTATTTTTTGGCTTTACATACACTTTTTAGCTGCTGCGAAGAAAAAAAATCCCGCCTGACAGGGCTTTGCTATGTGTCAAAGTGTAAATCAGGCCTGGCTGGACAGATATACATATAAAAGGTAAGCTATTTTACCTGCCAAAGGATTTGTATATTATTTCATCTACAGAATGTGTTTAGCCATCTGCCTGACATTCATCTTTAAATTTGAATACATTTCCCCATAGTTTGCTTATTTTGATTCAATGGAAAAACCTACACCATTGCATTGAAGGAAAGTTTTGAAGAGATATAGTGCCATTAATGACAAAAAGCTGCTAAATACTTTTTAAATACACCCTGGATAATGTTGTTTAGTAATTGGCTTACATTTTAATACAGCTTTAACCAGATTAGAACGTAAAGCCTTGAGTGTTTCTATGAAGTAATGCACAGCCCTGCCTAACACCTTTGTTACATGTGCTGTAGCTTTCTGACTTTTTTTGTAGCACTAACTGGGAGCCTATTTCTGTACATGGTGACACCCAGTTAAAGTATTACTAAACCCAGGACCCTGCATTCACTATATCTGGTCTCCCACAGTACACAACATGGAAATGCAATTGTAGTAAATATAAACTGCTAAATACCTTCTCATCAGTAAATGGCAGTCTTGTGACTTCTATCAGTGAGCACTGGTTAAAGCTTGCAGGAGGGGTTTTCATTCTCCTCTGCTTTTCTTTGAGGCTGCATGACCCCTGAATCCTCAGTCTGGACAGGGCTAATATGGAGGATTACCCCTTGGGTTTCACAGTGAGTATAACGAGCATGCTTTACTGCATTTACAGACTGATTGTACTGTTGTGGGTTTATTAACCTCTTGCCGACCAGCCACCGTCATTATACTGCAGCAGGTCTGCTCTCCTGCGCAAATCGCCGTAGGTGTACGTCAGTCTGTGCGAGGAGGATAGCGGGCGCGCGCACCGCTGGAGCGTACCACGCGGACTCTTGCCCGTCGGCGACCTGTGATCGATGTGTACAGAGGTAGAATGGGGAACTGACCATGGAAACAAGGCAAATCCTCATTCTGCCTAATGACATATCAGAGATATTCTGTTCCAGTGATCGGGAACAGTGATCTGTCATGTCCCAATGAGCCCATCCCCCCCCCCCCCTACACGCCTAGTGAATTATTATTTTTATTTTTTTTCCCCCACCATAAATACTGTATAAGAATATATATCAGCCCAAACTGATGAATAACTTTTTTGATAGAGATCTACAGTGGTTACGGAAAGTATTCAGACCCCCTTAAATTTTTCACTCTGTGTTATACACAATTCTGTGTTTTTCTGTCAATATGGGGTGCTGTGTGTACATTAATGAGGAAAAAAATGAACTCTAATGATTTTAGCAAATGGCTGCAATATAACAGTTAAAAATTCAAGGGGGTCTGAATACTTTCAGTACCCACTGTATCTCGATCTGTGTGTGTGTGTGTGTGTGTGTGTGTGTGGCTGTGTGTGTGTGTGTGTATATATATATATAATATAGATTTTATTTGGGGGGGGGGGGGGGGGGAGTATTATAGCAGAAAGTAAGAAACATTTTATTTTTTTTAAATTGGCGGTATTTTTTTGTTTAAAGCGCAAAAAAAAAACGCAAGAAAAGAAAGCTCTATTTGTGGGTAAAAAATTACGTCAATTTTGTTTGGGACAATGCCGCACGACTGCGCATTTGTCAGTTAAGCAACGCAGTGCTCTGGGGCTGAAGTGGTTAACGCTTTAATTCAGCGTTAATGTTCACCATGTTTTTTAGTCATCCTGAAGATATGCAACTGGCTTCATGCCAAAACTTTATAGTTTTTTTTTTTTCTAGTGCTTTTAGCTTTGACATTGTACAAATGGGCTTCAGCATTTTAACAGCAATTTATAGAGCAGAGTATAAAGCAAGCTTCTACAGTGCATTTGCAGTTTTCAGCAAGCTTCATGTACCATTTCTCAAGCCATTAAAGGATAAATATATTTAGAAAGCACGGTCATCTGGTTTGCCCTCCTCCACTCTAAATTATATTTACCTGAATCGGATAGTCCCTGCCAGCAATATTCAGATTCTTTTGTGGAAATCTTCCCTCTATCTGGCCACACTTTTGCAGTCGGTCCTCTATGGCTCTATGGACTAATATAGACCTGTCCCCCCCCCCCCCCCCTCAATAGAGGTAGAGATGATTAGATAGGTCTCCATCCTTTTGCATGATTTTGTCTGCGTGATCATATGAAACGAAAAATTCTGTGACAATTGTCATTTCTCTTATCGTCCATGGACCGACACAGCTCTCATACTGATTACGTGTGGGTATATGTCCCTGCTTGCAGGAGAAGACCTAGGCAGAATGTTAGATGTTAAAACATTCTAGAACAAGCCAGAGCTGAACAGCCCCGCCCAGGGGGGCGGGTCCCTCCGGACATTACCCTCCCACCTGCAGCTAGCAGCCTCAGTTTTTTTTTCTGCCTAGCAGAAGGAGAAGACGTGGGCTCTCTCAGGAGCCAGTCTCCTGGAAGATTTTTACTTCTAAATTTTATCCCTTTGGGAATTTTATTTTATTTTTTGAGGCCTTCAATCAACTGTCGGTCTGGGCAACAGGTTGGGTACACTAGTATCCTCGTAGTCTTCCCTGTCCGACCATCGAGCGTGCTGATCCTCGTCTTGTGTGCGTGAGACTCAGTTCACGACATACTCCAGGGGTGGCCGGGTTGCTTTCATGCTCCCGCGGTCCTCTCAAGATTGAACAGGACCTACTGTATCTTTCGCGGTGGACCGGGCCCGACAGCTACGCAGTACGACTCTGTGATAGGTCTGTCTGAAACAAGCCAGGAGTCCCTCTATTGGCACCGTGGGGTGTTCTCCAAGGTGCTTGCGGGACGGGTAAGTAGTCTCTCCTACTGCAAGGTGAATACATGCTGGCTGTGTTTCTGTGTGTGGGGGGTTCTCCCCTGTCTCCCCCCTGTTATGTTGCTCTCTGCACCCTGCTCTAGTGCTGTGCTGTGTGGGGATACTTGGTGGGTCGTTCTGCCCTGGGGGGGCCGCTCCATGGCTGTTTAGTGGCTTGGGAAGTGTTCTGGAGGAATGTGTATTGGATTTTGCGTGCGCCATTGGCGCAGTGTTTTAAGTTTGAAAAGTGCGCCATTGGCGGCCATTTTGCCGCGGCTCAAGCACAATTATACAGGCGACCCGCGGCCATTTTCTTGTAGCCGCGGCGCTTTTAGTTTCGTTTTCAGCCTCTAGCGGCGCTGCTGAACTGCGCAAAATACCTCTCTCCTCAGATTCTTCACTCTCCTCAGGCTTCACCCGTGCTACAGCGCGGCTCATACAGCGGAACCGAGCGGGTCCCCTAAGGTTGGGGAGTCCTCCGGGTATCCCCTCCTCAGCCTCAGCGCAGCAAGTGGGTGGACTGTACTATTCACTGTAATAGTGAATAGGGTCTCAGAGGGTGGCAATATGGAGTCTGGTTCACCCGCTTCTCCCCACTTGTCAGAGGCAACTGGCAGTGCTCCTGCACTTGCGGTCCCTATGGACCAGTTGTCGGCAGTCCTGGAATCATTCTTTGTCAAGATGGAAGCGGTGTGCGAACGCACAGGGGCTGTAAAGCGCCCCCTCCCCACACAATCTCCACATGGGGAGTGCTCTGACTCAGTTATGGCCTAGCTACTGCTGCTGAGGACCCTAGTTCTGAGGATTTGGATGTTTGGACAGGACATTCCTTGTGAGGAAGACCCCTGTCTTGAACCACCTACTGACAGGGTGCTTTTAAGTGAACTCATTGACGCTGTGAGGGACACTCTCAAGCTGAATGTTGAGGCTGAGGAACCTCAGGTGGAAACTATGACCTTTTTGGTTCCTTGAAAGCCGTGTCTTCAAAAAAGGTTTTTCCATATGTACCCTTTTTTTTGATGCATACATTGACCAGGTCTGGGATAAGCCGCAGAAGACTTTGACGGTCCCGCGGTGCATAGCCTTAAGGTACCCCTTTCAGGAGGACCTAGTTGAGAAGTGGGCTCATCCCCCAGTGGTCGACCCCCCGGTCGCCCGTTTGAATAAGGCCACCATGCTCCCAATGGAAGGGACTCCTCCATTTAAGGAGTCCGCTGACAGGAGGTCAGAAGTGGCGTGTAGAACTATGTTCACCTTATTGGGGGCCGCCTTACGCCCTATAGTGGCAGCCACACTTGTGTCTCAGACACTCACAGGCTGGGCAAAGATATTGCACCAGACGGTTCAGGAGCATAATCTCCCTCCTGAAACAATTGCCCTGGCTCACCAACTTGCGCAGGGTTTGGTCTTCGTGTGCGATGCCACTGTGGATGCGACCCCTTTAATAACGGGGGCCTCCATTTCTGCTGTGGTGATGCGTCGCCCTATCTGGTTAAAATGCTGGTCGGCCGAGCTAGCTTCCAAAAAGCTCCTGGCTGACTTGCCCTTTAAGGGCGGTAGACTGTTTAGGTCCGCCTTGGATAACATTATTAAAAACGTCACAGGAGGTAAGAGCACCTTCCTTCCCCAGTCTATTAAGGGAAAGGATCCCCACCGCAGGCCGGGCCCTTCCTTTCCGGCGAAGACGTTTTTCTCAAATCGCCTTTCAGGACAACCTTGGAGAGAGCGTAGCTCCGCCTCTTTAACAGGAAACACTTTCAGCCTTTAAATCCCTCCTCTTCCACCATGGCCTCAGTTATTGTGTTTCCTCCGCCATGGTGGAAGCAACAGGTGGGAACCAGGGTGCTACGCTCTTTCCAAGGGGGAAGCAGTAAGGCTTACCTTTCTTTTTTTCTGCCTGGTGTGCAGCTTTTATTTGGTACTTGTACCAGTGACCATCCCAGCACCCCCTCCACCGCAAGCGGGGTGTGTTCCGGAGTCCCCAGTCTCGCCTGCTCTGGGGAGTAAAGGACCCACAGGAGACGCAGCATCTTGTGCCCGGAATCCGCGGTAAGGCTCCAGGAGCCGAGCGGTTGCCGCTGCAGGTCAGCGGCGCGAATCGCATGACGGTTCCGGGTCCTGGCTGGCGGGTGACGTCAGTTCCGGCGATGCGGTTTCCTGTGGGGGCGTGGCGCTAGTGGTTCCCAGCGCTTGGAACGCAGAGACTAGGGGGCGGGTCTATCGACCGGCGCTTCCGTTTCCGGCCTACGTGGATGACGCGGGAACCGGGAAAATTTAAAACACACACTGTGTGTATAACCCAGCTGCGCTCTCGACAAGATGGAAGAGAGACAGACAGCGATGGCGGAAGCAGGCGCCCTAAGCTCCGGTCAGGCTCAGGTAAGAGGGGTACAATGGTGCCTTTTATTCTTATCCAAATGAGTCTTTTTTGCTGTGTTGTTTTGTTTGTTTCCTCCCTTAAGGGAGCCTGCTGCTGTACGGTCGGTGGTTACTTCTCTCTGACCTGCTACAGCTTGGACATTGGTGGTTGTTTTCACTGGGACACTTCTTTTCTATCTTTGGTGGTGGCCTAAATGACACTAATTGGTTAGGTGTGGCTAGGACATTAGGTGAATTTCTATTGTTTATCTCGTTTCAGGAGAAAGCTGTAGCAAAAACCAAACATGTAAACCCACCAAGCCAGAGGAAGTGTCCCTCCTGCAAAAATCCTTTAAGGGATTCATGGCAAAAAGCTATGTGCAGGTCTTGCATTAAGGACTTAGTGGAAGAGGAAACATCCCAGCAATTCAAGGATTTATTTTCCTCAGTAAGAGAGCTTACAAGTTCTCTTGGTTCGGTTAAATCTCTGCTAAGTCCAGCAGTCTTAACTGAACCCCAGCAACCACCGTCCAGCCCAAGAGCCTCCACCTCTAGACCAGCAGAGAGTGTGGACTCTGGGGACGAAGGGGCAAGTACTCTCCCCTCTCTCAAGGACTCAGATGAGGAGGAAGAGGAAGATGACGGCAAAACCTCCAGATATAAATTATCTTTGGAAGATGTGGATGATCTCTTAAAAGCAATCTACACTACCCTGGATATTCAGGAGGAAAAGGTACATCTTTCAGTACATGATAAAATGTACCAGGGTCTGGATGATTCCAAGCAAAGAGTGTTCCCAGTCCATAGGGTCATATCGGACACTATCAAAAAGGAATGGAAGGACCCTGAAAAAGGTCCCTTCCTATCAAAGACCCTCAAAAGTAGAGGCAGGTACTCCAAGGAAAGACCTGTTGGAATCCTTCCCTCTAATTTTGAAAGCGGTAAAATACATGGCAGATGCATCCGCTGAATCAATCAAAATGGCTGCTAGATCAGCAGCATTAGTGAATTCAGTTAGGCGTCCAGTCTGGCTAAAGACATGGTCGGTGACACAGCCTCAAAAATTAAACTCTGTGGCCTACCCTTCTCGGGGGGATTTGCTGTTTGGTCCAGAGCTAGAAACTGTGCTGGATAGAACAGCTGACAAGAAGAAGGCTTTCCCTTCTAAAAAGAAGCAACCGTTTAAAAAGAATTTTCGTTCTGTTCAGCAATCCTTCAAAAAAGATGACAACAAAAAGCCTTGGTTTTCCCAAAAAGGTAGAGGAAGGGGTGGAGTGCTCTTTAGATTCCCTACAGACCAAGCTTCTAAAAACAAATGACAGCATTACTCCAGTGGGGGGAAGACTGTCAGCTTTTTTCCCTCAATGGAACCAAGTATCCAAAAGTCCCTTTGTGAGGAACATCATTTCACAGGGATACAGTCTAGAATTCTCGGAATGCCCCCCAAGCAGGTTTTATGTCACAGCCCTACCACGGGATCAGGAAAAAGCTTCCGCTATGATGACCCTCTTACAGGATCTGATACAACAGGAAGTGATTGTTCCAGTCCCAAAACATCAGGAGGGCCAGGGGTTTTATTCCCATATATTCTTGGTAAAAAAACCTTCAGGCAAGTACCGACTGATTCTGAATCTG
Source organism: Rana muscosa (assembly GCA_029206835.1). NCBI lineage: Eukaryota > Metazoa > Chordata > Amphibia > Anura > Ranidae > Rana > Rana muscosa. Next base: position 720,120,222 of record CM055118.1, on the reverse strand, counting down.
AAGATCTTAAACAAATCAGTAAGGTACAAGCACTTTCGTATGGACACAATCCACTCCATTACAAAGCTGTTGACTCCAGGTTGCTTCATGGCGTCCCTGGACTTGAGGGACGCCTATCTACATGTGCCGATAGCTCTGGCTTCCCAAAGATTTCTCCGCCTAGCCATCGATCTGGGGACGTCAATATGGCATCTCCAATTCACAGCCCTACCATTCGGGCTTTCATCCTCGCCCAGGATTTTCACAAAAGTCATGGCAGAAGCCCTAGAGCCTCTGAAACTGAGGGGGATCTCGGTCATTCCATATTTGGACGACCTACTGTTTTTTGCAGATTCCAGGGATCAGCTTGTGACAAACCTGCAAGTGTCACGGACTCATCTCAAGAATTTAGGTTGGCTCCTAAATCTGGACAAATCAAACTTAGATCCAACTCAGGAGATGAGGTTTCTGGGCTACACCATAAACTCAGTTCTTCAAAAGGTCTTTCTCCCTCAAGAAAAGATAGAGAAGATTTACTCTGCAGTGGGTCAGATTCAGACAAATCTCCCAACATCTGTCCGATTGGCTATGGCAGTATTAGGCCTCCTCACGGCCTCAATCCCAGCCGTACAATGGGCAAGGCTACACTCCAGACCCCTCCAGAGGAACATTCTACAAGTTTGGTCACACCAGGAGTCACTGGAAAAGTGCTTCAAACTAAAATCAAACGTAAAAAGAGCACTCTGGTGGTGGAGAAACCCAAACAACCTGACAAAGGGTCTCTCGTGGGTGTTTCCACTGGACAAACGTCTGACAACAGACGCAAGTGCTTGGGGTTGGGGAGCTCATCTGGAAGGGCAAACCGCTCAAGGAACTTGGTCCAAGTGGGAAGCAAAGAAGTCATCAAATTGGCGGGAGTTAAAAGCCATATTTCTGGGCCTCCTTACCTTTCAGCAGACAGTCAAAGGACGTCATGTTCAAATTCTGTCAGACAACACAACAGCGATAGCTTATGTACAAAAGCAAGGGGGAACCAGGAGCCCAGGTCTCATGGAGTTAGCCAGTCAGTTGTTGTCCTGGGCAGAGCTAAACGTAACCTCCTTATCAGCGGTTCATTTAAAGGGATCCCAGAATCTGTTGGCAGATCTGCTAAGCAGAAGGAGTGTGGTGGAAGCAGAATGGAGTCTGAGCCAGGAGATTTTCTCCATGATCTCCAAAGAGTGGGGGAAACCCCAGGTAGATCTATTTGCCAACCAGCAAAACACGAAAGTCCGAGAATTCTTTTCTCTCCACAGAGGGGATCAGGCAGTTGGAATAGATGCTCTAGCACACCCATGGCATTACCAGCTGTGTTACGCCTTTCCCCCATTTCCCCTAATCCCATTGGTATTAAGAAAGTTCAGGGAAGAGAACACCAGTCTTATCCTGATTGCTCCATATTGGCCAAAAAGACCTTGGTTTGCGACACTTCTAAACCTAGCCGCAAATCCTCCTTGGAGGCTACCACTCAGGAAGGACTTACTATCACAGGGTTCTGTGAACCATCCGGAAGCAGACAGACTACATCTGACTGCTTGGCTTCTGAAGAAGACCTCCTAAAAGCCAAAGGACTTTCAGATAAGGTAGTAAGGACCTTACTGTCCAGTAGAAAGGAGGTAACTAGGGCCATCTACCTTAAAGTATGGAAAAAATTCAATTCTTGGTGTTCTTCCAAAAACTTTATAGTCAAGAGTGTCGTTTCAGTTTTAGAGTTTCTCCATGAAGGAATGGAGAAAGGATTGGCAGCCAGCACCTTGAAAACCCAAGTTGCGGCTCTTTCAGTTTACTTTGAAAAAGCTTTGTCCAAAGAAACTTTAATTTCCAGATTTTTTAGGGCCTTGGCTCGGAACAGACCCATAGTCCTTAAAAGTTTTTCCCAGTTGGGATCTATCTGTTGTTTTACAGGGTCTCACGGGAGCTCCGTTTGAACCCCTTCAAGAGACTTCCTTAAGAAGTTTAGTTTTCAAAACAATTTTTTTAGTTGCCATTACATCGGCAAGGAGAGTCAGTGAACTCCAGGCTCTGGCGGTTACAGAACCTTTTTTGAGGGTCTTTCCAGACCGAGTGATCCTTCAGACGGATCCAGCCTTCCTACCAAGAGTATCTTCAACCTTCCATAGGTCACAAGAGATAACCCTGCCTACCTTTTCCTCAGTCCCTAACAATGCAGGAGAGGAAGCTTTCCATACGCTGGATGTGAGAAGATGTCTGCTCCAGTTTCTAGCAGTTACCAAAGAGTTTAGAAAAACAAATGCCCTCTTTGTAGTATTTTCAGGTCCCCGCAAAGGGGAGAAAGCTTCCAAAAGTACATTAGGCAGATGGCTTAGACAAGCAATTACAGAAGCTTACCAAGCTAAAGGAGAAATACCTCCCTCAGGTATTGCTGCTCATTCAACAAGGTCAACAGCAGTTTCCTGGGCCGAGAGGGCCGGTGCTACGCCTGATCAGATTTGCAAGGCTGCCACTTGGTCCAACTACTCAACTTTTCTCCGGCACTATAGGTTGGATTTGCTGTCTGCCGCAGATCAAGCCTTCGGCAGGAAGGTACTGCAGGCAGTAGTCCCACCCTAGGGTAAGTTACTCGGTTATCCTCTCCAAGGTTGTCCTGAAAGGCGATTTGAGAAAAACTTAGTTAGACTTACCGGTGACGGTATTTCTAAGAGCCTTTCAGGACAACCGCTATTTCCCTCCCTAATATATCTTAGAAGTATTGATTAAGTGTCTATCATGGTCGTTGTGGTTGTTCTGTGCTTTTTTCTTCCAGTTTGTCGGAAACCAGAATAACTGAGGCCATGGTGGAAGAGGAGGGATTTAAAGGCTGAAAGTGTTTCCTGTTAAAGAGGCGGAGCTACGCTCTCTCCAAGGTTGTCCTGAAAGGCTCTTAGAAATACCGTCACCGGTAAGTCTAACTAAGTTTTTTCGTCAGTCAGATTCCACGGGTAAGCCCACCCAGACTGAAAAAATGCGGCTGGGGGACAAAGACGTCCCTGGGTGCGTAAGCCTACCAAGCAAGCTCCCAAGTCCACCACCGCATGAAGTCTTGCCCCTGCCCGACTCTGGGATGGGGGGACGTCTTCGCAGGTTCTCGGTGCGGTGGACCTCCCGGATCTCCAACCGGTGGGTGTGTGAGGTGGTCACCTCGGGATACAGGATAGAGTTCCGCTCGTGGCCCCCAAACAGGTTTTTTCCCTCGAACCTCCCCCTCCCGCCGGGCGGCCCTCTTGGGGGCCGTACAGGATTTGCTCGGGCGCGGAGTCATTGTGCCGGTTCCGTCACAAGAGGTTTCAGGGGTTTTACTTAAACCTGTTTGTTGTCCCGAAAAAGGACGGGGTTCGGCCAATCCTGGACCTCAAGGCCCTGAATGCCTATGTGAGGGTACAAAAATTCCGGATGGAATCCATTCGCACGGTGATCGCGACACTCCACCAGGGGGATTTTCTGGCGTCCTTGGATATCAAGGACGCTTACTTGCACATCCCAATCTGCGCAGGCCACCAGAGGTTTCTGCGCTTTGCCATTGGCGAAGTCCACTATCAGTTTGTGGCCCTTCCCTTTTGGCCTAGCATCGGCACCACAGGTTTTCACCAAGGTGCTTGCCCCGGTTCTAGCTTTGCTGAGACAGCGAGGAATTGTTATCGTGGGCTATCTAGACGATATCTTTCTCAGAGCAGAAAATGGCTCAGAATTGGAGGAAAATGTAACGATAGTCAGTCAGACCCTCCGGGACTTCGGATGGGTTCTGAACACGCAGAAGTCGGCTCTAGTCCCGACTCAGTGCTTGGAGTATCTGGGTCTGATCCTGGACACTTCGGCAGCGAAGGTGTTTCTACCCTCAGAGAAGTTACTGACACTTCAGTCGGCAGTACAGGTTCTGACGTCCCAGAAAATGGTCGTCAATTTGCTTCTGCATGAGAGTCCTGGGACTAATGGTGGCCTCCTTCGAGGTGGTTCCGTATGCCCAATCACACACTCTGGCATTGCAGAGGGGAATTCTGTTGGTTTGAGACAAGTCCCCATTGTCATTGCATCTTCAGATCCAGGTGAGTCACTCTGTCAAGGCGTCCCTGACGTGGTGGCTGAGGTCCCCGGCTCTTCGGCCCGGGAAGTCGTTCCTCCCCATCCGCTGGACGGTGATCACAACGGATGCCAGCCTGATGGGCTGGGGAGGAGTGTGGGGAGTCCTGTCAGCTCAGGGGCTCTGGACTCCAGCCGAATTTCATCTCCCAATCAACGTCCTGCAATTGCGGGCGATCAGGCTGTGTCTCTCCGCATGGTCGAAGAGGCTACTGGGCCGCTCGATCAGAATCCAGTCGGACAACGCCACGGCCGTGGCGTATGTCAACCATCAGGGGGGCACTCAGAGCTCGGCTGGTGGCGTCCGAGGTCGCCCACATCCTAAGGTGGGCAGAAAGAAGCGTGCCGGCACTGTCGGCCGTCTACATTTCGGGCGTAGAAAATTGGCATGCGGACTATCTGAGCCGCCAGTCCCTGGACCAGGGGGAGTGGTCCTTGCATCCGAAAGTGTTTCAACTCCTTTGTCGACGGTGGGGCACTCCAGATGGGGACCTGATGGCGTCTCGTCTCAATCGCAAGGTGTCGGTTTGTGGCCCGGTCCAGGGACCCCTGGGCGGACGCCTCGGACGCGTTAGTGGCCCCGTGGGGTCGGTATCGCCTGATGTATGTCTTCCCTCCGCTGCAGTTGCTTCCTCGTCTGCTGCGCAGGCTAGCGGCCGAGGGCATTCTGGTAATCCTCATTGCTCCGGACTGGCCTCGGCGTCATTGGTACGCCGACCTGGTACGTCTCATCGCGGACGTCCCTTGGCGCCTGCCCTTGAGGGAGGACCTTCTATCTCAAGGTCCTATCTTTCATCCTGCTTTACAGTCTCTGGCTTTACCCGCATGACTATTGAGAGCCAGGTGCTGAAAGACCGAGGCCTGTCGAATGCGGTAATTTCAACCATGCTTAGGGCACGGAAGTCTTCTTCTAGGAAGATCCATCACCGTACCTGGAGAGCGTACATCGTTGTGTGCGAGGAACTGGACTGGCGTCCATGGACGTACTCTGTCCCCAGAATCCTGAGGTTCTTACAGCGTGGTGTTGCTCAAAAGCTGGCTCTGCGCACTATTAAGGGTCAGATTTCGGCCTTGGCCGTTTTCTTTCAAAGACCCCTAGCTGGTCATTCCCTGGTTAGCACTTTTGTGCAGGGGGTACGCCATGTGGTTCCACCTGCCAAGCCCCCGCTCCCTCCTTGGGATCTGAACTTGGTGCTTTCGGTGCTTCAGGAATCTTTTTGAAAATATAAGAGATATTCCTCTTTCGACTTTGTCCCAGAAGGTGGCTTTTTTAGTGGCCATCACTTCTGTGAGACGGGTGTCTGAGTTGGCGGCTCTGTCATGCAAGTCGCCTTACCTGGTCCTCCATAAGGATAAGGCGGTCTTGCGACCGTCTTTCCTTCCTAAGGTGGTTCCGTTGTTTTACCTTAATGAGGACCTTGTCCTTCCGTCCTTGTGCCCTCATCCATCGCATCCTAGAGAGGTTGTGCTTCACAATTTGGATGTGGTGCGTGCCTTACGGGTATACCTGGAGGCTACTGCTTCTATTCGGAAGTCTGACTCACTGTTTGTATCTGTCTCTGGTCCGAAACAGGGCCAAGTGGTGTCGTCTGCCACCATTTCTAGGTGGATCAGACAGACTGTTATACAGGCCTATGCCATTAGGGGACAGGCGCCTCCCTTCCCGGTCACTGCGCATTCCACCAGGGCAATCGGTGCTTCCTGGGCTTTCCGACATCAAGCGTCCGTTGCACAAGTGTGCAAGGCGGCGACCTGGTCGTCCGTTCATACCTTTTCAAAGTTCTACAAGGTTGATGTGGCTGCATCTTCGGATGCTTCCTTCGGCCGCAAGGTGTTGCAGGCTGCTGTCTAATGTTGCAACTCCTCCGTTGAGAAGCTGCTGGTTTGGAGTGAAGTTTTGGTTGTTCCTTACTTTTGTACTCCCACCCTTTTCTTATACTGCTTGTTACGAACTGAGGCTGTTAGCTGCAGGTGGGAGGGTAATGTCCGGAGGAACCGCCCCCTGGGCGGGGCTGTTCAGCTCTGGCTTGTTCTAGAATGTTTTAACATCTAACATTCTGCCTAGATCTTCTCCTGCAAGCAGGGACATATACCCACACGTAATCAGTATGAGAGCTGTGTCGGTCCGTGGACGTCGGAGAAATGAATTTTACCGTGAGTACAAAATCCTATTTTTTTTTTTTCCCCCTCACTCAGATTTTATTCTGTGTATTGCTCATTAGTCTCTCTCATAAGCATTGCACAGGTTGCCATGTGTTTGTTTAAAGGAGCAAGTAATTTTATGTCTGTGTGTTTCTAGAATTAATATACTGTATAATGTAAATGCACTTGGGCAGTCCACATGTGTTGACACACACCACAATGCAGCATAATTGTGTTACAATTTTGTATATGCATGATTTTTGGTACATTGGCAGCTCTTGATTTCAGTGGGCTACCTTTATTGCAACGCACTGCAAGAATGTAAAGTTGTTGTACAATCAGATTGTGGTGTGTATGGCCACCCTTCAAGTTGAACCTTGGCACTTATACACAGCTGACTCAAATTTTTTATTTTTTTCCTCATCGTCCTATGTGAAAAAAAAAAAAAAATTATCCCTTTAGTAGTTATTCATATTGATTAGACCAGGGCTCGACAAATCCCAGGCGCCAGGTCGCCATTGCGACTAGAAATTTCACCCTGGCGCCTGGGCTTTGATCAGTGACGGGTGCCTCTGCTACAGGGAAGGTTGCGGGGTCTTGGCCAGGAATGTGATTAGTAATGGCAGCAGGGATGGAGCAGGAAGAGTGGCACAGCAGCGGCTGACACGGCGGAAGGAACGAGTGGCCAGCAGAGTGAAGTCCAGCTGGGGATCCTCAGCAGCCTGTCATCCCCACTGCTGCTGTCGCCCTGCCCCAGGGTATTGTGGGAAGCGGCTCAAGAACATCGGGGATCCGGAGTCGGTGGTTTCCCAGCACCCGAGCGCCCTGCTCCTCTGGCTGAATGAGAGGGGCTGAGCACGGGAGAAGAGGTTCACAGTGGCGTTGCCAGGCGGGATGACACCTGTGGGCAGCGGCACCGCTCGCTAACACTGCACACCGCACAGTCTTCACCCCTACACAGCGCAAAGCGGAGCGGACCAAAGCCGCCTCCCTCTCCTCTCTGTTTATGGAAGAGGAGGAGGGAGTCGGATGAGGGAGTCCGAGGGACACACTCCGTTGTGCCTATCCCGTGCTGTTCTGAGGTCTACATTTTTTTTATGTAATCCAAATAGACATGTGCTGGGGGGGGCACTGTGGGGGGCCTGCATTGATGGGGGGTGTACACTGATGGAAAGGGGGCCTGCATTGAGGGGGGTGTACACTGATGGAGAGGGGGGGGGTCTGCAATGAGGGGTCTGTACTTGGTGAGATCTGTACTGCGGGAGGGGGGTCTGTACTGGTGGGGGGGTGGGTCAATACTGAGAGAGGGGGGACTATAGTTGGTGGAGGGGGGTGATACCAATCCTAGTGACGACACTGGGGCTCATCACTGAGTCATACTAAAAAAAAAAAAAAACTGGCGTTTAACTTTTTTAGCTGGCTCCTAGATTCAAAGCAAATTTGTCAAGCCCTGGATTAGACGCATATTTAATTAGTGAAGTGCAGTATACTACTGCATGCTATTTTTTTTTTTTTTTTTTTTAAGTGCACTTCACATAGGAAGCGAGTAAAGGAGTTTGCACACCAACACGAGAAACACAACTGAATACCATACACCTCACCCTTTCCTTTCCATAGGATGGGATGCAGCAGCACTGGAGGTCACCTGAGCTTAACGGCCCCTTGGAAGGACATTGACTGCTTCTTAACCACAATAGAGGGCCTCTAGGAAACCCAGTAACATTACGCTGAGGGAGGATTTCGATACAGTAAAAAATTGGTTTGAGAGCGTTTTGCAAGACAAGCAAAATTTTTAAATAAATTTTGCCTTGCTACACAAGTGATGTCTTGATATACAAGTAGTGTCATGTCACAACTGAGTATAAAAGAGAAGAGAGGCGCCTAACATTTTTAAAGAATTTTAGACTTTAGACATTGGGTTTGAAGGCAAATATACTGTGCACTGCAGTTTCTCCAGTTCTTGGTAAAGGAGGGGAAGCTCTGCTGATTTCTATCAAGACATATGCAAGAAACCCCCCCCACCCCCCGCACATGATTGCAAAGAATACCCAAAGTGAACCTTTACCTTGTTTTTCTAATCTCTACAGCAACTGCACTTGCAGTGCACAGTATATTTGCCTTTAGTAAATCAACCCCACTGTGTTTTATGTGTTCATATAGTTGGCTTCAATGGCTATATGCTGCGTATTCTGCTCTGTGCTGAACCTGAAATGAATGAGCACAGAAGATCAATCTCTGTGTAGGATGCAGTTCTCAATGTGAAACTCTTCTGAACTTGGACTTCCATGCATATTTTCCCGGTGTTTCCATAAAACCTGACTGAGAAAGAGGGGCTAACCCTGAGCCTTGTAAAGTATGGTGAACTGAAAAGCAGTACGGATTGATCTCAGTAAGAAGTAGGGTTTTACCAGTGTTGTCTTCTTTTGTATATGATTTTCTTGTTCTGGTTGAAGAAATCTTTATTTTCAGTAGCTTTTATTCAATTTTCAAAAGAAAAAACAATTCGCAAATAAAATGTTCCAAGTGAGACCATTCCGGTACAATAGACAGTGTTTGTGTCAAACCTTTTTATTTCAGTAAGGATTTATACCGGTCTTTCTTCTCTTTCAGTGAGCATGTTTTTGAATACGTTAACCCCTAAATTTTATGTTGCTCTGACGGGTACATCCTCCCTCATCTCAGGGCTTATATTGGTAAGTAAATACCTTTTTTATTAAGTTAAGGTTGGTTATATGTGAAGATGTAATAGGCCCAAAGTCCCATAACAGAAGTTGTGCTGGGTTTAGATTTGTTTGTAGGTGCTGTTGCTTGCCCTTTGCATTTGAATAATTTGGTGACTATAACTGTTCCTTATTAAACAAGGCCAAGGGCATAGTGCATTATCCCAAATTGTATCAAAACTTTCTTTAAAAAATAAACAACTTTTTTGTTTAGCGTACATATTAAAGAGTAGTTCGGCCCAAAAGTGAATCTCTGCTTATCTGCCCCTCCACATTTGGCACCTTTTGGGGAGGAGGGGGAGCAGGTACCTGTTTTTGACAGGTACCCATCCCCACTTCTGAGAGATCTCACCACGGCGAGCTCACTCCCCCGCTGCTGGGCCATTCAGGAAGCGCAGCGCGCTTCACGCTCGGGCAGTAGGGAATTGGCTGTGAAGACGAAAGGCTTCACTGCCGGTTTCCCTTACCACAAATGGCGTAGGCAGCACCCGAAAGCCGATGGAAGCATTGGCTGGGGTGCTGACATTGCTGAATTCCAGGACAGGTAGGTGTACTAATAATTAAAGTCAGCAGCTACAGTATGTGTGGCTGCTGACTTTTAATTTTTTGCTGGGGGGAGGGCGGAACTCCGCTTTAAATTTCATAGAGAATAAGATGGCTGGCAGACCAGTTGATTGATATGATTGGGTGTGACCAGCCTAGGTTTGCAATAGTAAGTGTTGTTGTAGGTTTTGTTGTCAACTGTTGTAATCATTGCCAACTTGTTATCCAAGAAATATGTACATGCCTTTATAACTAAACTATACAATCAAAAAACTTAAGTGTGTAGTTGGATTAATTTTTTGTATATACTGTGTTTTAGGACTAACGCCTGGTACACACTAACAGGTTGTTGGTTTTTTTTTTTTTGTTCAACCCAGAAGGCTGAACGAAAAAAAAACTGAAGAGCTTAGGTAGAGCCACTGTCCTAACTGATGTTAGTGCATCGATCTCCCCAGCTGAGCTCTTGTGTTCTGACAGGGGGACTGCCATTGGCTGAGAGTGCTGATTAGGTGCTGATGGGCAGACCTTTTTCAGTCGTGCCCCTTCAACAGACGAGCTGCCGTACACTCGGGCCAAATGTTGGCTGGTTTCTATTGAACTGCCTGACGTGCGACCCATGTGTATTGCCCTTAAGACAGTTTTTCTAACGTTTCTATAAACAATTTACTTTACAATTTGATAATTGTGTTGTAATACTTTTGAATTGTTCTGCAGATGTTTTCTGTGTGCCCTTGCAGTGACTGGCATTTATCCTGTGCCGAAACACTCCATTCATAGTGTGAACGAGCCATCAAAGATCACAACTGAGACTATGATGTTGGGTTTAAGGGCTCATTCATATTGTTGTAATTGATTTCAATACAGAAATACACCAACCAGCCTTAAGTTTATGACCACCCACCTAATTTTGAGTAGGTCCCTCTTTTCCATAGGGTGCACCAGCTTAGTGCATTATCCTCAAAACATAACTTTATTTCATGCAAAGGTGGTATGTATTGTACTCACAAAATGACAATAAATCACAGCTTATCATATAGAGACATCAACATCCAGTCCACGATTTATCATATCACGTGACAGGACAATTGAGGATCCAACAAGCTAACGTGAGGAAGAGGCAAGTCCTCAAAAGTCCAGAAGACGTCCTTTGGAAGATCTTACCTCCTGTTTTGGTGACCGTTGTAAAATTTTGGATTTCTTCGGCTACTGAAAACCATAATGAAAGCAGCCAACTTCTCTGCAGCGCTGCCTGGACAGCATGTGTGTCGAACCCTGGAAACTCTGTGATTTGACCCTACACTTGGATGAGTCCTAAATTTTGTATACTTTGATTAACTGGGTTACATATTTGCATAATGTTTTACTAAACGAAAGCTGGCTACATGTTAGTTAGATTCTGGTAAGATTAAAACTATATAGTACAGGCCTCACCAATCCATTTCATTTGTATCCAGTCAGATAGGTGCTTGTATTCTATAGTTGTTGATGGTAGATCTAAAGGACATTTTACAACCAGATAGAAAAATGTATGCTCAGCTTAAAGTTGCCTAAACTGCCCAATAACTGGCCTGTTTGTGGACTACGTCATTTCCGTTTCAAAGTACTCCATATTCGGACAGATGCTGACCAGTTCTGGCAAATTACATTTGTAGAATGATTTTTTTTTTTTATAAAATTTTTAGTCCAGTTGTGTTGGGATTGTGCTGACAGTTCTAATTTCAAGACCCTGGGATAAGGAAGGACCAAAGGATCTTGCTAATAACCCCCACGTATAGTGGTATCTTTAGGTGTACCATTATGTGCGCTGTTTACAGCTAATGAGGAGCGAGGCTGTTTAATTGATTCTCTGTAGATTCTTTAAAGGAAAATTTGCATCTCCCTAAAGATGATCACAGTTCGAAAATGAGCAACTCCTCTGGGGCTGAAACACTAAGTGATTCTTGTTTCTCTTGATACTCCTATTTTTTTTTTTTTTTGGTTTTATTGCAGCAATAGTCATTTAAATGTTCTAACAATTAGGATTTGACAATGTTTTTTTTAAATCTATATAGTTTATCATTATAGTTGATGTATGTCAGGGGTGCTCAAGCTTTTGAAGAGGGCGTGCCACTTAAGTGATTTGTTAACCGGTCATGGGCCACAATGAAATGAAATGGTTCAGAATAAAAAAAAATTATATTGAATAGCATAATAAAGATTGTTTAAAATCAGGATCATCATTCTCTGTGGTCCGATCCCTGTTGAATGTCTACTCACTGTTTAATCACAAAAATCATATTTTTTTATGATGTAGTGGTTCCCATTTTCTTACATCCCACATAGTCATGGATTCCACCTTGAGCTTTAAAATGCTAGCCAACTGAGCTGCTTGGGGTCCTCCTCATCTCCCTAAGGTAAAGGAGTGCTGCAATAGAAACAGCATCAATCTCAATTAAAGCTGCAGTTTCATGTATTATATTACCTCATTACGTGGAGGCTGAGAGTACAGACATATGTGCTGCATGCACCTACCTATACATCCAGAACACACAGGTTCTACTATTAAGAACCATTTGTGCTGTTTTCGATACTTTTGCACTTTATTAAACTGGATTATTTAGTAATTCATGATAAATTGGATATATAATTAAAGTGCAGCGCTTATAAAAATAAAATCCATAAAACTCAATCCAGAAACAGATATCCAATACAGTTCAATCAGTGGTGAGTAAGAGGTAAGTATATGACGGAGGAAACCGGCACCCAATCACACAGCCGCTTACCCTCTTTAGTGGGCCCTCCTCACAAAGGCCACATTAGCATTAAGGATGAGCTCCGGCGTGTTCGCACAGCCCACGTGCAGAGCCCGCCAGGAAGTCGGCACTGCCCTGCGCTAATCACAGGCAGTGAGATATTGTCCCGATGCGCGGCTGCATAGATCAGGAAATGTCTCTCTGATTAGCGCAGTGCTGACTTCCTGGCGGGCTGTGCGAACACGCCGGAGCTCATCCTTAATTGGCATATATATGATATAGGAAGCCCATCAATCTTCATATACCATACTTCTGTGACAGCAGACCAGGATAATTGGTGCAGCTCTCCTTGTTCAATATGCACTCCGACAATATTCACCACATAAATATCATCCCATGTGAACAGAAGGAGATAAACCTCATTGCGCAGTACATCAGAACAGTGTTTATTTTGGTTATAAATAAGGGAATTGGCTCACATTTTAAAAATCGCTTGTATTTATATAAAATCCAGCAGTCCCCACCAGAAAGATGGCCGCCACGTCCCAGCATGCACTAGCGCACCGGTGCCCAACCAGTGGCCCGGGGGCCACATGTGGCCTGCGACCTCCTGCTCTGGAATGGTGGTTTGGCAAGCCCAGATCGCAGGTTGCTGACCCGTCATCCCAGAGCATCAGTGTTGTGAATGAAGCCGGCGGTAGAGAAAGCAAGCAGCTGCAGAGCCACATAAGCTGATGCTTCCTGTATAGCGCCAGCTCCTGTCACAATCGATACCAAATGCACTCTGCCTGGACCAGCAACAGCAACTGAATGGAAGCCTGTTATTAAAGGCAAGTTTATTACTGAAATTAAAGTGTATATATGGCCATATCTCTTTTGCAGTGGTTAGTAGGCTGCTTTCAAACTAATCCACACGTGTAGCGCAGTGCACCTGAAGGTCACCTGCACTGAGCCATAGACTTCTGTTACCTGTGGGTTTGGTGCGCTTTCAGAAATTGCACCACATCTGCAGGATATAATAGAAGTCTATGGCAAAGTGCAGCTAACCTGCAGGAAAGCCACAGGTGCATGTAGTGCATCAGTGTGAAAGCAGCCTAAGGACCCAATCGGACCCTCCATTCACCTCTATGTCCTTTTACCCCGGCTTACCTCCAATCCGATCCGCTTAAGACAGAAGGGGATCCATCCCATTCCGTCTGGGCGGATTAAATTGGAGGGCCCATAGAGTAGCGTGGGCTGTGTCCGTGTCCGTTCAGCATATGCAGCGTGGACACAGACCTGTCATCCGCCCATTCTACTCATTTTGGCCCACGACCAGTTACCAAGTCGCTTCAGCGGCCCTCGCTCTTCAAAAGGTTGGGCACCCTTGCACTAGCGTCTCGTCGTCGACTCTCCCCTCTTTCCTACGCCAACGCTCAGACAATTTATATATGCTGGACCTATAATTAGGATGTAATTAGTAGGTAGGAAATGATTAGGATGCGGAAGCGGGCTGCCCTCCAGACGCCGGATGTGATGAGAATCACGGCCATTAGAGCAGCAACATGATTAGCTTTTTTTTTCATTTGATCAGCCACTTCATTCAAGAAGAAAAGATCAAGTATAAAAAGGTGTATTAACTTAAAGCGAAGTTCCACCCAAAAATGGAACTGACGCTTTAACCACTCCTCGTCCCCTTACATGCCACATTTGGATGTCATTTTTTTTTTTAGGGGGGGGAGAGTGGGGGCTTCAGTAGGAGTGGGACTTCCTGTCCCACTTCCTCCTTCCACCCAGGGACCGCTTAGGCGACTCGTCATATCGCCTAAGGTGGCCCCTCCCTGTAGGCGATCGCCTGTCCACTCCTAGGGCACAGCGCGACTCGCGCATGCGCAGTGAGTGCCCGGCTGTGAAGCCGAAAGCTGTCACGGCCGGGTGCCCACAGTTTGAATGGAGGTGCCGGCGGAGAGGGGGGGAGAGGAGCGTCACTGGACAGTGGAGCAGGTAAGTGTCTGTTTATTAAAAGCCAAAAGCTACACTTTTTGTAGCTGCTGACTTTTAATAAATATTAAAAAGGCTGGAACTCCCCTTTAATGATGTGCACAATAAGGAATTGTAAAAATTCAATATAGAAGATATACAACACTCCGACACACTGCCATCTTGTGGCTAAGGGGAATATCACACTAAAACATATGTAAATGGTAAACGAATACAAACTCTATTGAACATTTATATGATAATAAAAATTAAACATCTACAAAATTAAAAGAAACGGACCAAGATATTGGTAACAATAGTCATATTCGGTCAAACTCTCCTAAAGGCAAAAAAAATTCTTATGGGACCATTCATCATGCATTGCTGATGGAATGCGTTCACATACTATTCTATATTCATGCCACAGGGGTTATAAGTTTTGGCCTTATAAATCCATTGGATCTCCAATTTGGACACCCCTTTTGTCGTATGGCCTCCCCTCCAATTTCCTGTAAACTTGTCAGTGCCCAAAAACACAGTCCCTTTTAAACTTCTATTATGATGGGTTGCATAATGATGCGATAGACACTGTTTTGGGTATCCATTTTTAATATTGGCAACATGTTTTTTTAGTCTCGCGTGGAGCTGACAGTGCGGCCTATATACTCTTACCCACATGGACACCTAATAACATAGACCACATATTTAGTGGTGCATTTTATAAATGGTTTTATTGAAAAATGTTCATGGGTGGAATTGGGTACATAGAAGTCTATATTTTCCGATGCCTTTCGGCATTAATATGACAAATGGTGCATTTCCTATACAGCTCCTCTGAATACAACTAATAGATTAGAACACTTGTCAGACACAAGGCCCTAGGACCAAATCTGCCCCTCCAGGCAATTTCCTGTGGCCCCCACACCTTTGCTGCAGCACCCCCTTTTCTCCACCCCCAGCTTGTCTTGGCAGTCATTAGCAGAGAGGACGACAGAACACGTCCACCAGGCTTCTGTGCCTCTCTGTGCAGCTGTGCATCTCAGCAGTCGGCAGCCGAGAGAAGCACAGAACAACTTCTACAGATCCTGTACCTCTCTATACAGCCACAGAACCCACTCTTTCCCCCTCCCCTGGTCTCTGCATTCAGCACACTCCAGCCCTCCTCCAGACCCTGCAATTTTCTACTTCCCAGGGCCACCCCAGCCTCTTCCCCAGAGGCAGTACATGGTAAGAGGGGTGCACTGTGATGTAAGGGAGGGTGGGGGCCTCTTGACTTTTGATGGTGGGGGCTCTTAACATCTGGTATAAAGGGGGGGGGGGTTCTTTCAGATACAACTAGCCCTTTTGAGGGTGACTATAATACTGATGTGGCCCACAATGAAATTATGTTTGACACCCCTGGTTTAGAGCATCCTGGAAACCAAATATACAGTATATGTAGATTACAATCCACTCCAGAATTTCTGGAACCTCAGTTACTCCTGTGTTTCTCTGCTCTTATGTATAATTGAGGCCCCTTTTACATGGGTGCCTCCGTGAAGCGGTGTCTGCTTGTTCAGCTGCGAATCTCTCTGCTGATCCCCGCTGAGCAGGGGGATGACAGGTCTGTCTCCACTATGCAGAGCAGACACGGACACAGTCCTGCTCTCCTCAATGGGGCAATCGGATGGAAATGGACCGCCTGTCCATTTACATCCAATGCCATCCGATCCACCAGACTGCTTGGGAATAGGTCCCCAATCGATCTGAGTTTTCGGCAGACAGGATTGGATGGTGGCAGGACATCCGCCGCTCCATAAAAGAGTGGAGGGTCCGATTAAGGTCCACTTGAAAAACTGACAGATGGACCTGATCGGATCGCCCGTGTGAAAGGGGGTTTATAATGCAACCAACATTTGGGCTCCTTTCACACTAGTGCAACATGTCATGTGACTTTGGAATGGGTGCCATTGAAATCAATGGGCTGCGACTTGTCATGTGACTGTGTATCCAATCTATGCAACTTTGAAAAGATTCCTGCAGTACTTTGTCGTGCGACTAGTGTGAATGGAGCAAAGTACTCTGTGTGTATAAGTTCATGGTACCCCCTACAATTTATACATGCATTGTTCAAACCACCAAATGCATGTCAGTGTTTTCTAAGCAATCACTTTTTCCAAAATAACCAATTTCATAAATTTAGTTTTGTTTTGTATATAATTGTTTGCCATAATTACAAAATAGCATCCTTATGTGAATAGAAAAAGTGCCCGTGAACTCTTGAAAAGTACCCTTGGGGTTCAAGTATCACATGTGGAGAACTCCTGAGCTACACTAATGGCTCTAATCCTTTTTTAGGAACAGGTAATGCTTTACAGACGTACAGTAGCTGTTTTAACTGCCACCTTCTTTGCCTAGTAGGCTAATAATACACAAAGCAGTGTTGCACACCTGGCTAGGAGATACATGAGCTGAACCTAGCAATAAATATAATATGCAAAACTGCTGACAAGAAAAGTGAGTGCGTTTAGAATTTTTGCTATAGACGTTGGAGTGGCGGCAGAACATTAGAACAGCCATCATGAAGTTGGTAAATGCAAGATTAGTTCCAATGTATTATACTTACTAGATGTACATGTTGCCTTTTTATTTTCTTTATTTTTGCTTTTAGCTTTGTATTAGTTTATAGGTTTGTGTACGTGTATTTAAAGATCCTGCTTTATGATGGCACCTTTTGGGCTAGTCTAGAGGGAGTTGGAGGTGCATGAGCCATACATTCACATTACATTTGAATGGAAGAGTGAAAGCAAGGCACAAGCTGATCTCAGAATGATTTTATCTAACTTCAATTGCATGTGTTAGCCAGCCATTATAATGCTATTGATTTATTACAACCATAGATGGTCTCCTTGTATATTAGTTGATAAACGTAATCTCTTTTTGACTTGTGTTATAAGTTTAGCTAAATTATTGAATAAGATCTTGTACTTGTATTTTATTTGCATCTTCATTCATGTGCTTAAGTTCATTCAAAACACAATGCGGTCTTTGCCAATGGATTTATAATGAAATTGGTTAGTGGTCACCTCATGGATTACAAAGACATCCCCAGCCTTGCAGACAGCTTCCAACTACTGTCTGTCTTTTGGTCAACTTCAGCTTCCAGAGTAATTTTATATATAAGAAGCGACAGGGGGATTACTTCCACTTGTGCCTCCCTAAACTGAGGGATCTATTTTGTGTGGAATTGTGATACTAAACAGCCCACATAAAACACAGTACTAATCTTTATAACTTCAGCCCAACATTTATAAAAATGATACATGACTGGAGGTTCTCACGATCTTTCTGGTTACATTCTAGGCAGTTTCTCATTGATCGCATTATCTTTTAACAGGCTTCATTTCATAGAGAATGTTCTTTTCACCAACATTTTTTAGCTGCGTTTTGAGTGTATTCTTCTTATTCTTCAAGCTTACTTTTCATTATTTTTGTAATCGGTTTAAATAAAGCAATTAAAAGATTGATAGCTAAGGGGATCTCTTTGACCTTTTGGTCCAATTACTCTCTTTTAGGGATCTAGTTATTAAAAAAAATCACTGATATTTTTCTGAACTATCTGTCAGAAAAAATACCATATTATGGCCACTAGATAGAGCTAGCAATCATTAGAAATCACTGGATTTAGAGAAATCTAGGCAGAAATCAAGGGTGGTTGAATGCTTGTCACATTCATGCAGTAATTTATTTATATAGATATCGATATATCCCTTAAAGTATAAAACCAGAACTTTATCTTTGAATAAGGCTCAGTTCACATATGAGCCACATGAGGCTCACAGCAGGGGTCCGGTGCATGCTGGTTCACCGTTTTAGGGTCCGATTTCAGCCTGAATTTTGGGCTGAAACGGACCAAACGACGCACAACTGTTTTCTGCAACACGCACCAGACCTGCTGCGGAAGTATTTGAACCGACTCCATAGAGAGGCAGTCAAAATCTCCTGCTATTGTGAATTGGATGTGGGGATCCTGCATCCAATTGGCAATGGTGTGAACCCAGCCTTAAGAGGGGATGGATTTGAACACCTGTTCGGTTTTTACTGCTTTCCTCTCACTTGAAGAAAAAATAAAAAGCATTTTTTTATGTGATACTGTTGGTGACTTTCTTTTCTTTCTGCCTTGGCAACAACAGGAGCCCTGCATAGTGGTAAATGCCAACAGGTTGTAATCCTTACCCATTCCACCAAAAAAATAAAAATGCTTTGGTTGGATATAAATGTAATTTTTTTTTAAATATGTACGTTGTGGCTGATTTGTTTTCCTTGAGTTAGCCAACTTGGATTATTCACAATGAGAAGGAGCAGCAAATTCAGCTATTGCCCAGCATTGTAAAGCATAAAGTATTGCCTGCATTTTTAAGCACACTTCTGCCTTCAAGCAGAAGCTTTCTTTTTCGTTTTGGAAAGTGACAGCTTGCTGTCTAGAGTCACCCTCTCTATTTTTCTGACCATTGTCAACAGAGTATAAATTGATGCAAATTCCAACATGTTATAGATGTCTTCAGTACAGGAGGTGAGGGGAAATCTTCCAGTGAGTACACCTGTTCTGGTGACAACTGCAGTTTCTCATCATTTTGGAGCCATTTCCTCACTAAATCTTGGCTTTAGATAAACTTTTTAGGTTATTTTCTATGTTTCATCCGCTGACACCCGCGATCTCATAGGGACCAATGTATGTCCCTTTTTCATCGGTAAACGGATGGATGGATGAAAAAGCGGACATACGGTCCGTACGTGTGAAAGGGGCCTAACTCTCACGGCGGCTCTAACTCTTGCGGCCGTCAGAGCGTAACCATGGTAACCCTCTGCACGGCTCGCGAGAGTTATGCTGACAGGAATCTCCAGTGAGTCGTGACAGGTACTTCAAATGGCAGGGTGATTAGGGGGGGGCTTGAGCAAGGATACACACTGTCTGACACCCTTTGTCCAAGCCCTGAATAACTCAAAAAAATGCCACCCAAATGTAAAAGGGAATTGTTAGTTCCCAATAATGGGGGAGAATATGAAATCTGTAATTTAATGAAATGAAAGAATGTATCTCAGTGCGGTTCACATTTGTGCGCTCTGTGATATTGCATGTGATTTGCACTGCTGTGTAAATCGCATGCGATGTCTGTGCGATGCGATTTCCGCCAAACATTGTATGGCTGAATTTGCATCGCATTCGGACCAAAAGGACACTTTTTTTGGTCCGCACCAGAATCTGATCACACCTATGCAATATGATTTATGTCCGAACTGTCAGTTCGCAGTGTTGATATGCTAGCTGAAATTGGGGTGTCATTAACAATGTATTGACACTCCCCGCATATGGCAGTGTGAACTGCTGTGAGTTGGGTGCGATTCGGGAACCCTGCAAATTCACTGCAGGTTCCTGCATTCGCACAGCAGTTCACACTGTCCTATGCGATCTGCGGGGAGTGTCAATACATTGTTAAAGTGGTTGTAAACCCACTTTTGCAACTTGTACCTACAGGTAAGCCTAGATTAAGGCTTACCTGTAGGTGCAAGAAATATCTCCTAAACCTACACGGTTTAGGAGATATTTGCTAAAAATGACATGCATCCGTCTCTCTACGGTGCATGCGTGCCTTAGACAACGGCGCATTCATAGGGTTAATCCCATTCACAAATCCGGCTAAGTCCCAGCAATGCTTCGGCTTAGCCGGATTTGACGGCTCCCACGCGCATGCGCGGAGTCACGTCTTCGCTGCTCCGGCCAATCACAGCGCCGGAGCAGCGCTGTGATTGACTGGAGCGGCGATACCCAGAAGTAACCTTCCGGCTATTGCCGCAGCGATGGCTGAAGAGGGAGATGAGGATGGCTTCAGGGGCCCCGATCTAAGGTAAGTGATGCATAATGAGCTATTATGCTAGTCATATTAGCTCATTATGGCTTTCTCTTACAGGTGGTTTTAAAAAAATATTTTTTTTTTTTAGGGGTTTACAACCACTTTAATGACACCCCCCCCCCCCCCCCCATTTCAGCTCGCATATCGCACTGCGAACTGACCGTTCAAACATGAATCAGATCGCATAGATGTGAACACCCATGCGATCCAATTCTGGTGCGGACCAAAAAAGGGTCCTGTGCGAGTTTGGTCCGAATGCGATGCAAATTCAGCCACACAGCCATTAAATATTACAAAAAATAAAGTTTTGAGCTACCCTTGTTTTGCTTCAAAGTTCTTTATTTAAAATTTAGTTTTTTTCCTGAAACTTCCCTCTTAAAATTAAGGTGCGTGTTATACGCCGATGAATACGGTAATCTCTCCCCCCCCCCCCCGTTTCTACTTGGACAAATTATTGCATATATATATTTGAATGTATGATGTAATGTATGATTAATTCTGTCTTGTTTGTAGAAGCGACGTGTACTGCGAAGCATGTTGGCAGATCCTGTGTAATGTGTGCAAAACCGTATTTGATATCTCTATGATGTGCTTTTACATGAATTTGGGCCTATAGTTGCCCTCTTTTTTTTTTTTATGAATATTGTATGTACAAAATAATAAACAGTTTTGCCTTTATCATGATCACTAATGTGTGTGTGTGGTGTGTGTGTGTGTGTGTGTGTGTATATATGTATGTGTGTGTATATATGTATGTGTGTGTGTATATGTATGTGTGTGTGTATATGTGTATATATATATAGCGATACCACCCCCCCCTTCTTCTGCCTTTGGCTCCTCGCAGGGAGAGCGGGCACACCACGCCACAAGTCCGTACCCTCCTATGTGAAGAGGTTGAGCGGTGTTGTTGGCGGGTCTCCACAGCCAGAAAGCCAGAATCCTCCAGAGACTGATTCTCACCTCTATAGTTAATAAAGATAAGTCTTTATGTCCCCCAATGACTTCAAGGTCCACACCAGCTGTAACTCCAACGTAGAGTTTTATTTTTCTTCTTAAAGCACAGTCTCTGATAGGAAAGGTTGGAGTAAGAACAGGACAGCATAAAGTGTGGGAGAGGTCCAGGCACAAACGTAAAACACTTCACTGCTCAGATTCTCGAGCAGACTCGGCCCATTTGGATAGTCTCCCCAGATAGGGACTAGGCCTTTGCTGCAGCCCCAGGGCTAAAGGTGCCTGGGACTGATTCACCGACCTCTGCCCCTGGGCCAAAGGTGCCCAGGGCAGACAGGAACACACTTCCTGGGGTAGGATCCCCCGACCACACGACAGAACCCTGAACAGGCAGCGTCTGCCCATTTTATATCCTCTCCCAGCATCTTCAGCAGGCCTGCCACTCCCACCGTATGGCTGCTGTGAGGGGACACACAAGACACAGCACTGTATCAGCGGTTCAAACCCTGGCCTGCCACGGCAGAACCAAAATTCTCTCCCTGCGGACAAAAATGGTTGACAGAATCCTGACAATTTGGGTGTTTGAGCATAACTACCACTCAAACACTTCCCCTAAATTCAGGACCCTACTATATATATATATATATATATATATATATATATATATATTATATATATATCTCAACTATGGTGACCAACATTTTAAAAGCCCATCTTTTTTCATATCTTGTTCTTGTATCATTTATCTGGCTGGTGCTCCCTAGGTTTTGTATTCCCTGTTATAGGCCCTCATTTTTTGAATCAACAATATTCTAAATCCATACTATTACCAAAAGTGCAAACAAAATGTGAAATCTTCCTCAATGTCCTTAGTGAATAGTATTAGAGATAGATGTATGATCCACCATCGCAAAAATACAATATACAGCATAAATTGCATAATCGCAAAAGCACAATCGCAGCATAAACTGAAAAATCCTTAAAATGCAACATGTATAAGCAATTGTTGTTGTTGTTGTTGTGTTTTTTTTTTTTTTTTTTTTTTCAAAAGTTTTTTATTAGAGTTTTAACAGGAACACAAGGAATCGCAAGTCATCGAGCAGATTGCTCCAGTGAACAGTAGTACAATCGATAACAATAGTACCTAGACTTATATCAACAGTTTGTGTACAAAATAGCAAGTCAACGCATAAGAGTGGGAGCCACGAACGTGGTCAAAAGGTCAGTTAGG
Source organism: Rana muscosa (assembly GCA_029206835.1). Lineage (NCBI taxonomy): Eukaryota > Metazoa > Chordata > Amphibia > Anura > Ranidae > Rana > Rana muscosa. The sequence goes on along the minus strand of CM055118.1, from coordinate 720,097,961 downwards.
CGTTGTGTGAGATTTCAAGAGGAAAGGACCTCAGCCAGTATTCTGAACAAGATCAGAGATGATGGTCAGGATGGGATAGTAGCAGGAACCTAGGGAGTGGGGGGTGGCATGTGGGTGGGGAAGCTCAAAAGGCACGTCAGTTCGTACCAGTGAAGGCCAACCTAGGACTCACCCCTAAAGGGTGTAGACTGTGAGTGGGTAGGGGCCAGGGGAGTGTGGGGGGGGGGAAGCCGCCAATTAATGGCAGGTTTGTGTGGTACTATAGGGCCAAAAGAAGATCCCGTGTTGGGACATGTGCTGCCCACTGAGCGTGGGCATGGAATGCTAATGACCCAATGAGGGTGTGTAATTACTCAATCAGGTTTTAATATATAGTGAAGGGGATGAGTAGGGCAATGAGGGGTTGAAATGGAGGGAGTTGTCATGTGGCAAGAGAAAGTGGAGGGAGACTCAATCTGGTACGGAAAAGGTGAGTGGGGGTGGTTCTGAAACGGTCTTTTCTCTGAACTGAATCCAACAGGCCCATACGTCAGTGAATTTTGTTGGTTTATCATGTGCCTGGTGTACTAGCCTTTCCAATTCCGCTGTCCTGTCTACTCTCTGGAGCCAGTCCGAGATTGTAGGGGGAGTTGTGCTTCTCCAACGTACCGGGTTGCATAGGTTGGCTGCATTAATGAGATGCAGCATGAGAGACTTCTTATAAGCGGAAAAGGACCTGGAAGTGTGATGTAGTAGGTATTGCGCAGGAGTAAATTCGGGGTGTAGGTGGTGATCTGAGATATCAGACGGTGGATTTCGGTCCAGAACGGTTGGATTAGTGGGCAGTTCCACCAGATGTGGAGAAGGGAACCGGGATGTACATTACATCTCCAGCAGGTCGGTGGGATGCTGGGGTGGTATTTGTGAATTCTGTCCGGTGTCCTGTACCATTTTGAGAATATTTTGTACCTGTTTTCTTGTGTGGAAACACTAATAGAGCCCTTGTGCATGTGTGTAAATACGCGTTCCCAGTCCGCCGCAGAAAGTTGCAGCGATAAATCCGTTTCCCATTATTGTACCAGATTGTCGGATTTGATGTTGTGTTTGTGGAACATGAGTGTATACAGGGATGATATGAGATGTCGTTGGGGTTCTCCATCCGCACACAGTAATTCAAAGGGTGTGAGGTCTCGAGTCCAGATAGAGTACGAATCTACTGATTTGAGGAAGTGTCTAACTTGTAGATATTTAAAAAAGGGAAAACTGTATTCAGGGACTTTGAAAGTTAAAGCCTGGTTAGATAGGTCATCATTAAGGAAGAAGTCACGGGCCCTGGCAGGGGAACTACAGGGGTCTGTAGTCGTGGTACTTTGGGAGAGGCCTGGCTGGAAATCGGGGTTATGGTCCAAAGGGGGTCAGAGGACCTGGGGCAAACTATGTGGTTAAGTGTTTGCCGGCTAGATTTAAGCACGACAGGGTAGCTCCAACTAAGTGGGTGAGTAGCTTGTTCTTTTGGGATGGACTTGTGTGAGATCCACGGTAAGTGAGATGGTGGGACGTTTGAGAAGGCGTTCTAAAGTGAGATCCAGTCTTTGTTGCGTCCGTGTAGGTGCCAATCAGCGACTCTAGTCAGATGGCAGGCCCAGTGGTAACTTAAGATATCAGGAAGACCGAGACCCCCTAGTAATTTTGGTAGTGTTAATCTGGTCCAGCTCAATCTGGGGGGGGTGGGATGACCAGAGTAACGTCCTGCACATGCGTTTGTATTGTGTAAAGGAGGGCGGTAGTCTAATGGGAATGGCCTGTAGAAGGTAAAGAAGTCTAGGGAGGATGTTTATTTTTAGTATAGCAATCCTACCCAACCTGGAGAAGTTGCCAGGATGCCATTTTTGTAGGTCTCCCTGGATTGTCTGGAGGGTGGGCAGAAAGTTTTTAGTATACGTTCAGCTAGATTAGTGGGAATTTGGATACCTAGATAGTTGAGTTTGTTGGGTTCCCATCTAAATGGGAAATTTAATTTAGATTGAGCGACCAGGGGGGGGGGGGGGGTTGTGTGACGTTGAGTGCTTTTGAAAAATTGATTTGGAGGTTGGATAAAGATTTGAATAGTATGAAATCAGCCAATAGGTTGGGGATAGTTGTGGTGGGATCCCTAAGGAATAAAAGGCTATCATCCACGTAGGCGGCTATCTTATATTGTTTATCTTTTATGTCAACGCCCTTGACGTCTACATTCTCTTTCAATTTACGGAGCATGGGTTCCATCGTGAGGATGAATATTAAAGGGGATAGGGGGCGACCCTGGTGCGTCCTGTTTGAGATGGAGAAGGCATTCGACAAATGACCATTGATTCTAAGTTTGGCGGTGGGGGACGAATAGAGTAACATTATCATTTGAAGCAGGTGTGGAGGGATTCCTATCGTCTGGAGTGCTGCCTCCATGTAGTCCCAAGCCACTCTATCAAACGCCTTCTCTGCATCTAGGGATAGAAAGAAATCGGGGGTGGCTGTCTTAGTCAGCCAGTGGTGTACATTGAGGGCTTTAATGGTGTTGTCTCTGGCTTTCCTGCCTGGGACAAAGCCTACTTGATCTAAGGAGATAAGTCTGGGTAGAAATGGGAATATGCGGTTCGCTAGAACTTTGGCGTATAATTTTAAATCTACGTTCAGTAGGGAGATTGGGCGATAGTTAGTGACTAATAATGGGTCTTTACCTGGCTTTGGGATGAGTGTGACGTGAGCTTCAAGGATTTCACTGTGAACTGCTGAGTGGGAGGACAGGTTGTTAAAAGCTTTGACAAGGTGGGGCAGTAAGGTATCAGGGAAGGATTTATAATAACTAACCGTCAGTCCGTCTGGGCCAGGGCTCTTGCCCGTTTTTATTTGCTTGAGAGCTGCCCTCGTTTCTTCTACTGAGAGAGGGAGGTCAAGATCTGTGGATTCTTCTGTTGTGAGCGGATTCGGGCTGTATCTAGTCAGAAAGTCCTTAATAGCTGTGAGCCTTTCCGAGGAGGAGTTCGAAGAGCATGCGGTAGGTAAGTTATACAGGTTGGACAAGTAAGTCACGAATTGCTCTGATATGTCTTCTTGCTTTACTAGGGTGTTCCCAGACGGGGTCTTAAGCTTATGTATGGTGTGGGCTGCTTTTTTTTGATTGAAGAGCCCTAGCCAGGAGCTTGCCAGATTTGTTACTAAACTCATAGAAAAGTTTCTGTGACATAGTGTAGTTGCGTTTGATCGTTTGTGTGAGTTCTCCCAAGAGCTCCTCCCTAGTTTGGATTAACTCTGACAGGGAGTCCTGTGCTAAAGATAATTTGTGTGTATGTTCGAGACGGCGTAAGCGTGCGGTCAATGTTTCGATACGAGCTTTTCTAAGGCGGTTTCTTTTGGCCGCCAGTGATAGGAAGACCCCTCGAATTTGTGGGCAGCCCAAACAGTGTGGGGAGGGGTGTCTTCTGAGGTATTGTCAGCAAAGTAATCAGAAAGGCTGGAAGATATATGTTGAACGTTATCCAAATCAGTCAGAAGAGAGTTGTCCAGTCTCCAGATGTTAGTTCTAGTGTTGGCCGTGGGGAGTGTTAGAGTCATGGAAATGGGGTTATGGTTGGATATTACCATAGGTTCAATCGTGGCTGAGGAGACGTGTGTGAGGTCATTCTGAGAGAGAAAGAAGTAATCCAATCTAGTATATTTGTTATGTGGTGCGGAGAAATAGGTGAAGTCCTTGACCGTTGGGTGTAATGTGCGCCATGCATCGTGTAGCATTAGGTTGCTGAGTTGTAGTTTTACAGCTCGGAGGGCCCTATATGTCAGAAATTAGGTACCATTGGATGTGTCTAGGGTGGGGGTCATGGCAACATTGAAGTCACCTCCAACAATCAGGGTGCCCGATTGGAAAGTAGTCAGCTGATCGAGAGTGTTTCTAAAAAAACTGTACTTGGTTGGTGTTCGGGGCATATATGTTGGCAATGGTTATCGCTCTGTGGTGTAGGGTACCTTTTAATGAAGAGGAAATGGCTTTGCGTGTCCCTTTTTGAACTCGGCTACCTGTAAGGGCAGTGTTTAGAGATGAGGATAGAGACCCCTTTTGATTTAGCTTCATCGTTGGTTGAATGGAAAACAGTGGGAAAATGTGGATTGCCGAGTTTGGGAACGTTGTCTGTCCTGAAATTGGTTTCCTGAATGAGGGCTCTATGAGCCTTAGATTGGCGTAGGGCCAGCAATAGTGAAGACCGTCTTTCTGGGGTGTTGAGTCCTCTGACGTTAATGGAATAAAGTTTGCGTGTAGAGGAGTGTGTAGGGGGGTTAGAAGGCGTTACAGCGGTGGTGGGTTTTCTGGCATGGCTGAGGGGTGGCAGGTGAGGGAAGGGAGAATGTAAAAGGACGCCTGAGAGTAGGGTACGTTGGCTGCAAATGGGTCAATGGAGAAAAACCGATGACGTGTAGAACAATTCCACACGGTCTCAAAAAAATCTACAATCGGTGGGGTACAGTGTATAGACAGGGCACGGAACCTGCAATGGGAGTCCGCACTCTGTTACACACTTGTGTGGGGGTTGGCAGGTACAAAACAAAGAAGGGGTATCAAAGAGAGAGAGATATCCTTTGCCACAGACTTTCAAATTAGAGTAGGAGAGGTTATTTAAAGCTAACACTCAGGTGGGCAATCTGAGGGAGACCATATGTATGGGGGGGAGGAGTGTTAGAGGTGTGAGCAGAAGTCGATTGTCATTTTCAGAGAGACCCTACAACTCAAGACATCGTAGATCAACATGGCGATCTTTGAGCGTCCGTGGTTGTCGCGCAGTCACAGCTCCTGAGGCCCCTCATTGCTCCACTGGAGCTGCCAGCCTTCGGAGGTGGTATACAAAACTCAGGAGGCTAATAAGAGGGAGGAGCCGGCTGTATGACGAGCACAGAGCCAACTGTAAACATATAAAGGAACATTGCCAAACGCTTATCAATGGGTCAAGTGTTCGTTCAACAAGTGCAATCGCTTGTAACAGAAAAATATAAAAGTTAGAAAAAGTCATAGAACAAAAAAGAAAACCGCACCTGGAGGTGTAACAACCGGCCAAACACAGGGCCAAAGAGTGTGGAGTGTTCATACTTGCATGAAAGGTGGTCTCCGGCTGAGAGTATCTTTGCACTGGGCTAACAGCGGGGTCTGCCCATGGCTCTCCCGGACCCTCGAGGATAGTGCAAAGTATCTGGGCTGACTATGCTGGAAGGGGGAGGAAAAAGAGATGGAAGCGTCAGCAGGCAGGTATCCGTCGAGGGAGAGGAAACATGTCATTCAGCAGCCAGCGGCTTAGAGAGTGATAGGGCTGTGTGGAGAGGAGTCCGTTGGATCCGGAAGCGGGGTCGTAGCGTACCAGGCAGTGAAAGATGGTCAAGTTCTGCACGAGAGCTGTCATCACAGGAGTCGAAGTAGCAATGCAGGGTGAGGAACATGGTCCCAATCTAACAAGCGGAGGGGAGGAGGTATCCGGACGGTGTAGGTATCATTGTATAGACCAACCGTCTTTATTTCATGGCTCTGATGGGAGGTAACCTCCGTGAGTATGAAGGCGCAGAACAGTGATGGCCGATGCTAATTGTCTGCGGAGAGATTTGCTGGGAGAAAGATGGGCTGTTTAGGAAGTGCGTCTAGGGTATGTGAGCAGAGCTCTGTGGTGTATAAGCAATTCATATGAGAGTCCAAATAAATCCGTAATCAAAAAGTGCTGGTGCTTTGGTGATTCCCACCACCTCTCAACTAATGCGCTACATAGTTGGTGAGATTGAAAAGACATCAGTCCATCTAGTTCAACCGTGTGTGTTAACCACTTGCTGACCGTCGAACGACAATATACGTCGGCAGAATGGCACTGCTGCGCAAAGCAACGTACCTGTACGTTGCTTTGAATTTGCTGCTGTGCGGGCTCTGTGACCATGCCCGCGGACTCTGTCCGCTGATGTCCCGCGATTGTGTCACGGAGCTGCAGAACAGGGCGATGCCTATGTAAACAAGGCATTCCCCTGTTCTGCCTAGTGACAGGACAGTGATCTACTGCTCCCTGTCATCGGTAGCAGTGATCACTGTCGTGTCACTTGTAGCCCAGCCCCCCCCCCCCACAGTTAGAATCACTCCCTAGGACACAATTAACCCCTTCATTGCCCCCTAGTGTTTAACCCCTTCCCTGCCAGTGTCCTTTACACAGTAATCGGTGCATTTTTATAGCACTGATCGCTGTATAAATGACTGGTTCCAAAATAGTGTCCGATGTGTTTGCCATAATGTTGCAGTCACTATAAAAATCGCTGATCGCCGCCATTACTAATAAAAATACAATTATAATAAAAATGCCATAAAACTATCCCCTGTTTTGTAGAAGCTATAACTTTTGCGCAAATCAATCAATATACGCTTATTGCGATATTTTATTAATTTTCTTAACCAAAAATATGTACAAGAATACATATCGGCCTAAACTGAGAAAGAAATTAGTGTGTGTGTGTGATTTTATTTATATATATATATATATATATATATATATATATATATATATATATATATATATATATATATATATTAGGGCTGTGGAAATTAACGATTAATCCTCGATTAATCGATAAATTGTTTTGATCTGATCGGTACTCGCCTCTCCACCGGCTTCCGGGTCTTCAGGGAGTTCTGTCGGAGATCCGATGACGTCACGGACACCGGCAGAGCTTGCCGTGTCCATCTGAAGGGCTCCTTTGCTGTGCCTTCATATCTGCATGCCGGCGGGACCTTACTATCTGCCACACGCAAGGGCTGTTACACTTCCCTCTATCAACCTGGGATTCTACAGCCATCCACTGGGAGTTGATAGTTCCCTTCACAGGACATCTAAATGCTGACGGACTGATGTTAACCCCTCCTCATCTAGATTCAGCAGTGGTATCGTTGTACACATTTTTATACTAGTGTCATACTTGGCTACATGTTTTTATGACTGCTTTTGCTACCGTTTGGTATTACTCGCACCATTTTTACATTTTATGTAGCTACATTGATTTTATCTCCAGTGCAATATTTATTTTGTTACCTACTTGAAGACTATAAAAGTTTTAATGCTTTTCCCATCGAGCGCTGCCTTTTGTGTGTTTTTTTGTATCCTGCTATTCATTTTTCCAGCGGTTGGTAGCTGCATTGGAAATCGGCCTGCAAGGAGATCAGCTAAAAGTAGTTGGATCTGTATGTGCGTTATAATTAATCGAAATTAGTCGATTAATCGATTAAAAAAAATTGATTAATCGAACACGAAAATTTTAATCAGTAACGGCCCTAAATCTTTTTATATGATTTTATCAATATTTCTATAAAATCTTTTGTTTATAAAAAAAAGATGTAATACTTGGTAAATTAAAGAGGAAGTAAACCCTGATGGGTTTTACTTCCTTCTTAGTTCCCTGCTAACGCATACTAGCACATTATGTGCCACTTACCTGAAAAACGAAGCCCACGATGTTCCCACTGGTGGCCGCATCCATCTTTGCCCCTCTTCCTTCCGGTGCCGCGGACTCCGGCTCTGTGACTGGCCGCATTCACGGCACTCGCTAGTGAAGAAACTGCTCGGAGGGCTGGAAGCCGCATCCATCTTTGCTCCTCTTCCTTCCAGGGCTGTGTGTGTGTGTGTGTGTGTGTGTGTGTGTGTGTGTGTGTATATTATATTTTTTGGGGGATATTTATTATAGCAAAAAGTAAAACTTATTGCTTTTTTTTTTCAAAATTGTCCTTTTTTTGTTTATAGCTCAAAAAATTAAAACCGCAGAGGTGATCAAATACCACCAAAAGAAAGCTCTATTTGTGGGGAAAAAAGGACATCAATTTTGTTTGGGTGCCACGTCGCACGACTGCGCAATTGTCAGTTAAAACGACACAGTGCCGAATCGCAAAAAGTGCTCTGGTCAGGAAGGGGTAAATTCTTCCGTGGCTGAAGTGGTTAATATTACATTGTATACCCTTATATTTTGTGGTCGCTGAGGTGCCCGACTAATAGATTTTTGAAACTATTGATGCCCCATGCTGATACCACTGTTTGTGGGAAAAGAAATCCACATCCTTACCACTCAGACAGTAAAGAACCCTCAGTTTAAGTTATTAAACCGCTTCGCTTCCAGCTTTAGTGAATGGTCGCGTGTCTCTTTTTAAATTCCCTTTTCACTGAAAAGTTTTTTCCCTATGCTAGGGTCACCAGTATGGCATTTGTACATTGATATCATATCCCCTCTCAGGCGTTTCCAGAGAGAAAAAGTTCAATGCTTTGTAGTTTTTCGACATTATTGAGGTCCTCTATTCCCTTAATTGGCTTTGTTGCCCTTCTCTGGATTCTCTCCAGTTCCAGCACAACCTTCTTGAGGACTGGTGCCCAGAACTGGATGGCATACTCAAGATATGGCCGGACCAAAGTCTTGTAGATTGGGAGAATGATCGTTTATTCTCTGGAGTGAATCCCCTTTTTAATACACGCCAATATTCTGTCTGCTCTGCTTGCAGCAGCTCGGCATTGCATGCCATTGCTGAGCCTGTCATCTACTAGGACCCCCAGATCCCTTTCCATCCTAGATTCCCCCAAGAGGCTCCAAGGAACGTGCGTTCGTATTTTTGACACTCAAATTCACATTACCTTACATTTTTCAACATTAAATCTCATTTCATTTGCCATGTAGTTGCCTACCTCATTATTTTGTTTTGGTCTTTTTGCAATCTTTCCACATCCTGCATAGAAGTTATTGCCCTGTTTTACTTTGTATCATCCGCAAATACTGAGATTGAGCTGTTTATCCCATCCTCCTGATTTGTTTATGAATACATTAAACAGGATTGGTCCCAGGACAGGTAGGTTTGCAATTGTGCCAAACTCTTCATTTTCGGATGATGGATTGAACAGTTCTCCGTGAGATTTTCAAAGTTTTTGGAATATTTTTTTTCTTTTTAGAACCTAACCCTGCTTTAAGCTTCTCCATACCTTTTTATCACTGACCTGTCTGGCGTGTTCCTTGGCCTTCATGATGCTGTTTGTTCACAAAGGTTCTCTAACAAATCTCTGAGGGCTTCACAGAACAGCGGTATTTATACTGAGATTAAATTGCACATAGGTGGACTCTATTTACTCATTTGATGACTTCCGAAGGCAATTGGTTCCACTAGATTTTAGTTAGTGGTATCAGAGTAAAGGGAGCTGAATACAAATGCATGCCAAACTTTTCAGATATTTTTATTTCTAAAAAAATTGAAAACCATTTATCATTTTCCTTCCACTTCACAATTATGTGCCATTTTGTGTTGGTCTATCACATAAAATCCCAATAAAATAAATTTAAGTTTTTGGTTGTAACATGCCAAAATGTGGAAAATTTCAAGGGGTATGAATACTTTTTCAAGCCACTATATATATATATATATATATATATATATATATATATATATATATATATGTGTGTATGTATAAAAAACTAAAATTATGTGCTTGTTAGAAATCTTTAAAGTTCTTTAAAAGCTGCCCCTCAAAAAAAGAAAGACCAAGAGGAATACCTGTGCTTGCTTTAATGAACTGTACACATTTACCTCTTCCCTTTTTCTTGTTTTAGCATCCTACTGGTGGTGTTTTTTGTTCCCTATATTTATTTATTTTTTTAAATATACTGTAGTGAGCAGTGATTTGTGGTAGCTATACCAGGCAATTTTTTTCACCGCTACCTACTGGATTACTTTTCTTTAGGGCTGTTACTGATTAAAATTTTCGTGTTCGATTAATCGTTTTTTTTTTTTTAATCGATTAATCGACTAATTTCGATTAATTATAACGCACATAGATATCCAACTACTTTTAGCTGATCTCCTTGCAAGGTGGATTCCCAGTCATAAAAACATGTATCTAAGTATGATACTGGTATAAAAATGTGTACAACGATACCACTGCTGAATCCAGATGAGGAGGGGCTAACATCAGTCCGTCGGCATGTAGATGTCCCGTGAAGGGAACTATCACAACTCCCAGTGGATGGCTTTAGAATCCCAGGTTGATAGAGGGAAGTGATATACGGAAATGTAACAGCCCTTGCGTGTGGCAGATAGTAAGGTCTTGCCGGCATGCAGATATGAAGGCACAGCAAAGGAGCCATTCAGATGGACACGGCAAGCCCAAAGAATTTTGATCGATCAAAAGAATTTTGATCGATCAAAGCAATTAATCGATTAATCTAGGAATTAATAGTTAATTTCCACAGCCCTACTTTTCTTATGTGCAAAACAAATTTCACGTTTGCAGGTTTGCTTTCAGAAGTAACAATTTGTTTTTTCTTCTTTTAGATATTTGAATGGTGGTATTTTCGGAAGTATGGCACATCATTCATTGAACAAGTCTCTGTAAGTCACTTGCGCCCTCTGTTAGGAGGTGTTGACAACAGCACACCAAGTAACTCGAATACAAGTAATGGAGATGCTGACTCAAGTCGACAAAGTGTCTCAGGTATGAGCCAATTATGCTGGAAACCGCTAAACTTTTCTTAAAGCGGAGCTCCACCCTAAATTGGAACTTCTGCTCATCGGATTCCTCCCCCCCCCCCCCCTACAGTGCCACAATTGGCACCTTTCAGGGGGAGGGGTGTGCAGATGCCTGTATAATACAGGTATTTGCACCCACTTCCGGGCATGGATAGCCGCAGAATCTGCGGGTATCTACGCCACTTGCGTCCCCCCTGCTGTGTTCTGGGGAAACACACAGTTCCCAGAACACAACGGGGACCAGTAAAAGATGCGCAACGCGTCTCGTGCAGTAGGGAACCGGCCAGTGAAGCCGCAACGCTTCACATCCTGATTCCCTCACCGAGGATGGCAGCGGGGGGCAGCCGAGAGACGAGCGGTTGCTCGTCTTCTGCTGCCGACATCGCGGGCACCCTGGACAGGTAAGTGTCCATTTATTAAGTCAGCAGCTGCAGTATTTGTAGCTGCTGGCTTTTAATATTTTTTTTATAATGTGGTGCTCCGCTTTTAAGTTGTCTTGTGTACAGTGTGAAAATAGTTGAAGTATAACCAAAGGCAATCCTTTTTTTTTTTTTTTCGTTTTGGACAGAGTGGTGTGGAAATCAAACCCCTGTCAGGTTTTTATTGTCTGTTTCTCAGTTAAGGAGATTCACCATCTCTATTTATCCTGTTTACTGTTATCGTCAAAAGTGTAAGTAAAAGAGAAAATCCCAAATTTTTTGTTGTCTAACAATAATAGATCT